>CM035424.1:66423397-66830897 GCA_020310875.1 Ceratopteris richardii
TGTCCACTTACCATGGAAGTAAGTAAAAATTTTACATATAAAATTGAAATAAATATCTTATGTTTTATTTACATTATGTTTTTTATTTTTGTAGTGAGCATGATGAGAGGGATAAGAAATATGTACTTAGTTCGCTTGAGATAGAGTTTGGGACTGGATGGTCGCTTAAGTGGTGTATAAAAGAGATGCAGACACTTATGGCTCATCGTCACGATAATGCACGGTATGCACTGCTTTTATGTATATATATGTGGATATGAGTATGTGTGTTTATGCATGTATGTATGTATATGAGAGACAGAGAGAGAGAGAGAAAAGAGTGAGACTAGAGATATAAATACATGCATACACACACATATACATCATACATGCACATTTACACACATATACACATACATGCACATTTATACATACACACATACATGCACATTTTTACACACACATACACATGCATGCAGTTACACACATATAATGAATACACATAGACACATACACATACTCACATACACGTACACATACTCACAATATACACATACACATGCATAATCATATGTACACACACATAGACTCATATAATCATATTTACATGCATATATACATATACACATGCATATATACACACACACAACACATGCATATGCACATATAGATACACATACATACACAACACATGCAAAAATCTTAAATTGAAAACACTAATTTCGATATTAGGATTTTAAAACCCCTAATTTAAAAACTGTAATTCAATCTTTTAGCCATATGTTTGAAGTATATGTACACATTGCATCTATTCCTCCGACATCCTACTAGAGAGATGTCTCTCCTCCCAACCTTATGCCTCTGTATATAGCTACTCGAATCAACGAGGATCATAATATATATAAAGATATATACACATCATGTAGATAGGATACATAAATATAAAATATAGTAGATATATTATGCATCACACATACATGCCTAAATGCACACATTAATATATATATACATGCATACATATTTACATGTACACATTTACACATAGACATATATACATATATACATGTACACATCACATATACATGCCTACATGCACACATAAACATATATATACATGCACATATTTACACAAAGACACATATACATATATACATATATACATATATACATGAACACTTGCATATATTACATGAATACATGAATATTTTACATAAATGCATATGCATATATACACATATGCATACTAACACATGTATACATATATCACACACATGCACACACATACATATACATGAAATACATCTATATGCATACTAACATATGTATACATATAATACACATGAATACACACACATATGCATACATACATGATAAAAATTTTCTCCTCGAAGATAAAGCTATATATAAAATAATTATGCATACCCCCGAGCTTCATGTTCTAACTTAAAAGAACATGATTTCATCTCTCTAGTAGGATTCATTGTTATTCAAGTTGAATAAAAAATCTATTATCTGATATCCATCCAGAAGCTTCAAGTTATTGGTCGATAACTAGAGTAGAATTTACTATCTAATCTGCTTATATGTTTTCATTATTGCCATCGTTTTGGTAAAGACATCAATATAGTCTCATCTTCATTATCCTTATTGATTTCATTTATTTCTTTTATTGTTAAATCTGTGTTCTCATGAGTCACATCATCTATTGATGGATTAATATCCATTTCTGGTAATTCCTCTTCCTCATCAGTAGAATCAGCATGTAGAGAATTATCCTCTTCATAAAAAAGATTAGCATCATTATCACGTATAATGATTCTAATTTCTCTTTCAGATGTTGATATATCAGTACCTGATGCTGAATCATCAAGAGGACTTTCTTCGATCTCTCTAACAATAAAGTGTTCAAACAATGACCTACCTCTGGGTTGAATATGAATGACTTGCCACCAAGGGTGAGCATCTGGGTTTTTACAAAAAAATGCTTGTTCAATATGCCTAGGAAGAATATATGGTTCTTTAGTGTTGGGGATTCGTGGACAAGAAGGAGTTTGAGGGTTTGTAGGAGAAAAAGGAGATGATGAAAATGGAATAACAGTGAGAACTTCTGCAAAGGAGTACTCTTGGAAACCTTGAATATTGATTATCTTGCAACAATTACAATGACTGAATACAGTCCAATCAATGACTAAATACAACTTCAGAGAATGTCAATTACAGAAGACCAATTATCTCAAGTCCTCTGGCAGCGGCCTCTCCTGCACCAATCCTTCACTTGCTTCACGCTTCCCTTGTGCACACGTTGCACTAAGCTTCCACCAAGCTAAGGAATTGGTATCTCGGCCGCGCACACACAATAGACCTTGGGACTCTTGGAATCCAACCCCGCCTTCTCTGCACACCTTCCTCTTGACACCTCTTGCACTCTTCAGTGTCGTCGCACACTGGTGGCTCTTCATTTCCTTTCTTGCTTCCTCTGAAGCTCTCTCTTGCTCCTTACTCTCAATGTGTGTGTCCAAGAATAGCCTTTGTCCTCTTTTGAATGCGCCGGTCCTGTGACTTCTAACTGCCATGGACTCTTGGAATTCCTTTGATGTCCCAAGATTCTCTTTTTAGTTGGCGGCCAACGAATTGCTTCTTTGTCCTGTAGGAACTTTAGTCTAAAACCAAAAAATTTTAATGGGGTCATACTTTCACTTGTGCGTACACTTTTCCGCTTCACATGCCTTCACATTCCCTTTTTAATTCTTCATTTTGCACTTAAGGGGGGTTCACCTGATCCTTCCAAAATACTTTAAAACACCTTTTGATCCTTAGGGAACTTAGAGAAAATACTCTGCAACCTGCAACCCGCTTTCTCCAATTTACCCTTTGTGGACAATTAATTGTGCACCACCTGTGCATTTTGACACCTGCACTTAGGGCACTTTGACTTTGCACCTTTTGGCTTGACCGTGACCTTGTTGACTTTGATCGTTTGACTTTGACCAACATGACTTTTATGGGCTCAACAGATGCCCACCACCTAAAGGACTCTCCGACCCGGAGAGACAACAACACTTGATACAAGAACAGCATAAGAACAAAATTTAACAAGAACAAAATGGAACAGTTATAAGAACAGAGAGGAAATAAATCCGAAAAATAGAGAAAGAGTACTTTTTTATTGATTATTGAGAAAGTGAGAACAATATCCAATGATTATTGAATTCTGATTTGACATAGAAGGATGATAAAATTAATGGGAATTAGAACTAAAGCTTAAGCCATGTAATTTATGGAATGGTGGCCAACAAATTATTAAACCGGGATTGAGATTATTGAGGAGGTGGCTGAGGTGAAGATGGGAGGGGAACGGAAGCTTGCTCTATAAGGTGTTGGACAGAACTAAGGCAATTGCGAAGATGGTCCCGTTCGCGCTTGATACGCCGACACGCTGCATTATCACATAAACCTAATTGGAAACGAGTTTGAAGATCCTCTAAAGTCTGGAGCGCAGAATCCGCAATGTCTCGATACCTATCTCGCTCCTCCTTGAGCAAGCGGGCTGATTCAGTGAGAGATTGCCACTGTGAGGTGGCCATGCGATTTATGTTGTCTATAGTCGAAATATATTGTTGATGAATGCTGGCTGCAGCTGAAATGGAATCCAGGGACAACTTCGAAGCATCAGCACTTCCCTGAGCAATGTTACTGGCTTCGCGAAGTAATAGGAAAAAAGAGGGTGCAGACTGGGTATCAGATGGAGGAACAGGTGCTACAGGCGGAGTTGGAGAATTGGTTGGAATGGTAGAGGGACCGGGTGTGGAATGAAGATTGGAATGATGGGGTTGGGTGGGTGGTGCATTACTTGGAGTTGGAAATTGGGAAACAGGGGGACGTGGGGGAGTACAGGTGGGGTTGTGCGGGTTTAGCTGGGTTTGAATGAGTGGGCGGAATGAAGAAGAGCTATGTGGGGGAACAGGAGCAGGAGGATGAATGGTGGCCGTGGCGGGAGATGTGGTGAGGATAGGGGAAGGAGACGGTGGATTAAGTGGAGGGATATCCGGGGGTGCAGAGGGTTGGGTTGAAGCGGATGTTGAGCCAGTGGAGAGTGAAGGGGAGGGGGAAGGCCGGGATATGGAAGGTATAGTGGGATCTTGAAGCTGGTTGCTAACAGGGAGATGAGGGGATTGGGGTAGAGCGGAAGGATTAGCCAATTGCGCAGGGATTTGATATACCCAAGCCAGGAGTGGAGCAGAATAGATGTTAAAGGCACGAGATTGGCGAGGGATAGCTTCACGAAGTCTCCGGGATCGCACGCTCAATGAACTATAGAGGAGTGCGGCGTAAGGGTAGGGGTGGCTAGTTAGGAAGCAGTAAAGTGGGTCTGCAATGCGAATGTCTGATAGTGGAAGCGGAGTGGTGGGGCTCCTAAGTAAAAAGAAAAAGATGAAGGAGTTCAGAATGGATTGCATGCGGATGGAAAAACGTGCATTATCTTCAAAATGTTCTTTACAAAAAGCAATTGTTTCCGAGGGAGACACTCCAGAATATAGGAGTGGAGGGCTCTCGAAGTTGATGAGGGAGGAGCCTATACTGGCGGCAATGTCAGAGATGTGGAGAGTGTCGGTGCGAAAATTGGGGAACAACCGAAGAGCTTCATAGACATCATTAAGGTTGGAGGGGTCCTGGAACAGAACGTTTGCCAAGCCTAAAAGACCTGCATACTGAAGATTTTCGACCAAAAAAAGATTGCGGAGGTCAATTGGGGGGAGAGATAAGTGAATACGAATGTGGAGATTTAAATCAGTGGGGAGAAAAAGGCGCATATAATCGCCTGAAGGGGAAGTAGGTATCGAAGTATGAGAAGCAGAAGGAGAGGGAGAAGGTGAAGGGGGGCGAGGGATTGAAGGTGGCGAATAAACGTCTGTGGAATCGGAACGAACGGAATAAGTAGGAATATGGAGAAGGGGAGGATGAATGGCAGAAGTCGAGGCATCTGCTGTGGGATAATGGGATATGGTGGATGGAGGAAACGGTGGTGTAAGAGAGGCGGGCACTGTCGGGACTGGGTAGACGAGGGAGGGAAGGGTTTGGGTTGGAGCAAACTCCGACGGAGGAGGAGTGGTGGTGGGAAACGCCGAAGGATCGTCCGGCGGGGGTGGATTAGCCATAGAAGAGTTTGGAGGATGCCGAGAAAGGGGACGCGGAATAGGGGGAAGAGCTTATTAATAGTTGATGTCACGGAAGACCGTTTAAGAGATGGGAATGTGAGTTCTGGGAGTTAAGGGAATTAGATTTGGCGGATGGTTGGATGAGATGGAGAAGATGGTGGGTGGAGGATGATGTCCCTAGTTGTGTTGGAGTGTGGAGGAGGAGTTGGCCGCGGGAGGTGTAGTTGGGAGGCCGGGGTGGTAGGAGGGGTGGCAGACGTAGGAGGGGTAGGTTTGCCTGCGAGGTTGGAGGGGCAGAGAATTGGGCGGTAGGCGGACTTGGGGATGTGGGCGTAGTTGGAGGCGGAGGACGGCGGTTGTATGGGGGCGTGGAGGAGGGTGGTTAGCCTTGATGGCGGATGATGATGGTTGCTTGGGGTGTCGGAGGAGGGTAGGTGTTGGGAGTTGTGGCCGGTTAGGGCGAAGGGCGGGAGGGATGCGGGGCGGAGGAGGATGGGCGGAAGGGCGGAGGCTGAGGAGGGCGGGCGGAGGACAGAGGCGGGCAGATGGCGGAGGCGGATGGCGGACGGCGGAGGGCGGAGGTGGAGGCGGAGATTGCGGCTGGCGGAGGGCGGAGTGGTGCTCGCTTGAGTTGGGACTGGCCTTGGCGGCGGGACTGCGGGCGTTGGGGTGGAGTTGTGCTTGCTTGAGTTGGGTTAGGCGTGGACCATGGAGCGAGGGAGGCGGAGCGGTGGGCCACCGGCGGAGGGCGGATGGCGGGTGGCGGAGGCTTCTGCGGAGGCGGAGTAAGTGGAGACGGGGCGGAGACGGTGTGGGTGGCGGAAGTGGTGGCGGAAGGGTGTTGGAGTTAGGCGGGGCACTGGCGGAGGAATAGGAGGAGGGGCGGAAATTGGGGCTGCGGCGGGCGGAGCCAAGGCGGAGTGAGTCGGGCAGCGGAGGCGGTCGGCGGAGGCGTAGGGAGTCTGGCGGAGCCGTCGGATTGAGCCGCGGGCGGAGGCCAAATGGATGGCGGAGCTTGCGGATGGCGGAGATGGTGGCGGACTGGCGGAAGCTTGTGGATGGCGGGGCGGAGCTTGTGGATGGCGGAGATGCTGGCCGGGGCGGAGGAGGGGTGATGGAGTATGGCGGAGGCGGAGGCGGACTTCAGCGGCGGAGGAGGGAGGCGAGGAGATGGCTTTGGCTGAGGTCGGAGGGGCCTGCGGGGTTTGGAGGTGGGTTGAGGCGGTTGAGGACGGAGGGCTGGTGGTTGGAGGGGGGTGGGTGAGGGCGTGTGAGGGCGGATGAGGGGGGGTGGTGGATGGGGACGATGGTGGAAGAGGGAGGGGGAGTGGAGGGCGGGGGAATTGCGGGGGCGCGGAGGTGGGTGCGGAGGTTGCTGATGGGGAGTATGGTGGAAGAGGGAAGGGTGGTGGGTGGTTGGGCGTTCGAGGGAGGAGAGGGTGGCGGATGGGTAGGGAGGCCCGCCGGGTTGGAGGGGGGGGTTGGGTGGAGGAGAGGGGTGGAGCGGAGAGGCGGAGCGGAGAGATGTGGGCGGGCGGAGAGGGGAGGGGCGGCTGCGGGCTGCGGAGGGAGGGGCGGGGGTGATGGGCGGAGGGTGTAAGCGGGAGGGGGTGGAGCTGAGGGCGGAGGGAGTGGAGGGGGACTAGGCGGAGGGTGGTGCGGAGACTAGGCGGGGGCGGGGGGTGGAAAGGGAGTGGTTGCGGAGGGGAGGATGGAGGGAGGGCGGAGGAGGGGGATCGGGTGCGGGCGGATGCGGGGCAGAGAGGGGGGGGCGTTGGGGGGTGAGGGCGGGGGGTGGAGAGTGAGTGATTGAGGGTGGTGCGGCGGAGGGCTGCAGAGGGGTTGGGGGTGGGCGGCTCAGGGTGGAGGAAGGAGGAGGAGGTTGTTGTTTTGGGGGCTCCCGACGTTGGAGGAAGGTGGAACCTAAGGAGGGGGTGGGTTGTGGGTGATCAAGGGTGGAGGAGGGTGGAGTGGGATGGGGAGGGTGGAGGGTTGGGGGGCGACGAGGGCGGGGGAGGGTGGGATGAGGAGGGTGGAGGGTTGTGGGCGTGCGAGGGTGGAGGAGGGTGGAGGAGGGTGGAGGAGGGTGGAGGAGGGAGGGTGGGATGAGGAGGGTGGAGGGTTGTGGGCGGGCGAGGGTGGAGGAGGTTGGAGGGGGGTGGCCGCCTTCGGGTGGAGAAGGGGGGTGGGATGAGGAGGGTGGAGGGTGGGGGGCGGCGAGGGTGGAATAGGGTAGATGTGGGCGTAGAGGTCTTAGGAAGAGACCATCATTCTTCCTTGTTCAAATGTGTGCAAACTTCGAACTTCGATCTTTTTGAGTCATATACAACTGAAACTGACGATGATAACCGTACTGATGCTGAGGGGATCAAGAATGAAGGAGAACGCACATTATATAGCAAGGAGGAATGAAAGATTACCTCACAGGAATGGATGGTTCAACCCAAAAGAGAGCTCAAAAGAGAGGAGATAAAAGTTCTATTTTCATCCATCCAAAAGATAAACAAAAGAAAGGGAAGTATTGAAAGTTATTGTGCAGTAGTAAGGGCCATAAAAAAAAATGGCGCCTAATTTATTTAACAAGGAATTTTCTTGATTTTAGTGATGAAATGATCAACATCAAAAAAGAAAAAAAATGGCGCCTCCAAAACAAAAATGCGTGAGCATTTTGTTGGTAATTTTATTTATTAAAGCACTCCAAAACACTTATGAAACAAAAGAAATGAAAATGCAATGTTTATGACTTTTGGTGGTAACCCTTGAGTCTGGAGATGTTTACCAAGGGTAGGGTGTCGCCATCCAGTGTTTCCAATTGCACAGCACCCCATTGCAACATTTTCAGAACTCGAAAAGGTCCTTCCCAATGAGGGATCCATTTTCCTTTTGCAGTCATATGAGGGTTAGGTTTATGGAGAAGAACTAACATGCCAGCTTCAATGTTGTTTTTCCACAGATGTCGATCATGTGCCTCCTTCCGTTTCATCTGAGTCTCTATTAATTGTTTGGTCGCTAGTAGACGAATCTCCTCCACTTTATGTAGTGCTCCTAGCCTCTGAGAGACATCACAATCCTTCTTTCCCTGCATGAATGCTATCTTAGGCGATCCATGTAAAAATTCAAATGGCTCGATAGGTAATATGCCATAGACCAATTGGAATGGGGAATATCCAGTGGCCTCTTTGTAGGCTAACCTGTATGCCCAAAGTGTACCTAGGTACGCAATGCCCCATGAAGTGGGTTGCAACATACACTCCTTTCTTAACATTGCAATTAAAACCTTATTTGTGGACGTAGCCTGTCCATTTGCTCGTGGATAGTAAGCACAAGAGGTCCTATGAAGAATTCTATACCTGTTGAAGATTTCTTGGAGGACTTTATTGACAAAATGGGTACCTTGATCAGTACAAATTTCAAGTGGACAACCAAACCTGCAAATGATGTTACTATAAATGAAATCAGCAATAGTTTGGGTAGTGCAATCGGAGGAGGCAATAGCTTCAGCCCACTTTGTCGCATAATCAGTAGCTATCAGGATATATTTTTCTCTTTTTGGAAACGCGGGAGGGTAGATTGGCCCTACAAAATCTAACCCCCACTTCTCAAATGGTTGCCAGGAGGTGGAAATAACCAAGGGGTTATGTCTCTGCTTTGTTGGCTTAGGTCCACACCTCTGGCAAATGTCACATGCTTTTCCCCATTCATCTGCATCCCTAAATAGTGTAGGCCACCATAGACCCGCATCCAGTATCCTCTGACTCATAATATGTCGTGGGAGGTGCCCACCACCTGTACCTTCATGTGCAGAGTGAAGGACTTCCCTCACTTCTTCTTCTTCCAAACACTTCCTGAACCGGTCATCTGTGCCCTGTCTGTACAATTTATCTTCGATGAAGGTATATGGTCTACTCTTGATTAGCAGGCTCTTCTTTTGTACAACACTAGCCTTTTCTGAATACAATCCAGTTTTAATGAAATTTTTAATATCGTAATACCAGCTTTGAGCTTTTACAGCAAACAGATGAGCATCTGGAAAGTCATCATTGATTCCACTAGATTGATTCATCATATTTATTCTGGATAAGTGATCCGCCATAACATTGTCTTTTCCTGGTTTATGGACTACAGAAAAATCAAACTCTTGGAACAACAATAGCCACCTCCATATTCTACCGGTGGCCTGGGGTTTGTTGAGTAGGTATTTTAGTGGTTGGTGATCTGATATAATAATAAATTTTACCCCCAGTAAGTAATGACGGAATTTTTGGACGGCAAAGACCATTGCTAGTGCTTCCCTTTCAGTAGTACTGTAATTCCTTTCAGCCTTGGTCAAGATTCTTCTGGCATATTGAATTGGCCTGTCCATTTTAAATTCTTCACTTGGTTGGGTCAGAACTGCCCCCACTGCATATGCACTGGCATCGACATGTATATGAAAGATTTTTGACCACTCCGGTGTGACCAAGATAGGAGCACACACCAACCGTGACCGTAATGTCTGATATGCTTTTTCCTCCTCTTCTTCCCATTTAAAAGGTACTTCCTTACCTAGTCTAGTCAGAGGTCTAGCTATCTCTGCATACATTTTTATAAACCTTCTATGATAACCGGTATGCCCCAAGAAACTCTGGATCTCTTTAGGGGATTTAGGTTTAGGCAACTTTAATATAGAAATGATTTTGTCAGGATCTGGGGCCATACCTTTAGCCGACACCACATGTCCTAAGAGGGTTCCTTCTGTCACAAAGAAATGACATTTGTTTGGATTGAGCTTTAACTTAGTCTCCCTGCATCTTTTGAAAACATTCTGCAGCTGCCTCAAGTGGTGGTCCAAACAATCTAGAGGAGTTTCCTTGTGAGATCCTGAAAACGAAGAGAAGTCATCCATGAAGATTCTAAGTGATTCAAGCAATAGGGGGCCAAAAATGAGATTGACCGTTCTGTTAAAGGTGGCTGGAGCATTTCTGAGCCCAAATGGCATTTTTACATACACATATGTTCCCCAAGGTGTGATAAAAGCAGTCTTTTCCCGATCCTCTGGATGTATTGATATTTGATTATAGCCACTGAATCCATCCATAAAACTATATAAGGCATGCCCAGCCACTTCTTCAATGACCTGTTCTGCAAAAGACATAGGGAACCCATCTAGAATGGTCACCTTGTTGAGAGCTCTAAAGTCAACGCAAATTCTGATTTTATTAGTATTCTTCTTCGGTACTATAACCATAGGTGAGAGCCACTCTGAGTGTTCCACAGGAATGATGATTCCTGCATCCTCCATCTTTTGGATTTCCACATAGACGGCTTCGGCATATTTTGGATTAAGTCTATAACTCCTGCCTCTGATGGGTCTGGCTCCATCAACCAGAGGGATTTTGTGCTCTCCATAAGATGCAGGCACTCCTTCTAAGTCTTTATAATGCCAGGCAAAAACATCTGCATACTGGGTCAAGAATGATTTTACCTTTTCCAGGAGCTTTGGGTGGCTCCACAACCAAGTGGCCGCCAGAACTGGTTGATTATTGTTTTGAGTGCCTAATTGTATTTCTTGGACCGGATTTCTTGTTACCATATTATCTCCGTGTGCATCTGCTTCCTTGTCTTCTTCTATTAGCTTTTCGTGCATTGCTTCATAAGCAGGTGTATTTTGGACTTCGATGTGTTCCTCCTTGTCCTGCATCCATCCTGCAGGGATTTCTTGAATTGGGAAAGAACATTCAACCTCAGAATTTTTTACCTTGTTTTTAGCTTTAGAAACTTCGTTATCCGTTGTTGACACATCCTCCTCGGATTTGTATTTGAGGGGTATCTTCCTGCCCCTTCTGTGGTCAGTGATGGGCTCTCCCAATCCATCAACCTGGACCTTTTCCTTGTCTTCACATAATCTTCAGTCGTGCCAGGATTATCAAGAAAATTTCCAAAACAAGAAGAAGAGTTGCCTGCTTGGAGCCAACTTAGAATATCCTCTTCTTCCTCAAAATCTATTTGGGGTTGATCCTCCGCTTCTGTTTCCATGCAAATGCTCACTGTTTGCATCATACTAGTGTTTCCTTGATTGTCTGGGCCTTCTTCTAAATGAATTTGTGTCAGCTCCTGCCCTTTCTTTTGTACCCACATAGTGTCCTTACCCCAATCATGAATGACACTGGCATGCCTCAGCCAAGGTCTTCCAATTAAGAGAGGAAATCCTCCTTCAACCTGGGGCAATCTTAAAACCACAAAATCTAGAATGAATAGATTACCTTGTACTTCAAGTGGAACTTTTGGGATTACCCCCAAGGGCCTTACTTTGCTCTGATCTGCCAAAGTAACCGTGAAATTTGCCGGTCTTGAAGGGTGGAGTCCAATCCTTTTCATGGTATGTTCAGGCATCAAGTTAATGCCAGAACCACCATCTACAATAACACCTTGAAATTCATGACCCTTGATTGATATTGTAAGCCGAGGACTTTTATAATCCGTAAGGGGTGCTTCCCCCCTAATTATCCCTTTATGTAAAATATCAGTCTTGGCCACTAAGCTTGTAGTAGAAGCCTCATCAATTATCTGCAATAATTCTGACCTGAATTTCCCATCCATCTTTATTAAATCAAAAATACTAACCTCCTTCTTCATTGACTTGAGTAGTTTTGAAGCCTCTGACTCTTTTAGAGAGTGAGCTTCATTTGCTTTGCCAAACTCTTCTTGAGCCCTGTTGAAGGCATGCCCAATGGCATCACTGGTGCCTATGAGACATTCATTTTGGTTTGTGTCTGCTCTTGTGGTAGCTTTGTCTTCAATTGCAACTCTGTCTTTGTTCAATTCCTTAATTATCAATTCTTGATTTTCTACCACTTTTGCCGTTCCCTTGCTTCTTGTCTGTACTGCAAAAGATTCGAGTTCTTCTAATTGTACCACTCTGGTAGATGGTGAGGGTTCATTCACCTGAGGTAATGTTTCCTCCTTGAATACAGAGATCATTTGGAGATGGGGTCCGGAAGTAGAGGCTTGATTCTTAGGACAACAGTTTGTATAGTGATCCCTGGCCTCTGGACAGTTCCTGCAAGGAGGGGCATTTTCTGGGAGAGTGCACCTAGATTGGTAGTGCCCGCACTCTCCACATCTGAAGCAAATGATGGGCCTTCTAGGCCCATTCGCAAAATTATTCCTTGGTCTGGGATTATAGTTGTGACCTTGGTTTGCTGCTGCTACCATTACATTTGCTGGTGGCAAGAGTCCTCCTTGTGTCCAGTATGTCGTTGCCGGCATTCCCCTTACTTGGCAATCATGGGCCTCATGCCCAATCCTCCTGCATAATTGACAAGTCACATTTAATAGAGGACATTCACCTACTATGTGCCCTTGCTTGCTGCACATGGAGCACCAGAGTCCGTTCTTAATGCCGCCTCCTTTGAGTTCCTACAATTCCTGTCTCAGCTGAGCTAGTTCTTCTGCTTGGGCTTCCTCTTCCTTTTGGAGCTTGAGGGCTTCAATCTCTTTTCTCAGCTGAGCTACAGCAGTCTCCTCCTCTGTGTAGGGCTTATTCCTTTTCAAGCCCTCCAGCTCCCTTCTTAACTGGATCACTGGGTCCTCCATTTCTGTACCATATGTTGGTTGAGAGGAAGTTGCACCATACTGGTGCCTTATCTGCTCCAAGCGGTGGCCGTATTGATGAACTCTTCAACAGAGGCGGTAGGTAACACTAACTCTTTTATTTTGCATTGGGTGACCATAGGTAGGGGTTTGGCTAACCACTTCTTGACAAAGAAGTCATGCGGTGGATCTGGTAGTTTAGCCATCAATGCTTTGGCCCTGGTCACAAATTCTGGGAACTTTTCTCCTGGACCCAACCTTAGATTTTCTAGCTCTTCTATAATAATTTCCGCAGTATTACCATGTTGGAACTGATTCTTAAAGGCTTCTTTCATCAAATCCCAAGAGGTAAAGTGGTTTTCCGCAAACTGGCTAAACCACTTGTCGGCCAATCCCTCCAATGTGGCAGGGAAGAGTATCAAGAAGGCATCTTCCCTACCCATTAGACCTCTAGTCTTGCACAATGCCTGAAATCTTCGAATGTGCTCATCTGGATCCTCATGAGCTAAACCTCTGAAAGAGGGAAATTTTATGTTTAATCTGGAGAGTAAGGTTTCTAGATCTACCTATCCTACCATGCTTCCTACCGATGAAGTTGATGAAAGTGGACTTGATGATCCTCTGACCGTCTTTCTTCTTGTCTGCTTGCACTTGACCCTCAATGTTTGTGACCGGGTCGCGGTCATGAGCTGCTCATAGTCCACTTAAAATGAGACACTTGATAAAAGTATGTACCTTTTGGCCCACTGGAGTAGTGTTGTCGACACTAGAATATTGCTCTCCAATGGCAATATATCTTCTCCTATGCTCAAAGCTCCTTGGAGGTCCCACCGGGCGTGCCAAATTTGTTGGGGATTCGTGGACAAGAAGGAGTTTGAGGGTTTGTAGGAGAAAAAGGAGATGATGAAAATGGAATAACAGTGAGAACTTCTGCAAAGGAGTACTCCTGGAAACCTTGAATATTGATTATCTTGCAACAATTACAATGACTGAATACAATCCAATCAATGACTAAATACAACTTCAGAGAATGTCAATTACAGAAGACCAATTATCTCAAGTCCTCTGGCAGCGGCCTCTCCTGCACCAATCCTTCACTTGCTTCACGCTTCCCTTGTGCACACCTTGCACTAAGCTTCCACCAAGCTAAGGAATTGGTATCTCGACCGCGCACACACAATAGACCTTGGGACTCTTGGAATCCAACCCCGCCTTCTCTGCACACCTTCCTCTTGACACCTCTTGCACTCTTCAGTGTCGTCGCACACTGGTGGCTCTTCCTTTCATTTCTTGCTTCCTCTGAAGCTCTCTCTTGCTCCTTACTCTCAATGTGTGTGTCCAAGAATAGCCTTTGTCCTCTTTTGAATGCGCCGGTCCCGTGACTTCTAACTGCCATGGACTCTTGGGCTTCCTTTGATGTCCCAAGATTCTCTTTTTAGTTGGCAGCCAACGAATTGCTTCTTTGTCCTGTAGGAACTTTAGTCTAAAACCAAAAAATTTTAATGGGGTCATACTTTCACTTGTGCGTACACTTTTCCGCTTCACATGCCTTCACATTCCCTTTTTAATTCTTCATTTTGCACTTAAGGGGGGTTCACCTGATCCTTCCAAAATACTTTAAAACACCTTTTGATCCTTAGGGAACTTAGAGAAAATACTCTGCAACCTGCAACCCGCTTTCTCCAATTTACCCTTTGCGGACAATTAATTGTGCACCACCTGTGCATTTTGACACTTGCACTTAGGGCACTTTGACTTTGCACCTTTTGGCTTGACCGTGACCTTGTTGACTTTGACTATTTGACTTTGACCAACATGACTTTTATGGGCTCAACATTTAGTAATTCGCATTACCTTGGAAGAATCAATTGCCCAAAACCCAGATAGTTCCTTTCCTAATGTGGAATTACTACCCTTATACTCGGCTCGAAACCAATCAACCTTCAAAATGACCTATCAAAATATATAAAAACAAAAACCCATTATTAAGTGCTTAAGAAAATAACTAACTCTATCATAAAAAATATAAACTTTTTTCTACCTGTTTGAATGTACGAAATGAAATTTTGTAGATACCAATAATAGTTCCTACATAACCAAGTTTGCCATCTATAAGGTTCGTGTCTTTTGAGCTAGCACGTGATAGTTGCTTGAAAGAAGCAACAATACTAGAATCCTTTGTTTTACGTAAAGAATCAATGGCTTTGATTCTAATATGCTGTCCAAATGCCCACATATTAGTGAACATTCGAGCTTGCAGAAGAAATTCAATTAGTAAATAGAACCTAATATACATATATGAAAAAAATAAAATATATTATTAACATAAAATTACCTTTCGTTCACAACCTATCATTAACTCTCTCTGCTCATCTGAGATTTCTTCATTATTTGCATTGGCGCGTTGCAAACGACTATATAGCCAATCCGTGAAAGAAGATATATCTATAATCTCATTATTATCGAGATTACGTCTATATCTTTTGTTTTTTCGCCTTTTACTTGGGAGATTTTGATGTTTTTGTTCGTACTCGCTAAGGAATGCTTGCATGCATTCACTATTATATGCTACAAAAGTAAAAATATCATTTTTTATGTAAATAAGAATGGAACTCCCTTACCTGATAATACCTCATTTGTTATTTTTGAAGAAGACTTGTTGGTCCATGCACATGGAGCTTCTTCATGAACTCTTTCAAGGTACTCACTAACGTAATACATGCACTCTTCAAGCATCTAACCCTTTTCCATGGATCCTTCTGGTTTCGCTCTTTGTCGCACATAACCTTTTGATATTCCCATAAATCACTCGACCCAAAACATCCATCGAGTGTTGACAACACCTGCAATCTCTATTTCTTCTAAAAGATGGACTAATAAATAAACCTGAATATCAAAAAATGAAGTAGGAAGTTCTTTCTCCATCAAACATAGTAGCTCTTTGCATTCACATTTTTTTTGTGGGATCGAGCTTTTGTTAATCTCTTTGGATGTAATCCACCTATACATATTATTAAAAAAATTATAAAGAAGTTATTCAAAAATAAAAGATATCCAATATTCATACATATTAATATAAAAGTATCATAATTACCTTATAAGTGATCCAACACGATAGATCACATGTCGTACCCCTTTCATTGTACATCCATCGATAGCCAAAGGTAAAATATGTTTCAAAAATTTATGCCAGTCATGGGTCTTTAACCCAGATAAGATCTTATCATCCATAGTAAACATGTTTTGAAAAGATGCTCCATATCCTGTAGGAGTCTTAATCAATTGAATTCTATTGTTGATAGTTTGTATCTCTTTTGTTGTAAGTACCCAAGGAGTAGGTTATAAGTCATTTCCTGTCGATGGCTATAAAAAATTGGCCATAACTTTGGTTTTGATTTTTGATCTTTCAAATCATTCCTTGATGCTATGGTATCTTTTAGTCCAAGAAGAGGATGCCATAGTGAATAACCAATATTCTTGAATATATGCATAGGATCAAGAAAACGACATACTTTTAACTCTTTCCAATACTCCAAAGAATACCATATTGATATGTTCTCTGTGAGTGCCAATTTTCCTTTACCTCTCTTCACATACTCATTATCTTCATCATCACTGAAGATTTCTGATTTTGGATCTATCAGAGGTCCATTTGTCCATTTTATATACCAATCCATAGGTGTCATAGGTTTTGGACACTGACCTGTTTCAAGCTTTCCATTAAAATGTATTGCTTCTCTTCTAGATCTTAATGGATGATCATCAGGCAAGAATCGTCCATGTCGAAGATAAATATTTTTGTTGAGATTCTTAGTATAGATTGATCTCAACCAATCACCATAATATGGACAAGCTTTATAACCCTTAGTAGATATTCCTGCATCATGAAAATGATAATAATATAATTAGATTAAATCATATTTATTTACATGCATATTGAATAAAAAAATTACATCAATACCTGAACAAACACCATATCTTGGAAAATGGTTAATAGTCCAAGCCACAATACCACGAACCGTAATATGTCTTTCATTGATGCTTTTCGATTAAGTTCTTGTTCTTACCTTATCCAAAGTAAGAATAAAAACCTACATTGAATGGACACTTTTTGTTTGCCCATCCTTTAAAATTATTTTTCCATCCTTCAAAATCTTCAGGATAAACTTGCTCCTCCCATTTTATATATGACTTAATCCTTCCTTGGTAATTGCTACTTAATATTTGTATTAAAAAAAATTAGTAGCACATGTATTAGGTCAAGTAAAATAGGAGAAACATATGTGTCAAGGAGATTCTAAAGGTTGGGTGGAAAATTCTAAAGGCTAGATGGACAAAACATCTTCATTCGATACAGGTATGTATAATTTGACCTTACTCTCATAACATGTGTATGTGTGTATATGTGTGTGTATGTTTATATATGTGTGTATACATTCATGTATATTATGAGTATGTTTATATATGCATATATATATATATATATATATATATATATATATATATATATACATACATACATACATATACATATATATATATATATATATATATATATATATATATATATATATATATATATATATATATATATATATATATATATTTATTTATTTATTTATTTATTTATTTATTTATATGGTGTGGAGGAATATTATCAACATCATACATTGGAATCTACACATATAAATAAAATTCATTAGTATTCCATAAATGAATAAAAAGTAAACTTTAAACATAAAATGAAATATATAAGTTATTAAATATGGATATAAAATTTTTATTCTCTCTAGCTAAAAGGTGCTCTTGGAGGTCTACGCCATCCATAATTCACTAATAGTTCATCATCTCCATGTAATGTAGTAATAGCATTGACAATTATGTATCTTGATACATCTCTACTCATGTATGGTGATTCATGACTATTTTCACACTCCTCAAATGTGCAATTAGTCCTTGAACTATTATGTAACCCTCGACTACTATTTATTAAACTTGCTATATTTCCATGTGTGTAAGGTCTTCCATCAATATATAATCTTTCATTTTGTGCATGTAAAATCCTTCTACTAGTAAGGGGTGCTGCGTTCAAGTATATTCCATAAGTACTCATGCTTTGAACATAACGTGAAAGTCGATGCCAATCTCCCCATCCATATATAGGACCACAAAATGACATAAGAGTGACTTCATAGTTCGGAGGAACATACAAATCCTCTACAATAAAGAGACCATGACCAACATTAGTAATACTGGATGGAGCAATCATATAGGGATCACCCCAAAAGTTGAAAACCTCTCCATCTAAAGGAAGTGGTCCTCTATTCCATCCTCCATATCTTCTTCTATCATATGTTTGCACTAGAGAACGATCACGAGCTGGCAATGGATAATCTCCAGCCATTTCAGTCTCTAAACTAGGAGATAGAGGATTTCTAGAAACCTCTGCTTGTAATTGATGAACAACAAGTTCGTGATGTGTACGAGGTATATTAACATTATGAGAAAAATTATCATCATCATCATCATTGAGCAAGTATTCCTGTATATCAACAATAATTTGATTTTGTATATGGTTTTTAAATAAAATAATGACATTAATTTATATAAAAAATACATACCCAAGCATTATCAGGTTGACTAGGTGATGGTGCACGCTCAAAAGTACCATACTCTGCCTCATGTTCAATACATTCCAATCGTGGTCTTTGATACGTGCCATAACAAGAGTTACACCAACATATAATATGCTCTTGATAATAAAATTCATCATAATTCCTATCAGAGGACACATGTGAAGTCGTTGCATGGGTAAGAGGTGGTGGAGTACCCTCTGATTGATCAGAATCTGATTATAATAAGAAACAAAAAAATATATAAGTTATGTATCCTATTGATATATTTAGGTAGTGATGTGTGTGAACACACTAGGACCGCCGGGGCACTTTTTTCCCTCTTTAGGAGGTTTTTTTCCCCTAGCTTGTATATACGCCTATTGCCCTAATGGGCTACTTATCTTTGTACATTCTCTAGTAATACATTCAATATTGTGTGTTGTGCTCCAAGCTTCTTCTTCTTCCTTATGCTGTTCGCGTGCTGTCACAGACATCTAACTCCAAAAATTGGTATCAGAGCAGGTCGTTGCTTCATCTAGGGCGCTCGTTTTGGCCTTCGAATACATTATGGCAGCGCTTGCGTAATATATTTCATCTTTTTGTGCCAAAGGTATCTACCAGTTTCTGTTCGCCAGTATAAGTGTCTCGAAGTCTGCTATAGGTCTAGCGGAATTCATCTGGGCAGTTCTGTTCAACTTTTTGAGATACATTCAATTTTTTGCATCAAGGTATTTTAGTCACTGGCCATGGCTGAAAGCAGTGATGTATTCCGTATGTTAGCTGTTGAGGATAAGTTGGATGGTACCAACTACCCGTTATGGGCTTATATGATGCGACATGTGTTGGTTGCAAAAGGACTGTGGAACATTGTGCAGGGTGTCGAAAAACATCCTATCACACCTGCAACTGTGACAACTGCAGGTACTGAAGCTGATGCAAAAAGTGTCGAAGATGATGGTATTCTGCATATTCCTATTCGTGCTGCAGTTTCTACTACACCTACTGCACAGCAGATTCGTTGGGATGGCAGAGATGCCCAGACACATGCATTGATAGCTTTGTTTGTCAAACATGCCATTATTCCTCACTTTCGCTCTTGTAGAACAGCTAAGGATGCTTGGGATACACTTACCACATTGTACCAAGCTAGGAATGAGGCTCGTGTTGCTTACCTCCAAAAATAGTTGGAGAGTGAGCACATGAATGAAGGTGATTCTATGGACAGTTTCCTAACAAAGATCAAAGACTTGAAGGAACAGTTGATTTCTGCTAATGAGGTTATACCAGATAGCTCACTTGTGCAGACCGTTCTGAATGGTCTTCCTGATTCATATCAGAGTTTTGCTTCTACTCTTTAGTTGATGATGAAAGGCAATCCAAATGCCTTGTCATTTGAGGAGTTAGTCTCTGTTCTGTTGCAGGAAGATCAGTCCAGGCAGAACAGGTCCATTATGCATGTTGCAGATCAAGCTTTCTTGGCTAGTCAAAAGGGCAAAGGAAAATGGAGCTCTTCTACTAGTAAGCAAAAATCTGCAAATGTTGCACATTCGAAGAACCAAGACAAAGATGAGAAAAAATAAAAAAAGCAGAAATCTTTTTGTAAGTAGAACTGTCCAAAATTGGCTACAAAAGAGGCAAAGAAGAAAGAGGCTAGAATGGTTGTTGCAGAAGCCTCTACTCCAAAAACGGAGTCTGCTAATCTTGTGCAGGAAGAAGAATGGGCGTTTATTACTGTTTGCAATTTTGACCCATCTTCTCATGAGCAGTGCATGTTTGCAATAGACTCCGATGTTTGGTACTTTGGCAGTGGGGCGATCAAACATATTACCTCGCAGCGTAGTTTCTTCTCTTCACTCGAGCCTGCCCCTACAGGGAATACTGTTACATGCACCAGCAACTCCTCTTATCCTGTTATGGGAGTTGGTAAGATCATTTTGACTACTGTTGATGGTAGTTCTTTCACTTTGTGAGATACTTTATTTGTGCTAGGGATCAAGAAGAACCTGTTATCAGTTTTTGCATTAGCCAAGATTGGCTTGGTTGTAAAATTTGTTGATGACAGGTGTACAGTTCATGATCTGTCAAATGGCGATGTGATTATTGCTTCTGGCATTTTATGTCGTGGGCTGTATAAGCTCATAGACTATGAAAGATCTGTAAATGATTTGGCATGTGCAGTAAATGATTCTCAGGCTATGTCAGATGCAAAGCTTTGGCATGCACGCTTTGGTCATTTGAATTTTGCTAGTTTGCTACGCCTGCAGAAATCTAAAATGGTGTCCTCTTTGCCCAAACTTGACGAACCTGGAAAACATGTTTGTGAAGGCTGTATTTTGGGCAAAATGCAGTGCTCGTCCTTTCCAAAAGATGGTTCAGTTCGGGCTACTCAGAAATTGTAGCTTGTACATAGTGATGTCTGTGGTCCTATGTAGACACCTTCTTTTGGGAATTATCTTTACTTCGTGACTTTCATTGATGATTTTTCCAGGCATGCATGGGTATATCCATTGAAGGCAAAGTCCCAAGTGTTATGTGCTCAAACAGTTTTTGGTTTTGGCTGAAAATTTGTCAGCATGTAAAATGGGCACCCTTTGTTCAGATCAAGGGGGGGAATATATGTCTTCTGATTTTAATGCATTTCTGGCTGAACGTGGGATAAAACACCAGTGTACAGTGCCGTATACACCTCAACAGAATAGAATTGCTGAACGAAAGAACATGTCACTAATGGAGATGGCGAGGTGTATGGTTAAGAGTCAGGCTTTACCACATAGTTTATGGCTTGAGGCTATCATGTGTGCAGCCTATGTACTGAACAGGTGTCCCACTAAAGCGCTGCAGTCTATTACTCCATATTGGACAATCTAGTGATGGTCCCAATGAGGCAACTTCTCAGCCTTTGCAGGTTTCATGTGATGATGCAGATCATTCCATTTCTGATGCAGATTTACATGGTGCACTAGTTGATGAGAGAGCTGATATTGAGCAGGCAAAAACTATGCCAAAATGGCTGGTGCAAACTTTGCGTGATAGCAAATTAGATGCACCTCTGTCATATTGTACGCGTTCAGGCTCTCATAGTGCCTCTTTTGCATCAGATTGCTATGCTATGGCTGCATCTAGTCTCTGTGATGAGAATGAGCCTCTTTCGTTTGATGAAGCACAAAATTCAGAAAATTGGATGGCTCCTATGCAATCTGAATATGATGCTATAATGAAGAATGGTACTTTGTCTTTATGTGAGTTGCCTCCAAGCAAGAAGGCCATTGGCACTAAGTGGGTATACAAGTTGAAGCGTAAACTGGAAGGTACAGTTGACAGGTATAAGGCTAGGCTTGTTGCAAAGGGTTATGCACACGAAGAGGCATTGATTTTGATGAGACCTTTGCACCTACATGCCGTATGACTACTATTCGGAGCATTTGTGCACTTACAGCTCATCATGGTTGGAATGTACATCAGTTGGACATTAAAACAACATTATTGAATGGTGACTTGCATGAAGAAGTATATGTTTTTCAGCCCCATGGCTTTGTGCAGAAAGGGCATGAAAACCAGGTGTGCAGGTTAAAGAAGGCATTATATGGTTTAAAGCAAGCACCACATGCTTGGTATGAGAAGATACATGCCTATCTGATTGCACATGATTTTGAGAACAGTCCAATTGAAAGCACCTTATATGTTAAGCGTGCTAATGATGTGCTTCTGATCATTGTTGTCTATGTTGACAACATGCTGCTCACTGGTCCTATTGAGAAGCATATTACTGATTTTAAGGCTGATTTGCATACCTCATTTGAGATATCTGATTTGGGGTATTTGCATCATTATTTGGGCATTCAGTTTATGCAAGTTGATGGTGGAATGGCTTTGTGTCAAACGAAATATATTGACACATTATTGCAGCATTTTGGCCTTGAAGACTATAAGCCTATTGCCACTGCTATGGAGACAGGTTTATGATTGAGTCTTCACGATGCTCGAGATGCATTTGATGCTGTTGTCTATCAACAAGCTGTTGGATGCTTGATTTACTTATGCATTACTCGGCCAGATATTCAGTTTGTTGTCTCACAGATGAGCATGTTTATGCATTGCCCAGGAGTCAAGCATTGGTAGGCGGTTAAGCGCATCTTTCACTACTTGAGTGGTACTCGGCTACTTGGGTTGTTTTATCCCAAGGGGGGATCACTACTGCCAGATTTGCATGCTTTTTCTGACTCTAATTGGGCTAGTTGCTATGACACTCGTGTGTCCACTAGTGGCTTTTGCTTCATGCTTGGTACCTCATGTATATCTTGGTTGAGCAAAAAGCAGCCTACTGTGGCCACTTCCAATTGTGAGGCTGAGTACAGGGCAGCTTTCACAGCGACTGTTGAGTGTGTGTGGCTCAAATGCCTTAAGGCTCATTTGGGTGTTGGTCAGACTTCTGCCACCATCATCTTCACTGACAGTCAGAGCACATTGGCAGTTGCGAGGAACCCTGTGTTGCATGCTCGCACTAAGCACATTGAGGTGCATTATCACTATGTCAGGGAGAGGTTCTCTACTGGGGAGATCAGTTTGGCATATGTGCCCACGCAGGAGAACATTCTCATGTGTAAGGCCTTGGATCCCCTTCTCTCTCTATCTTTGGGTGTTGGAGGCGTTGGACTGTGTACCTAAGTATCGACTTAGGGACTTGTGGAGAAAGAGACTATACCTCAATCCCCCTCAAGTGCATATAGTAGGGACTAACACTTTAATTGTCAATCCAAGGAATATCAAAACCTAGCCGAGTGTATGAAGACATGCATTCAAATGATGGTCAATGAAATTGAAGGCTCACAAGGTGCAAATAAGTATGATTCCATTACTTTCAAGATCATCTATGGTGTCGCAACACTTGGAACATCAGTCAACAGTAAATCGAGCTTTTCTCTTAGCTCTGAACTCCGAATATAGTGAATAGCAGATTCCTTTCGAAGCTCTCAAGAAAACGCATCCAATGGTGGTATTTTCACTCGATTCTAACACTTTTGCTTCAAGTTATGAGCAAAATACTAAGTTGCAGGATTGATATTCCTACACTTCAACACTTCCTACACTTTGCACACACCTTACCAACAATAAACAAGCACTTTCATGGATAGACAACACTTCCAAGCACTCTTTCCAAGCATCACACATGCATGCAAGATCACAAGGAAGAAGATACAAAGAGGAGAAGGCAAAAATTCGAAATTCTTTGCTCTTGATTTTCACAATGGAAAAAAGTCTCTACAAAGAGTCACAAATTGACTTATATACATGTGCCCTAAAAATGTTCCTTTCACACAAGAGACCGACACTTTATTAATTGAAAGGCTAATTTCCTACTAACTTACAAGGGTAAGCTACAAATCTCTATGGGTATGCATCTAGAGGACTCCTCTAGTGCATTTACGTCGGAAAATATGTTACAAAATGGCTATAATACAAGAATAAAGTGTCCAAATCCGAAAAAATTTGGGGCCCATCTTTTTCTCTACCTCTTTGCTCTTCTTAGCTCTGCAACACTCTCCCCCCCTTTGTCTCTGTCGTCCCTTGACAGGCTTTGCTTCTTGTCTGCAGCTCGTTTACTTCTTTCCTCCACTCGCAACCCGTGAAGATGGACTACCTGAGATTTTTAGTATAGCTCACCAATAACCTCTTTAAATTTGGGTTGCTGTGTTAAGTTGGGCTGCCACGCATGCAACCAGTGGACGTTCAGCCTTCGTTCTGGACTTTTCGAAGACCCAGATGTTGAAGGACCTTCTTAAGGATCAAGATCTTCCAGATATTTTCTTGCACTTCCTCATCGATACTTATTGGCCTTGATCTGCCCTTGTCGCTTGCTTGCCTCCCCCCGTTGTATGCCCGTGTGGGGCTCTGTGCAGAGATGGGTGTTGCGTGCCCCTGCGGGGCTTCCTGCAGAGATATGTCTTCATATATAATACCTTTAATGAAGCTTCTTTCTTTGTCTTCTTCTTCTCTTCTTTTTGCTAGACTCTCCTTCAACACTGCCCCCCTCTTGAACTCTCTCGTCCCCGACAAGCTTTGGAATGCGGTGGGATAACGTTCTGTAAACCTTTTGCTCTGTCTCATTAAGCAGATTAGCTTCACGTATCAGTAGTTGCTTCCATATTTGAGCTTTCACACCGTCATGTGGTGGCTGTCTGTGATCTGCGAAGAAACTCAATTCATATGCCACCATTCTAGCATTCAGATTTGTTGACATTTTTAAGAAAAAATCGGAATCAATTTCAAAAAATCCGATAAAAAATGCTTCCTTGAAGGTTTGCATATATGGGCTTGGTAAGAACATGAGCCTTGAATAATACGCCATGATGGTTGAGCGGCTAGGCATAACAGATAGATAAAAAATAAGGATATCCGTACCCTAGTTAATGCCAATGAAATTTAAAAATGTATATGCTGCGTGTTTGAACACCTTCAAAACTATAAGTATCATGCTGAGGATTTTATTAGTCATCTTGATAGTTAGATCGGGTACTGTTGCAAATTGATGTAGCCAAAATTCAATGGTTTTCACCATATAATCCTCAGTCGGTAAGTAATTGTGAGGTGGACTTAGAAGTAGCGGGTAATTCAGCCATTGTTTATTGAGTACACCAGTCTTTTGCATATCCCAAAAATTCGTGTGCTTCTCTGCCACGTGGTGTCGGGCATAAAGAAGGATTACCTGTAATAAATATGGTGTTGCCTGCCAGTGCACCCGCAAAGTAGGATTTTTCTCCAAGAATTTTCTTCTCCATAAAGGTTGTGCAACGTCAGATTCTTATTGAGTGTAATTGAATGTATTGTCTTTGAAGTACAACTGCTCATCTCGATCCTTTTGTGTGATTGTGATCTTCTTTATATACTGTCGTGTTTTCTCTTTCAATAGCCCATACGAAATATTGAACGGCTTCATTATTGTATCCAAGTCTTTTCCTTTAATTTTGGCATCTTTCATTACTTTGACGACTTCATTTTCAAAATTTTCTGTCAATCGGGACACCAATAGTGCCCATTCCTTCTGACCTATTTCTGTAGTATATGGCATTGGATGATCATCACATGGCTCTGGCGTCTGCTCTTTTATTGGAGAATGATAGATCATGGGAGATAGAGGACGTACCTCTACCTCGTCAGTAGGGTTCTTTGGTTGTGGCTCTACTGGTGTCCCGATGTTTGCTCTTTGTTCTATTTGAGCTTCCAATTGTACAATATGCTGAGTCTTTTCTTTAACTTCGTGAAGGGCTATCTGGAGCGCGTCTCTAGCCGCGAGAAGCTCATTGCCGATTTCTGTTATTTGATCTGCATTTTCATTATAAATTACTAAGATTTTTGCCTCAATAGCTTCAAGTTGTTTCCTAATCTCATTCGTGTCTTGTATGTACTTTTGTTTCCATTCTTCTTTTAAGCTTTGCTCTTGTTTTAGCAGATTTGCATATTTTTCAACCTGATCGTGCAGTTCCTTCTGGTTAGTTGCTATTGGCTCTTGTTTATCTATTGGTTGGTTGTAAAGCAGTGCCTTCATCATTGTTCCTGGAGCTTGTGATTTTGCTCCATTATTGTGGTGCATTGGCCTCTAACTTCTATTATTTCCGTCTCTTTGGCTAAAACCACTTGTTGAACTAGGATTAACTGCACAAATAATTGTTCACTCATTACCTGAAATTGATTCTTTTCTCGCATGGCTTTGTCATAATCTGCATCCGTTTCCATCATTTGCTGCTGCATGTCCATGGCCATTTGTATCATTTGCTTGACTATTGGTTTTAGTTGAGTAACATCGCCATTTAACCATGTTGTTGGGATGCTAGGTTCTTCACCTGTGGTAACATCTTTTCCTTGTGCCACATGCAATGTTGTGTCGTGGGGATGCCGAATATGAAGTTATATCTTTGGCTCAGCCTCCTTACTTACTATCTTACCTTGTGGCGTATCATCAGGGATCTCAATTACAATTTGTTCCATATTTTGTTGTAAACACCTTTCTTTTTCCACGCCTGTTTGTATTTCTTCTTTTATGGGTGACACCGCATCTTTATTTGTGTTTGAAGCTTCCTTTATGCTGATTTGTGACTTTTCGTTCAATTGAATGAGGTGTGTTTGTTCAGTGGATGCTTCTTGATTTTGTATATGTGATTGCTGATTGTCGGGTGCGACTTGGACCTGGTTTGTCTCTATCCATTCCTCATTCTTTGTTTTTGTTCTTATGTCAGTGTCCAAGGTATCCTTCTCAGGGCTAGATTCCTCATTGGAACTTGAATCCTCCAGTCCCAATTCTTTATACTTGGCAGCTAGTTCTGGAGTATGTCCCTTGTCCTTTTGTTGCTGCCCTTGTCTTGCCTGTCTATATTGATGCTCTTGGACATTGAGGTTCACTTGTCCCTGCATGTACGTATGCGTGTCTTCTAGTGCCACAGAAAGATCTCTTTTTGTGATAGCAGCTATGTCAGAGGGATCTTTGGTAATATATGCACTCGCTTGGATTGCAGTGTTTCTTGCGCAGCTTCATTTCTAGCACGCTTAGCCCCTCTCATTGGTTTCTTGGAACTTGTTCCCACTTCTTCTTTGGAGATAACTGTTTCCTTTCTCTTTGGAACAGTCGCCGACTTTACATATCTAGCCATTTTGGTGGAGTTTGGCATCAAATGTAGACATTCTTTCATCTCCAGAGCCTCATAGATTAGCAAGGTTAATGCCGAACTTCCATTCAAAAACTTCTTCTGACTCCATTTTTTCTTAGCTTTGAATAGGCCGTCTTGAATATATGGAGTAAGATTTATTTGATTTCCAACTTGCCTCATTGCATGGCAAAGCAGTTGAACTACGGTTTTCTGAGGTGTTGTATATCTATGCATACTGGGGAAACAAAAATGTTGATGCACCAATCTAATCAATTCTTCTATATCTATCCGATTGATTTCCAGAAAAGGTTTTCTTTTTTCCATCATGACATTCATCTTTGACATTAATGAGTCCATCTTGACTCCAACCAAAAGCTTTGTTGATGATTTCATGAGTGAATCGAATTGTTTTCCATGTACCTGTTTTGTTGAGCACTTTAGCCTCTGGGATTGACGGCTTATCTGCTGCAGACTGGAGTGTGTTCATAACTTGTGTGCATCTCTGAAAATCTGGTAAGTATATTGGAAGTCGCAAAAATGCATCAATTCCAGCTCTCGTCCAAACATCTGTGATGCGTGGTAGTCTTTGTATTATGGTTTGGAAATCTTGTGGCATAATTGGAAAGTAGTGATCCCTATCCATAATTTTGATGGTGGCCAAGAAAAGAAGATCTGCCACCGGTTGATCTTCCAGGAACCAATGACCTCTTGCCTTAGAAATTGATTCCAAGGGAAGAAGCAAGACCTCTTCCTCTTGCGTAGCCTCCGAACTTGAAGATGCCATCTGCACTTAATACATACCATTAATCAGTGTAGAGATGGTATCATAAGTTATCCTTTATTTATCCTTCATGAAATTGGCAACTCTCCAAGTGACTTGTGTCGTTCCTTTCCCGTGGGTGTGAGAAAGGTAGTACCTGGGATATATTTTTTATATTTTTCCTGAAAGAAAACAAAAGTGTTAGTACCTAACCGAAGCTTTTATTGTGTCGTTAGTTATTTTCCTTGAGATGATTGTACAAGTGCGCTCCTATTCCCTCAGAACAAAATGTGCTTTGCTATCCAATAGGAGAAGAAGTAGGTGCCAAATGCATGGCCTTGTAATGTGGCCCTATTATGCATGCTCGGGACTCTTGCAACTCTAGATGTGTGCAAATTGAACTCTCTTGTTGATGCATGCAGATTGTTTTGCCTTTAGGCATCTAGATCCGCTTTATTATTCTGCGGTCAACTATATCTCCAACATTCCTGGTGATTGTTGTGTTTCTCACATTATGAAGTGTTTCAGCGGCGATGCACCACAGTGCACTCTCCTTCTTGAGAGCTCCACGACAATGTGCTCGGAGTAGAACCCGGAGCTCCTGAGGCCGCACACAGTACTCCGCACAGATGCTATAGAATACGCAGAAAACATAGTACACAGGAAGCACGAAGACAAACTTCTTAGGTCTTACAAATGCGATCGAACTTACAGTCTGTGACTGACCAGGCCACTATATGTTTTATTAAAGAACATATACAAAGAAGTGTCCGGTGGCCATTTGGCCTTTCACATGGACACTAATAGTAACAATCTCCCACTAAAGGCCAATATGGCCAGAGTAACTATGGGAGAAAAAATAAAGAATGATAAAGAATACCTGAGTGTAAGTATACAAACTATACCTCCCATCTGATGGGCATGTTACACAGTATACAAGTGACTGCGTAAGATCAAGAATCAAGTAACCCCATCAAGTGACAACAGTGTCGAAAGCTATCATGTGGTAGAGCTTTAGTCAAAGCATCTGCAGCATTATCTCGAGTGTGAACCTTCTCAAGAATAATGCTCTCAGTGGCTAAGCAATCTCTAATGAAGTGATACCTCACCTCAATGTGCTTGGTCTTTGTATGATAGACCGGATTCTTAGCCAAAGCAATGGCACTCTGACTATCACTGAGCAAGTGAGGTACATGCTGAGGTAAACCCATATCACAAGCAAGACGAGAAAACCACAATGCTTCCTTACATGCCTCACTTGTTGCAACATACTCTGATTTTGTGGTGGAAACAGCTGTACATTCTTGAAGAGGAGATCTCCAAGAGATAGCACCTCCAGCAAAATGAAAAATGTACCCTGATGTAGACTTACGATTGTCTACACAACCAGCATAGTCAGAATCTGTGTAACCAATAATGGATGCTTTCCCTCTACCTAAGCATAGAAACTTGTCCTTAGTGCCACTCAGATATCTCAAAATCATTTTGACCGCTTCCCAATGTTTCTTGCCAGGATTAGACATATATCTGCTCACAACTCCCACTGCAAATGCAATGTCTGGTCTCGTAGCTACCATAGCATACATGAGACTACCAACAGCAGACTGATAGGGAATTTTGGTCATGAATTCCTTTTCCTCATCTGATTTGGGGCAGTCATCCTTTCTCAATTTCACATATGTGGGTAAAGGTGTACTCAATGCCTTTCCACCCTGCATATTGAATCGGTGAAGTACTTTGGATATGTACTCACTTTGAGACAAGTATATGCATCTTTTACTCCTATCACGAGTAATGCGCATGCCAAGAATATGTTTGGCATCCCCCATATCCTTCATATCAAATGTCTGACTCAACTTCTTTTTGAGAAGTGACAAAACATAAGAGGACTTCCCAGCAATCAACATACCATCGACGTAAAGTATCAAGCATATCAAGCTGCCATAAGAACATCTCTTTGTGTAGAGACAATGATCCTCATTGCTCCGAGAATAGCCTTGGGACTTCATAAAAGCATCAAACTTTTGGTACCATTGTCTAGGAGACTGTTTAAGTCCATACAAGCTCTTCTTGAGCTTACAAACTAGACTTTCCTTGCCAGGAACTACATAACCCTCTGGTTGTTCCATATAGATCTCATCTGTAAGATCTCCATGCAAGAAAGCTATTTTCACATCCATTTGGACTAGCTCTAAGTCCTCCATTGCAACGAATCCAAGCAACATGCGCAAAGTAGTCATCTTGACCACTGGAGAGAAGATTTCCTCAAAATCAACACCATGTTGTTGCTTAAAACCCTTTGCAACAAGTCGTGCTTTATATTTTGGAGAAGCACTATCTGATGTGAATTTCAGCTTATATACCCATTTACATGGTAAAGCTTTTTTGCCCTTTGGCAAAGGTACTAAGTCCCAAGTATCATTCTTGTGAATAGAATCCAACTCACTCTTCATAGTACGCTCCCACTTGACATGATCCTCTGTCTGCATAGCCTCTTTGTAGCAAGAAGGCTCACCGGCATCTGTTAGCATAACAAAATCTAAACCTGGAACATATCTATCAGGTGGATATGAGACATGTGTAGAACGTCTCAATGGTTGCTGAACAGGAACATGTGCAGATTGATCTAAATGGACATTCTCTTGAACATCCCTATGTGCAGCATTTTTATGCATGCTAATCGGAGGACTAGTATCCTCAAACACCACTCTTCTCACTTCAACCTCCTTAATGGGCTGTTTATGCATCTTAGATTCATTAAAATTGACATCACTACTTCTAATCACTGACCGTGTTTCAGGATCCCATAAGCGATATCCAAATTGTCCTTCTCGACCATATCCAAGAAAAATGCATTTCTTTGACTTATGGTCCAACTTTTGTCTAAGATTCTTGGGTATATGAACATATGCTTCACACCCAAAAAATCGAAGATGATCATAATATGGTGGTTTCCCTGTCCATAACTCTTATGCCACTTTCAAATCTTTTGCAGTACTAGGTGAAAGGTTAATCACATGAACTGCAGTCAATACTGCTTCTGCCCAAAAACCTTGTGAGAGGTTTGCATGATGCAACATAGAGACTACTCTATCTTGAATAGTTCTATTCATCCTCTTAGCTACACCATTCTGTACTGGGGTATAAGGAGCTCTAAACTCTCTACGAATTCCTCTAGACTGACAGAAAAGGCTGAATTCATATGAGGTATACTCACCCCCATTATCTGAACGTAAAGCCTTAAGCTTAGCTCCTTTTTCAGTCTCAACTGAAGCAAGCCATTTTCTAAAACTAGGGAATACATCATCCTTTGATTTGATAGGATATACCCAGACTTTTCTAGTAGCATCATCTATGAAAGTGACAAAGTAAAGAGAACCACCTAAGGACCTAGTGGGCATAGGACCACACACATCTGTATGAACAAGATCTAAAGGTTGAATTGAAGAGTCAATGTGCGTTCTATGCACATTTCTGGTTTGCTTTCCATATTGACAATGCTCACAAAATGAAAAATCAGAGAAAGATAACACAGGTAAGTAGCCAGAACGAGAAAGATTTTCCATTCCACTACGAGATATATGGCCCAAACGACCATGCCAAATACAAGCCATAGGCTGTTCAGTAACAACCAACAAGTGTTCTTTCTGTGATACAAATAAAGGATAAAGTGAGCCAACTTTGCTTCCTTTTGCAATAACCATATTGCCCTTTGATATACGAAAGGATTGAGCATAGAAGACCACCTTGTAACCAAGGTCATCAAGTTGACCAACTGACATCAAACTACGTGATAACTGAGGTACATGGCGTACATTATGCATAGTAAATTTTGAACCATCAATGAATTGCACAACCACATCTCCAATCCCCACAACATCACACTGGTAAGAGTCACCAAGTCTCACGGTACTAAGAGACTTTGCTGCATAATTAGAGAACCATTCTCTATGTGGTGTCACATGGAAAGAAGCACCAGAATCTAGCAGCCAGGTGTGGGGAAGAGAATCAGCCATAAGTGCCTCAGATGGCACAGTACTATCAAGTGTCAACACATCAGCATCATCAGAAATAGCATTAATTTCTTCAATCTTCACAGTCGAAGTAGATGGTGCAGGTAACTGTTTAACATGCCCATCAACATTCTGTCCTTTACCTTTAGCATTCTTTAATGCATAATAGTCTTTCTTCATGTGTCCTTTCTAATGACAATAATGGCATTCGATATCCCTCTTCCTTGATTTACTTCTACTCTTATTCCGTTGACCATTCTTTTCCTTGTTCTTGCTCCTTCCACGTTGTTGATTCTTTCCTTGGTAAGAACCACGAACATTATATGCATCTCCACTCTGAGTGCCAACCATAGATTTTCTACGAATCTCCTCACTCAAGAGTGCTCCACATATGTCATCATAGACGAGTTTACCACCAGGTGCACTGTTGCTAATAGCTATGCAAAACGTATCCCATGATGATGGCAGGGTGCATAACAGCAATACTGCTTTCATTTCATTATCCACATCCATTTTCTGAGCCTGTAACTGGGAGAACATAGCATCAAACTCATTTAGATGAGCAGCAACACTATCTGTGTCCTTCATACGAAGGTCATATAATTTTCTCATCAGATACACTTTATTTGATGCCGTCTCTTTTTCATATGTATTGCATAACTTCTTCCAAAGGTCCTCTGCACTTTCACAGTCTAATACTATAAAGTAAACATTATCTGCCAAGTGCAAGCGAATGGTAGACCTGGCCATTTCATCTAACTCATCCCAATCATCTTCATCCATGTCAGCAGGCTTCTTTGAAATCCCATTTACTGGCTTCCATTGCCTCCTTTGAATCAACACATCTTTAATCTGATTCTTCCATAGAGCAAAGTTTGTGCCATCAAATTTTCAGATCTCAAAATGGTCTTTGCCCTGCAAATTATAGCTCCTCCTCGGAACTCTAGCACTAGACCCTGATCCACCGGATGTGCCTGAGACCTCTGATGCCATGATTATAGAGAACTGAATATAATGATATGGAGCTAGAAGAGTCCAAACACCAACAAATAAGTGTATCAAGGAGTAAATTGACCACTGTATAGTTGACTAAACCAGAAATCTGGAAAAATTTTGCCAGAGTATCCTCTGCAAAATTAGCATATGACCAGTATCAAAGTATCATAAAACTGCAAGTACTGACATGTCTACCTGCATAGTGAATCACTGACTCCACTGCATATAATCAGTTACTCAATAGAAGCCAACTAGGCTTATCGAGCACCTATGAACAACTATCATACATCTCCTATGGCGAGGCTCGGTAAGTCTTCCACCTGCATCACCGAAGAGACCCCGACATTGGGTGTCTCTCAGTTAAGAAAACCTCACCACGACCCTCTTTATCAAATGTAAAATGCTTTATGCAAAGAACGCAACCACTATATCAATGACCACATGGACGTACATAAGCGATATCCACAGAAGCGTACATGGTGTGTATGTGCTCAATATATGCAGTAAAATGACACTAAAAGGCTGAATACACATCCCAAAAACTAGCCAATAACACCTGCAAGTGTTTGTCAACTCTGATGTTTTAGGCTTTAAAAACCTGCATAAATTTGCAGCGACTGCTCCCACCAAAATTGAAAACCCCTCAAGAAACCTGTAGTTTTACGAGTGTGGCTGAATATACAGCCCCAAAGGTTGATATTTATTTTCTGAGTACAAGGAACACTCTTCTTGATGTTCTTGGACCTGTGCAAAAGTACTCCGAAATGGCTAAAAAAACACCCCAAAATTGCTTCAGAAATAGGCTTTGAAAGCAAAAAATGAAGCTTTGAGGGACCAAAACGTGTTCAAGGTAATGTCAACCTTAGTCTTTCCCCTTCTTCAGACACCACAAGAGTGTAGCTTAGTGGAAAGAGATTGCCATGGTTAAGCGAGCTCTAGGGGGAACAGTACTGGGATGGGTGACCTCCCGGGAAGTACCAGGAACCTCTATATTCCTTGATCGTTGAGGTGCTCCCTCGCGCGCAGCCAATGGCACCAACGGTGACTTCGGTGACTCGGATGACAAGGTATGCCAAGGTCTATGCCTTGGTCGCCGCCTTAGTCGTAAGCCTTGGAGAAAGCCGGGGGGCGGGGGGTTCTCGCTTCGCTCACACAAAGGAAACAAAGCTTTTGCCTCGAACTGCTTTGATACCAGTGAAGTGTTTCAGCGGCGATGCACCACAGTGCGCTCTCCTTCTTGAGAGCTCCACGATGATGTGCTCGGAGTAGAACTCCGAGCTCTTGAGGCCGCACACAGTACTCCGTACAGATGCTATAGAATACGCAGAAAACACAGTACATAGGAAGCACGAAGACAAACTTCTTAGGTCTTACAAATGCGGTCGAACTTATAGTCTGTGACTGACCAGGCCACTATATGTTTTATTAAAGAACATATACAAAGAAGTGTTCGGTGGCCATTTGGCCTTTCACATGGACACTAACGGTAACACATTATACCTCCTCTTGGCTTTTCCTTCAAATCTCTGAAGTGTTCTTGTCGCATATTGTTGCTCCTGCAATGTTCTGTAGTTGTTTATTTCTTGCTGCTTCGCCTTCATGTGGAATTGAAACTTCTTGTGCATTGACACATCCCTTGTAATGCTTGTCTTTGGTGCACATAATTTGGGAATCCATATCTTCGTTCTCCCCGGTTGGGCGGCAATCACTTTCTTTGGTATCCATACTTTAGCAAGTCTTTGTAGATCTCGGAGTCCAGCGTGACTTGATTCCTTGTACCTTTGTTGTTTCCTATGTAGAATATAGCTCCGTTGTTGATGATATGCTGTCACCTGATCTTTTCGGACCCAAGCCTGTCGAGTATGAGGGATGGGATATATTCTGATGTGTGAAAGTTCATGACAGTGTTGCTGACTAGTCCCTCTTGTGCTTGATTCGTCAGAGGGGCTTTTATTGGAAACGATACTAGTAGTGAGGTTCACTGGTTTAGGAGAGTGTGCTAGATTGAGATTCCGTGTATTCTCACATAAGGTACTTGATAGTGAGGTTTGCATAGTGGAGATGGATGTACATTCATTATCATGCATGTGTGAGTGATCTGTGGGTCTATACATTTGGCTTTGACAGGTCGTTCTTCTAACATGCTGAATACCTCACGGTGCCCTATCTTGGCCGATATGTAACCCAAGGCTAATTGGATAGTCACTTCATACTCATATATCCAATCTTGACCTAACAAAAGTTCTTCTAATAAGTCCTGATCATGACACACCAAGAGTTTTTGTTGCATTGTGTTATTACTGAGATGTAGTGACAAGGTAATCTCTCCTATGCATTTAGTAACTTTCCCCCCTGTTCCAATCATCTGTGCTTTAGATGGGCATAATTCTTCCTTGAGTTTCTGAGTCAATGAAGACTTGATACAGCTAACAACTGCTCCTGTGTCAATGAGTGCATCCACCAAGTGGTAGTCTTCTGTTCCCACACCCAAATTCAAATATGGTTGCTTTGTTTGCTGTCCTAAGTTTTCAGAGGCTCTAAAGTTAGCCATTGGGATGAGTTCATCTCCTTGTCGATATCTTTCATCTCTCTCTCTCATCCATTCCTTCTTTTTTCTTACTGATTCCTTCCTTCACGTTTTTATCTTTAATATGTGCATCAAAATATGCCTTCTGCTACCTTTTTGCTGCCTAAATACCTGCCACAACTTGGAATCTTGTTTCGTGTAACTTTTCTATTTGATCCAATTGAGTTGATAACTCATGTCCAATCCATTCGTAATTACTCGGAATGCCAATAAAGCTTGATGTAATTGCTTATCCCAGTCGGATCTACAATTGTTAACAATTTTAGTGAGGACTGTGCATAAGATTTTGTTTGAACTTTCAGCCTGTCCGTTGGCTTGTGGGTGATAAGGGGCTGATTTCTTATGAATCACTAAGAATTCATTCATTAGGGCTTCTATTACTTCATTGACGAAGTGTGTGCCCCTATCGCTCACAATTTCAATAGGCAATCCAAACCTAGTGAATATGTTCTCAAAGAGAAACTTCGCTGTAGTCCTCACATTGTTTTTCTTGGTTGCCTTAGCCTCTACCCATTTGGTCAAGTAATCCGTTGCTACAATTATGTACTCTGCATGAGAAACTTTAGCTAGTGGACTAATTGGTCCTAGAAAATCTATTCCCCATTTGGTAAATGCTCTGGCACTCATCATAGGTTTTCGGGGCATTTCATCTCTTCTAATAGGATACTTTGTTCGTTGACAGGTATCGCATCTTTGGACCTAAGTGGCTGCATCTTGATGTAGAGTTGGCCACCAAATTCCTGCGAAGAGAATCATTTTTGCAGTTTTATCTACAGAAAAATGTCCTCCTGCAGCTCTTGTATGCGCCATCTTTAAGATAGAAAGATACTCGTCTTCATGAATGCACATTCGTAGATGATTCTCTCTTCCTCTCTTGAAGAGCTATTTTCCTATAAGAACATAGTCCTTGCTTTGCTCTGCGAGGGCACGTTTTCTTGCTAGAGTAGCTCTATTGCTCTAGCACAATGGTAAGTACCACGTTAAGAAGCTTCACCTCCTTAATTGTCAATCCGTGGGAGAGGTAGGAGTGATATGAAGATCGTGAACGTGAGATGATGTGAGAGTGAAGGTGAGAAGCACAAAGATGCACACACACATACACACACACAATGAAGAGACAAGCAAGACACAATGGAAGGTGGGAAATTAGCTCTATTACTCAAGAATACTCTTACAAGCTCAAACTAGCTCTATGCTCACACTAACCAAAATGAACCAACCCCAAAAATGAGCTCTCTAGCTCTTTTTATAGTTTCTAGACTAGTTTTGACCGGTTTCACATCTAGTGACCGGCCTAGTTAAAAAATAGGTCCTAGAGGCTATTTGGAAGGGTAAACGATGTCTAAAAATAACGAAAATTGGTACGAGCATTCTACCTAAGCTCCTCAAGCTCGAGGACTCCTCGGCTTGCACAAAATGGAGCTATGGATTACAAAATGTGGTTTTCTATGATACATATGTTACAATTAGTGATAATAATCACTGTTTGAATGTTTGGAGAATTAATAAGAAATATATTTGTTTGAAAAATTGATCCGCCTGGTTGATCCGCCTGGTTCCCTACTCCTTCTTTACATGCTTCCGTGGCGTCTGTGCCTCTGGCTGCTTCCAACACCCCCCTCCCTCTCGCTTCTGTCGTCCCTGACAGAACCTTGTTGTGAGGTCTGCCGGATGTAGTTCTGTAGGAGGTCCTGAGCGAGGGTGTGCTCTGATATACGAATGCCTCGGGCTAGATCAGCCTCGAGTTTCTCCCAGTCGATAGTTTGTGGCTCGTCTGGTGGTGGGAGCTGATAGTGTGTGGAGTACACCATTCGTTCACAGGCGAATAATTGCAATAAGTGTGTGGGCCTGCTTATAAATACCTCTGAATGGTACTCCCAAAAGCCGGTGGTGAACATTTCTTCGAATGTCTGCTTGTAACATGCCGGCAGGTATTTGATTCTGCAGTGCCAGGCGTAACACACCCGTAGCGATGGCGTTGTGCTCATATCATAGACTAAATCAAAGTTGCCATGCTCAAAGCCCGGGGTGTTTACATGGGGAGCCTTGATGCGGCGGAAGACTTTAAAGACCATCTGCATCATGTCAAAGATTTTGACAGTCATGTGCGCGGCAATATCATCCATATGCTTTAACCTAGGGAGCCAGTGGCGGATCGTCGCCATCATGTAGCCTACTGTGGGTAACTCGATTGGTGGCCTGAAATAGGGATAGTTCAACCAGTCTTGGCACTGCTTATTGTTCTGTAGCTTAATAGCGAAGGCAGTCCAAGAGCGGCGTCGTGGTACTGGTCCCCAGCACGGGTTAAATTTTAAGTGCAGCGGCGCTTTCACCCACGTGCTCATCATCTCTGGATAATTTTGCAATAAATCTTTGCGCCAGTCTGGTTGAAGGATTTCACCTCTCTGCGCCCTTGGTGGCAAGTCCTCTGGCTCGAATTGAGTGGCATGCGTTGGTTTCATACCTGTTTCCTTCTCTATGGTTAGCTGGTATTCGGCCATTAACATGAAGTACGGTTTATATTGGAGCTCATGCCCAGATATGTATCGTCGCGGGGCCAATTGAGCAAAGAATGGTGACTGTAAAATTTTCTCTTCAATTATGGCCATGGCATGTAGCTGTGCCTCTACTCTGGCCGAGTGTGTCGTTCCGAGTTCTTCAACTGTCTTCATCCATGCGGGGGTAGGTAATTCGTAGGTCATCTGGCCTTCGGCCGTGACACGTCCGCCTGGGATGGGTATCGGTTCATATGCCTCTTCGAATGTCTCCTCCACCGGGATAGTGACGGTTTCTTCCTCAGCTGGTAGCTCAGGTGGGGAGTCTGGCCTTGGTGGTGCTTCATAGACAGCAATTCTAGATTCAAGATTTATTACCTGGGCCCGGAGTGCGTTGAGTTCCTCTAAAATTTCAGGGGCAGGGTCCACAGGTGCTGGTAATTCTGCTGCTACTTGTTCTTGTTGTGTTGCTGGTTCTCTGAGCTGTAGCAGTTTGTGATCTTCCTTTAACTTTTGATGCTCTTCGTTCATACGATCATAGTCCTCGAGCAATCGCACGTGATCGTCTAGTAACATCCTCATCGATTCGGATGGGATAGCTTTGAATTTGCTCGGACTTAGTGGTTGGTCTGGATGGTCCAAAGCCGCTTCCAAGTTCTCTCTATTCTGCTCTTGGAGTCTCTGGTTCTCCTCTTTTGCTGCGGCTAAGTGTCTTCTTAGTAAGCCCATATTTCTAGTAAGCGTTGCATTGCGGACGGTCTGGGCTCGAAGTAGGTTATCCAAATCCGCGGTGGCCTCTTTGGTTTTCTCCTCACTTTCTAGTTCTAATTTGTGATAGGCCTCTCGTAAATCTTGGTATCGGCTGTTCAGTGAGGCGTTCTCAATTGATAACGAATTAAGCTGCATCTGTAGTTCATTCGTCGTCTTCTGCAGCTGTTGATAGTTGGTGCCGAGTGATGCAAACTCGTCACGGACTTGCGTCATGCATGCGAACATGTGTTGAAATGCTGTGTCTATGGTGGGCGATAGTAGCAGTGAAGTGCTAAATGAAGATGCAGCGGGAGTAGATGCAGTGGGAATGGGAAATGGGGTTGGGACAGTCGATGCAGTGGTGATTGTGGAAAATTGTGAAGTGCCTAAATATGAGGGTGTTGTGAGGGGATTGGGTGGTGGTGAGGTGGATGGTGATATGTCCATGCCATTGGACGTGTTTAGTGTTGTGACTGTGAAAAGTGGTGTAATCGTGGGTGGTTGTGTAGGTGTGAATACGGGATTTACAAATGTAGAGTAGTTTACAGGGGGGATGGTAGGAGCACCTTGGTGAAACGGGGAAATAGGGGTTATGGTAGGTTGGGGGGGTGAGACTGGTGAGAAGGTTAGTGGGGTTAGGAAGGGGAATGGGGGTCTTAGAGGTGGGGGAAACGCTGGGAAGGATGAAGGGGTGAAGGGGTTAACATATGGATGCGGAGGGTTGGGTGTGGGCATGGTGGTATGAATGGGTAAGGAAAAGGTTGTGGCTATGTTGCCTTGTATAGGTGTGGATGTGGGGGAAGCAGGTGGGTGTGCGGGGGACACAGGATGGGTTGGTGAAAGATGAGGTGAGAGAGGAGTCGAAGGGGTGGATGTTATTTCGAGGATAGTAGTGGTATGTACAATGGTGGTACGGGGTGGTGAATCTACAAGGATGGTTTCTGCGGTCAATGAACTTTCTGGGGCGAGGCGTGCCTCCCTGGCTTGTGCTGAAGATGGAGCTCCTGTTGGTACACGAATATACTCCCCGGGTTTTGAAAGTAGTCGCACTCGGCGGGATCAAACTGTGGTAGTTGCTTTCTTTGTAAAAACCTGAGTGCTTCATGGGAGCCTACTGATTTGACTAACTCTCCGAACCCTCTGATGTATGCGTCTTCGAATCCTCCGGAGATGAGTTCTTGTTCAATTAATGCCTGGCTCTCCTCTTCAGTTAACTTCTTTCGTGCCCAGACTTTCTCCATGGTACGATATAATTTCTTTATAGCCAGTGTGTACGCTGCGGCTTCGAAAGTCTCATTTTCATATGTGCTGGTGTCGCCGTGTGTGTCGGTTTGTTGGCCTTGGCCCTCTGTCTGTTCGTCATGTGAGCCCTGGCTGGCTTCATCGTCGCCTTCCTCGTTGTCTGTTTCGGTTCTCTCTTCTTCAGAGCTCGACACAGCTTGTCCCTGTGGCAAATCTCGCGGCGTAGTAGGGTAGCTGGGACGTTCATATTCCTGGGAGAACAGTTGTGCTTCTGAATACTGGAATTCGTTTGAGAATGCATCAGGCATCTCAAAATCAAATGTCGTGTTTATGGGGTCGGCCTCCATATGTGGTATCGGGAAAGAAAACGCTTCCGCACCAATAGTGGTGGGAGCTTCTGCTGTTGTGGTGGTGGGTTCTGCGGTGGCAGCTGCCTGAGGTGCAGCGGTACTAGTGGTGGCCTCCGTAACCACTGGTCTGGACAACCGTATGCGAATAGGTTGTACAGTGGGAGCAGCTTCTGTTTGTGGTCGCTCTGGAGAGGGTTGTGGTGACGGTGACTCTGGCACTTGGAGGCAAGGGATGGTGCCTCGCATGCGCTTACCTGCCCGTGTCCTACTGGGCTTCCTGGCTTTCTTCGTTGTGCCCTTGAATGCCTTCAATTCCTCTCCTGTTAATGCACGCTCGATGGGCAAGTCATAAGCTAAGCACATATAAACAATTCTGGTCAGCGCACAACATCCATTAAGTACTTTCTTGCGCTCCCATCTGTGCTGTGCTAGATACATTTGATCTATGATCCAGCTTGCCAGATCAACAGTTTGAGGTCCCGTGCATGCCAAATACAATCCAAACCAGATTCGTTTATGGGGCATAGTAAATCTGTCCTGAGCTGGGAATGCGAAATGTTGCATGCATATCCTTAGTGGCTTTGACAGCTCAGGGGTAATGGCAGAGATCTCCTCCCACTTTGTGACGTCCCCACGTTTCATCGGTTCTGGAATTAATCTCTCTCGATCTGTGGGTGTGTGGGTTCCATGAATCTTGATGGCTGCTCTGATTAAGTCCTTAGAGAGATAAAATCTCTTGTAAGGTGGATCATCCACTAGAGTAGGCAATATGAAGGTTCCTGGGATGTCCTTATTCTCTGATGCCAGCAGGGTAGTGATTAAGTAATAGCACCTGTAAAAATCCGGTTTGGGCAGGGGGTCACTGAAATACTCTGTGAAGCCTGCTCTGGCCCAAACATGAGTTAAATCCTGGGTGCTCTGTAGGGCTTCAAACTCTCGGGAGAAAAACTGGTATTTTCCCCATGTGCGGTCATCAAATGTCAGAGAGGATTCAAATATAAAGTCCGCGTCCGCAAGGGGTCCTGCGAGGCCCTGAAACCAATGAGAGTTCCTGTGAATTTTTTCGGTGTAGCCCATGGGTGGGTTGTCGATAGGCATTGGCCCTGGAAATCCCTGAAATTCCGGCGGTGGGGCAGTCGGGTGGGATTCTACGCGTAGCACGTTGAGTGGTACTGCCGCTACACTGGGGCCTGCTCCTGATGTTCCTTCGTCGTGGTTGACTCTGTTGTTGTTGAGGTTGAGAGGTCGGATGGACACTCTGCTTTGGAAAAGAAGGGAGATCCAATACTTGCGTGACCTGCCCCTTAGGAAGTGATGCCTTATTTAACTTTAATCTAGGCCAGTCCGCAACAAGTTTGGAAGGATGAGCACCGCAGGGTGTCGTGCTCATTTGTCCGCTGATGCAACCCACCTGACCTCTGATTGTGCCCTTCTGCCCTTGCAGTTGGGTAACTGTCTCTTCTAGTCTGCAGGAAGTCCCAGGGAAGATCTCCTGTCGTCCTTCTGATTGACAACTGTCCATAGCCAAGCCCGAGTGGGTTGGTGTAGACGTACCGTGACTGAGCTGATCAAAGATCTTCCGGTCTTCCGTCGCATGCATGTCATAGGGTTTAGGGTCACAACCGTCAAGCGGAATGCCGTTAGAGAAGTCAAGCGGTATCACTTGCTTCTGCTCTAAGGTGCCAATCTGTAAGGAGCCTTGTCTAAGATTTAGGTCCACTGAGTGATCGTATAGCCAATCTTGGCCAAGGATTAGGGGTTCTATCAGGTCGTCATCATGGCACACTAATAGCTTTGCTGTCATCGTCAAATCCTTAATGAGGATAGGAAGGTCCACCTCACCCATGCAAGGGGTTTCCATGCCTCCTAGGCCTATGAGATATGCCTCAATTGGCCGCATTTCTATTCCTGAATCCTTATAGTGGGACCATCTAATCGCACTAGTCGCAGCACCTGAGTCAATCAAAGCCCTGAGTTCTTGGCTATGGTTACCGTGCTCTAGCCTAACTTTAATGAATGGTCTCCTGTCCACTATGCTAGGATGAGTGGTTGACTTTACTTGACACATGGCCATGGGATATCTGGGTGATGTTTCCAGATGGTTATAATGTTCTCTCCCTAGTCCTTGTCTTCTTAGCTTCATGCGCTTAATGCGTTCTATGGCTTCTGCCTGAGCTTCAGCTCGTATTCTATTTTCTTCCTCCTTACGCTTCTTTGCCAACGTGAGTCGTCTAAGCATATCTTCAGTAAGAGGTTCTTGATATAGCTTGACTCTACAGCCACTAATGTAATTAGGCATTATATCTCCTTCTAAGGTGGCTAATTGTACTGCTCCACTAGTCGAAAGTCTGTTAATGATCATAGGTCCATAACCTCGCTTTTCTAACTTCCGTGCGTGCTGTTTCAGCGTATACACTAGAACTAAATCTCCTTCTTTTAAGCCTTTATCTTTCACATGTGCATCAAAATATGCTTTCTGTCGCTTCTTCGCTGCGTATATTCCTGCTGCTGCTTTCAGCTTGGTTTCTCCTAATCGTTCCAAGTCCATTATTCTCGCTGATAATTCATGGCCGGTCCACTGATGTTCTTGTGCAACCTTAAGGGTCGGTATCAAGAAGTCCAAAGGAAGCACTGCATTCTGACCAAAAACCATCTGAAAGGGAGTTGCATTGAGTACGGTCTTGTAGGCCACTCGATATGCCCAAACAGCGTGGTGTAACTGTTTGTCCCAATCTGAACGTTTGTTGTTCACGAGTTTCGTCAGTACGGTACATAGTATCTTGTTAGTGCTTTCAGCCTGACCATTGGCCTGAGGATGATATGGTGCAGATTTCTTGTGAATCACCATAAAATCCTGTAACAAATATTCAATGACTTGGTTTAGAAAGTGAGTGCCTCGATCGCTCACTAACTCTATAGGCAGTCCATATCTTGTAAAGACATTTTCAAATAAGAATTTTGCAGTCGTGTGAGCATCATTCTTTTTTGTGGCTTTTACCTCTACCCACTTCGTCAGATAATCTGTGGCAACAATAATGTATTCCGCATGTGTACCTTTTGCAGGGGGGTTGATGGGTCCTACAAAGTCTATACCCCACTTTGAAAATGCACGCCCGCCCATCATGGGTTTCAATGGCATTTCATCTCTGCGTGTAGGAAACTGAGTTCTTTGGCACACGTCACATCTCTTTACATAGGTATGTGCATCCATGTGAAGAGTGGGCCACCATAATCCTGAAAAGAGGATGGCTTTGACTATCCTATCTGGTCCAAAATGACCTCCTGCAACACCTTGGTGTGCAGTCTCTAGTATGCTCAGATAATCGCTTTCATGAACACATTGTCTTAAATATCCATCTCGTCCTCTTTTGTATAAATTATCGCCAATGAGTGAATAGTCTTGAGCTTCCTGCTCTAGACTGCGTTGTCGAGCTAAGGTCATTCCTTGAGGGAATGTGTTCGTCCTCAAGTAAGTCACTAAAGGTTCACTCCAGTCTGGTGTGAGAGACACGTGATACAATGTAGCATGCTCTACTGGTGGTCTTTCACAACAAACATGGCATTCCTTACACAACTTGTAGACATCTGCTTCCATCGTAGGCCAAAATACTCCTAGTCTATGCAGAGTCTGTAAGGTTCGATGTTTTGAATGATGTTGCTTTAGTGCACCTATGTGTGCTAATTGCAACCAATTCGCATGCTCTGATTCATCTACACAACAAGCAAGAATCTTTTGATTATCCTGTTTATATATGCTTCCTGCCATTATTTGGTACCTCTAAGACTTGGTAATCTCTCCTTCTTTGATCTTTATTCTAGGATTCTTGGGTCCGTATGTCAGAATAGGGACTAACGGCTTAGCCCATTCTGGTGCTATCTCAAGGTTAAACAAGTATGCATCTGGTAGATCATCCGCTACTCCTTGAGGAGCTTCTCCTGAGGTTAATCTTGAGAGGTGGTCAGCTCTAAGATGCGTCTTTCCTTTCCTGACTACTACTTCAAAATCATACTCCATGAGTAATAGAAACCAACGTATCAATCGTCCTGTGTTACACGGTTTGTTGACTAAATATAATAGGGCTTGATGATCTGTAAAGAACTTGAATTTGTTGGCCAACAAGTAGTGCCTAAACTTCTTTACAGCGTAGATCATCCCTAATCCTTCTCGTTCCGTCGTGGTGTAATTTCTTTCTGCTGCGTTCAATTGTCTACTCGCGTAAGCTATGGGGAGATCTATGTTACCTTCATTCGTGGGTTGTGCTAACACACATCCTATGGCGTAATTGGATGCATCCACATGCACATGGAATGGCTTACTCCAATCTGGGGTGGTCAATATAGGTGCTGAGCACAAACGTCGTTTAAGTTCATTGAATGAATTTTCACATTCATCTGTCCATTCGAAGTTGGTCAAAAGAGAGTACAGAGGCTTAGCTATGATTGCATACATGTGTATGAATCGTCGATAATATCCACAATGGCCCATAAATGCCTGTACCTCTTTCACATTAGTTGGTCTTGGTAATTCTGCAATTAGCTTCACCTTTTCCTCGTCCGTAGAGATTCCATTTTTTGACACAATGTGTCCTAGAATTTTGCCTTGTCTGACCATGAAAACGCATTTTTCTGGGTTCAAACAAACCTGATATTCTCGACATTTGTCAAATATTTGTCTTAACTTTGGAATATGTGTCTGTCTTACATTTGAATGTGCACATAAGTCATCGACATAAACTTCCAAGCTCTTGCGTAAAAATTCCTTAAAAACATGACACATAAGTCGCTGGAAAGTGGCGGGTGCATTTGTTAAGCCAAATGGCATCACACGAAATGCAAATATGCCCCATTCTGTGGCAAAAGCCGTCTTGTGTTGGTCTTCTGGAGCAATGGCTACTTGGTTATAGCTTGAGAATCCATCAAGAAAACTGTAAACTTCCTTGCCCGCAACTCTTTCCAATAGGTGTTCCGTGATAGGAAGAGGATAACTGTCTCTAATCGTTGCGGCATTAACTTTTTTAAGGTTAATACACACACGCAATTTTCCATTCTTCTTGGGCACAACCACAATGGGGGATACCCATTCGGTATGCTCAATTTCGTAAATGAATCCTGCTTCTATCAATCGATCTATCTCCTCTTTAATCTTCGCAGCGTAGTTATCATTATACGTGTACGGTTTTTGTTTTGTCGGTTTTGCATCTGGAGTCATAGGGATTCTATGAGAACATATATCTGGATCTACTCCTTTCAAATCTTTGTAACTCCAAGCAAAAACATCTCTATATTCGCGCAATAGGGCAACTAACTCTTCTTCTTCTTCAGTCGTCAGATCATGCCCTATGTATGTACATTTTTCTTCTTCTCCTTCTATGGCAACTATGACTTTCTTGGTTTTCTCTCGGTTATCATATGCTTGTCCATCATTCTCTTTTCTATTAGGCATTCGTACCATGATTCTTCTATCGTCGATTTCGTATTTCTTGAAATTCTCGGGTACTTCAAATAAAGATTCTTCTTTTTCCGACATGGTTTCTTTCTTCTTTCTCTTCTTGCCTTCACTCTTAGTAGTCACTTCTGTGGCTAACCTTACCTCGTTCGTTATGTCCTCGTGTCTCTGAGTGTGAGTCTCTATTTCGTAGAAATATTCTTCCTCTGATGCAAAGGGTGGGTCCATGATAATTGATTCTAAATCAAAATCGCTTGCGTCCTCAAATGCATCAGTGTTTGGTTCGCACTCTTCTAAAATTGCATCGCACATGATTGGCTCTATCGTGAAAACTGAAATGTCATAGCCATCCTCGTCACAGTGGGGTGTCCATTGTTCTTCATTGATGGCTACATCCATGGTTGCTAGGATTTCCGCCCAACCATGGGGTTCAAACTCCTCGTCTGGGAATACTACAGGTGCGTAGGCTGGATCTTGAAGGGTTCGTGGATGTTGTTCCGCACCTAAGGTCCTTGCTTCTAATCTTTCTTCCTCTTGTTTGGCTACTTTACACATCCATAAATGGGTATCCTCATGCAACCAAGAAGGATCTGATTCTAATGAGTGCACGGATTCCGTCTCTGCTGGTGTCTTATGGATGGTATTCCATTGTATTGGGGGTACATCTCTGTGTGAATAGTCCTTAAGATTGACTTTAGTAGTCACTCCTAAATGTTGCAAGTACAAAGAATTAGTTCCCCAATCTTGTACAATTTGCAACTGACGCATGAATGGTCGTCCCAATATCATCTCATACGCATGATTTTTCGCGAAGTCACAAATGGTGAAAGTATGCTCAAATTCTACACCACAAGTGGTGAGAGATATGCCTTCTAGTAAGCCTAATGGTTTTTCTATGTGTCCATCAGCCATTTGTAGTTTCATCCTGGTGGGTCTGAGGGCTGGCTTACCCCAACATTTCCATAAAGCGGTGGTAGCGATGGCTACTCCGGCTCCTGAATCTAAGATGGCTTTCGTGGTGTAGCCCTGATGGGTTATTGGAAGATATGTGTTACCTTCCTCTCCTTCGCTTACGTCTCCAATCTTTTCCACGGGTATCTCTGGTACCTTCTTATGTGACCCTATCTGAGAGGGTGTGGTAGCTAGCTCAGGGAATTGATTTGCTACGTGCTTCCACAATTCTGGTTTTACCTTTAACAATTCCTCCAGGGTGAGATTACACTGTACTTTAGTGTTCTTGATCACTTCCGTGTTCCTAGGGATCACTGATTCTTCATTCCTCACTATTATCGTGGGTGCTCTCATACTAATAGACTTTGCTTCCCAAGGCCCTGTGAACTGAGGTAATTCTTGTAAAGAATTAGATTCAAATCCTGTGGGTTCACTTAGTTGCTCCTCCTCTACATCATCGTAAATAGAGGGGATGTCTTGGGGAAATTGTTCCTGCAAGTCGTTTATTTCCTGAATAGGAGGATGAGTTCCTTGTTCTTTTCTCCATTTCTCTTCTTGTATTTCTCTTAAAAATTCATGTGAGTACTTATGTATGGAAGATAGGTTATCTTGACTTTCTGTATTGGGTACTTGAGACAGGGATGGTGGATTCCTTTCCTGTGTCTCTGGGACAATAGGGTTCCTATGCTGATCCTTTTTCTCTTTGCTTTCTATTAAGTGTTCTAGCCTCTCCATTAGTCCTTGAAAGTGTAATTCCGGTTTTGCCATGTTATTCCAATTACGATATCTAGAGGCTTCGAACAACGCTTGGGCTAGTTCTACCATCTTCATGCAAAGTTTAGTTCTCTCAATTTCTAGATCCGCTCGAGGGTAGTTTTTACTCATTTCCGTGACTTGAGGTCCCTCTTTTATTCTAGCCTGATATGCACGAAACATCATGTCTAGATCTTCTGGTATGGGTTCTGCTAAAACTGATCCTGAATTTTGAGCTGGGTTTTCTTGGTTTAATTCTTGTGAAGTCAATTCTTGTATTTTGGCTCTAGATTCCCTTAAACTTCCTTCCAACTCACTTATCTTTTTACTCCATTTTCTCTTTATCCTTTCTCTAGAATCTTTCCAAGATTTTGTCTTTTTACTACTCGATTCTGCAACTTCACTAGTTTCGGCTATTTTCTCTTGATTACGCTGTTGGTTTTGCAAGAGCGCGTGGGCTCTGGTTATAGCTTGGATCGGCACGTATGTAGGGTTGGATCCATCTGCGTTGTTTACAATACCTATCACGTTGATCGGTGTCACATTTGTAGTGTTAACTGGGTTCTTAGGACAATCTCTGATTATGTGCTCTTTGCCACAGTCGGCACAAAAGCCTTGTATGCTATAGTATTGTGATTGCCTTGCTATTGGGGGATGTGGACAATCCTTTATGAAGTGATCTCCTTGGCACCTAAAGCATGGTCCTCTAGGGCCCTGTGGTCTCTGTTGTCTCAATTGGGGCCGTGGGTTTGGGTTTGCGTACATCACATTAGCATAGTCTGGCTCCCAACTAGGTTCCATTGGTGGACTATCATAATGATAAGTCTCCATATGTTCTGGTGACTCCGTGTAATAAGCGGGTGGACTAGTTACATGAGTAGAGTCAAAACTGTTTGAGTTCGGGTCACTTTCGGTGATCAGGGGTGAAGAAGGCACTAAGGCCCTACTTAGGTTCTCTTCTGCAGCAGCGTATTTGACTGAGATGATATTCGCTAGTGGGGGTGGCTGCTGAGCTAAGACGGGTTGAGGTCTCTGTTGAGCCTGGTATGGGTAGTTCTGAGGAGGCCTATAGTAATAAGGCTGAGCATTGTATTGGCCTTGATACCTACCTGGCTGCTGGTATGTTTGCGGGTAGTTCTGTCTCACGGTTTGTTTGTTGTACGGGCAGTCCTGAGCCGTATGATTCGTGTATCTTCTCTCAATTGTGCAATATTGGCCACTAGGGTTGACGTGAGGTTGAGGTGCATTGGGGCACACGTTTGCCAAATGATTTCCACCACAAGTGTAACAACGCACATTTGTAGGTAGCTTGGGCACCTGTTTACTAGAAACTCCTAGTTTTTGGGCCACTTTTTCTGCTAGGTCCTCTATTGAATTAGACAATTTTGTGGATGCTAGAGAAGAACAATCTGGGTCCTTATAGACTTTTGAGAGTTCTAATTCATCTCCTAGGTTGTCCTCGATGTCTATACATATTCTTACACACTCTTCTAGCGTTCTGGGTTCTTTTAGGTACACATAGGAGCGTAGTTTAGCACTCAACAAGCCATCTAGGAACAGTGATACTTGTTTGGCTTGTGATGGTATCTCTTGCATTGGACATCGTTCAACATATTGTCTGAATCTACGACCTGCCAGTCTTACTGTTTCCTGAGGGGTTTGTTTAAAACTATGAATCAACGAAGACGTGTCATGTCTAACCCCACTTTTAGAGAATTCAGTGATGAATGACTCTAAAAAGTGATGGATGTCTCTAAATTGCCTTTGTTGCAGTGGTTGGAACCAAGTTAAAGCGGTATTCTTTAACGTTAGTCCAAATGCGTTGTACTGCGTGAACATGTCCTCGACTTGTTCTGCTCTTAATACTTGCTTGAATTCTGCGACATGGTCATAGGGATCTCCTGTCCCATCAAAGTAATTCTTCATTGATTTCACTAATTGCGTGGGTCTCAATACTCTTGCGTGTTCACGTGGTCTAGGTAGAGGAAAATCATCTCTACCACCTGGTATTCCATGTTCTCTTTGTCTATCCGTCCTATTAGTGTTCGTGGTTGTTCTATCTCTCCCTATGGGGTGATTGAAGCTTACTTCTGGTCTCTCGTGATTTCCTTCTCTTTGATTTCCATGGGCTGAGGAAGTTCCTGCCCCTTGTTGATTTGCATTCATGTTTGTTCTGGATGGAGGGAATATCAATTCACCTCTCCAAGTGTAGGTGTTTTTAGCGCGCTCAGGCACCACAAAGACTCTTTTTGAAGTCTCATCCAGGTATACCACCTTTCCAGGTGTATCTGGGTCCTTGAATTCATAAATTGTAATGATGCCTACCTCGCCAGGGTTTTCCTTTCTGTACCTCCAAAAGGCTTCATCTGTCTCCTTGTTTACAAACAACTCGGTGCTCCTGTTATCTTGAGGGATCCACTCTGGGATGAGTACTCTCGTTAATACGGATTTCCCTCTAGGTGTTCTAGGTTCTTCTAACGGTTCTTTTCCTTGAAATTTCGCTTCCGTCTCTAATTGGATTGTGCCAAACTCATTAGTATCGTTTGGTTGCGTACTTAGGATGTACATGGTTCCTTCTTTGTCTATGTAAGCGTCTCTCTCAAATTTCACCACTGGTCTTTCCAATCCAATGGGTTGATCAGGGTTGTGCAGTTGCACCACTTGCCTTTGCAAACCATCCTCATAGATGCGAGCACCTAATCGGTTGGTTCGGAGAAACTCTAGTTGCGTTCTATAGGGTCCTTCTGGCTTTTCTAGGTATGCTATATGAGACCCTCCTTCAGGTCTGTCTGCACTAAATGCCATTTCTGATTCGCTAGTTTCTGAGCTCTCGTAGGGATAACTATTATTCAATTGCTGAGCCCAAGATCGAGCTGTGGTTCTTACACTAGCCTCTGATGATCTAAGGCTTCTTCTGTCCGACTTACCTATATGTTTGCCCGATCTAAGGTTCATTAATTTCCTTCCTTGCTCACTCAATTACACTCTCAGATCGTCAATGGTTCTTTGTGATTATTCTCTTGATTCTTTTTAATTTTCTCTGGATTCTTGTCTTAATTTATGCGTCAGGAATTCGACTTTCGTTATGATTTTGAGTTCTCGTTCCGTCAGACTTATGTTCTTTTCTTTAGGTTTTCGCGTCACACACACCTTTACTTTAAGTCTTAAACTTGATAGAATTAGGTATCTTGAACTTGAGGCGTTCCTATCGTCGTTAATCCACAACTACCGTTTAGCCTAAGCTAAGAATTGACTGAGGGGGTTGAGTAATCTTCCAACCTCGAGTCGGCTTTTCTGTTGCTCTGATGCCCTGTTGCCCAAGAAGTCGTGCTTCCCAAGCTCTACTGTCTTCACTACCTTGCTTGCTCGCCTTTGATTGCCCTTGCTAGACCTGGAAAAATTCCAATGTTAGACCAATTCACAAGATGATCAAACACTTGAGCATATACACCTTTTTAAGTCCCTTCTCGTTTGCCCAAATTTCCAATGTGTGCCCCCTGGCTTCCTAGTCCCAACTAGGTGAACCTCAAAATAGCTTATCCAAAAATAGATGTATTCTTTATGAAAAAAAACAGTTGAGGTCGCGTAGTACTCGTCGCGAGCTTTCTAACGAGCTATTAAGCTCAAAAAACGGACTTCGGATGAAAAAGTTATGAGCGTTCAGGCCCTGGGGGGTAAAAACTGACAATCGGGTTTTCCTTCAAATATGAGCTAAGGGGTCTCCTATGAGTCTAATGGTCCAAAAGTTTCTCAAAAATACCCTCAAAATTGGTCAAAAATTGGAGTCCAAAATTTGCGATGGGGGTGGGCAATCGCGATGGTCCGGGACAATCGCGATGGTCCGAGCGAACCATCGCGATGGCGTGGATTTTGGACAATCGCGATGGCGCGAAAAAGTGAACCGTCGCGATGGCGTGGATTTTGGACAATCGCGATGGCGCGAAAAAGCGAACCGTCGCGATGGCTCGATATGAACGATCGCGATGGCGTGAGGTTGAACCGTCGCGATGGCCCGAAGAGGCGAACCGTCGCGATGGCGTGGAAATGGACCGTCGCGAGGGCGTGATCAAGTGGACAATCGCGATGGCGCAAGGTTGAACCGTCGCGATGGCCCGATCAAGTGGACAATCGCGATGGCGCGAGTCAACGGTCAACGGGGAACAATCGCGATGGTCCGAAGTGAACCGTCGCGATGGTCCGCGATGCGATGGCTTGAGCCAATCGCGATGGTCCGATTTTTGGGCTGTCGCGATGGTCCGAAAAACGAACCGTCGCGATGGTCTATCGTGACACGTGGCACTGTCGTGGCGATGGCATGAGCCAATCGCGATGGTGCGGGGTCAGCTGAACAATCGCGATGGTCCAAGTGGACCATCGCGATGGCTCAAGTGAACCGTCGCGATGGTCCGAAAAAGCGAACCGTCGCGATGGTCCGGCCGAGCCGTCGCGATGGCGTGAGCCTATCGCGATGGTGCGACACAATCGCGATGGTCTGAGCCAATCGCGATGGTCCACCAAACAACGAATTTTTGAAATGCAAAAATGGTTCCGTGTATGCGCAGGGATCGCCTACCTCGTGGTGTGGTCGCCTACCTCAAAATCCGAAAGTTGCAGACCATCGCGATGGTCCGCCCTGCTCGAAAATTTCTGACAGAAAGTACATGTTTTACCTTTTGGAAGCTCTCCTGATGCTCTGAAGCTCTGTACCTGCAAGAAAACTCAAGAAAAAACAAGTGCATACAAGCGCAAAAACTCTCTCTCGCTCTCTCGCATGCACAAATGAGGGGAATTGAGGTGAATGGGGGGATATGGTGAATTTTCTGATTTTTTTTTTTTTGGAGATGGAGATGATGATCCGATGATGAAGATGGAGTATGGGGGAGGTGAAAAACACTAAAAACTAAGTAAAAACAACAACAAAAACTGAAATTTTTACCTTCCAACGCCTCTTCTTGCTATACTCTTACCATCACACATTTGTCCTAGACTCGATCCCCGGCAACGGCGCCAAATTTGGTGTTGCTCTAGCACAATGGTAAGTACCACGTTAAGAAGCTTCACCTCCTTAATTGTCAATCCGTGGGAGAGGTAGGAGTGATATGAAGATCGTGAACGTGAGATGATGTGAGAGTGAAGGTGAGAAGCACAAAGATGCACACACACATACACACACACAATGAAGAGACAAGCAAGACACAATGGAAGGTGGGAAATTAGCTCTATTACTCAAGAATACTCTTACAAGCTCAAACTAGCTCTATGCTCACACTAACCAAAATGAACCAACCCCAAAAATGAGCTCTCTAGCTCTTTTTATAGTTTCTAGACTAGTTTTGACCGGTTTCACATCTAGTGACCGGCCTAGTTAAAAAATAGGTCCTAGAGGCTATTTGGAAGGGTAAACGATGTCTAAAAATAACGAAAATTGGTACGAGCATTCTACCTAAGCTCCTCAAGCTTGAGGACTCCTCGGCTTGCACAAAATGGAGCTATGGATTACAAAATGTGGTTTTCTATGATACATATGTTACAATTAGTGATAATAATCACTGTTTGAATGTTTGGAGAATTAATAAGAAATATATTTGTTTGAAAAATTGATCCGCCTGGTTGATCCGCCTGGTTCCTTACTCCTTCTTTACATGCTTCCGTGGCGTCTGTGCCTCTGGCTGCTTCCAACAAGCTCCTTCTGGGTACTCGTGGGTTTTCAAGAATTTTACCAGAGACATACTCCATCTAGGTGCTATAGTGGAGTAACATAGAGTAGAGTTCTCTTCTGGCCTTCGTTCTTGGCAAGTAGGGCAGGTAGATACATAGGTATGTGTATCCCTCTGCATAGTTGCCTAGTAAATGCCTAATCTCTTCAGTGTTTGCCATGTTCCATTCGCATTTAGATGAGTTTTCCATTGATTTATATGTGCTTTTTGAAGCCACATCTCTTGTTCCTCTTCCTCCACACATCTCATGAGTAACCCACTTGGATCTTGGTGGTATAATCTTCCAGCGATGATGTGGAGATTTTTAGTCTTCCATAACTCCTGACTTTTTTTGTAGTGATCCCATGTTGAGGTCTGCATGTGAGGATAGTGATCAACTTTTCGGCCCATTGGGGACATACCTCGAGATTGAAAAGATAAGTATCTAGTAGGTCATCTGGTACACTTGTAGGGGGCTCTCCATGTGTCATTCTCGATTAGTGATATGCTCTAATGTGTGTATTCCCCTTCTTGACTACTACTTCAAAATCAAATTCCATCAGCAATAAAAACCATCGTACTAGTCGTGCTGTATTACAAGACTTATTGACGAAGTATAGTAGGGCTTGATGATCGATGAAGAATTTGAATTTGTTTGCCAATAAGTAGTGTCAGAACTTCTTTACCGCATACACCATTCCTAAACCTTCTCGCTCCATAGTGGTATAATTGCGCTCTGCTTGATTTAATTGTCTACTGGCATAGGCTATAGGGTGGTCTAACTTTCAAGTATTTGCTTGTTGCGCTAAGATGCATCCAATGGAAAACTTGAAGGCGTACACATGAATATGAAATGGTTTATTCCAATTAGGCACTCTAAGGATTGGTGCTGAACTCAAGCGACTCTTCAATTCATTGAAGGCCTTTTCACATTCTTCCGTCCAAATAAACTGAGACAGTAATGCATAAAGGGGTCTGGCAATTACGGCATACATGTGGATAAACCTACGGTAGTATCTGCAATGTCCCATAAATGCTTGCACTTCTTTAGCAGTCTTCGGTCTCAACAAATCCAGAATCACTTTGATTTTGTCTTCATCCGTGGAAATTCCATTTTTAGAGACACTGTGCCCTCATATCTTTCCTTGTCGAACCATGAAGACACACTTTTCTGGATTAAGGCAAACTCTATACTATCGACATTTGGCAAAAATCTTTCTTAGTTTAGGAATATGTTCCAATCGTATAGCTGAATAGGTGCATAAGTCGTCCATGCATACCTCCATGCTCTTCCTTAAGATTTCCTTGAACGAGTGACAGATCAACCTTTGAAAAGTGGCTGGGGCATTGTTTAGATCAAAAGACATAACCCTAAATGCATACACTCCAAGGCTATCTTATGTTGGTCCTCAGGAGCAATTGCAACCTGATTATACCCTGAAAAGCCATCCAGAAAACTATAGACTTCCTTTCCTACAACCCTTTCCAAAAGATGATCGGTGATAGGTAATGGGTAAGTATCCTGTATGGTAGCAACATTTACTTTTTTCAAATTAATACACGCAGATAGGCCCTTCAATTTTTCCCAAATCAACATCTTTTAACAGTGATTCTTATCACTAACAATCATTGTAAATACCATTTCATATTTTTGTAGCTCCATTTTGTGCAAGCCAAGGAGTCCTTGAGCTTGAGGAGCCTTAGAAGTACCTACATATCAATTTTCGTATTTTTTAGACTCCGTTTAAGCCCTCAAATTGGCCCTGGAACCTAATTTTTAACTAGGCCGGACACTAGGTCTGGACAGGGCCAAAACCTAGTCAAAAACTATAAAAAGAGCTAGAGAGCTCATTTTTGAGGTTAGCTTGTAATTGAAACAAACTTGTAAGAGCATTTGAAAGTAATTGAAGAACTCCATTGATTCTCACTCTTTGTCTTGCTGTGTGTGCGCGTGTGTGTATGTGTGTGCATGCTAGTGTGCTTCTCACTCACACACTTGTGCCGCCACTTGCTCGAGGTCTTCATACCATCCTCACGTCTTCCCGGATTGACATTAAAGGAGGTGCTACTCATCATTGAGCTACACCAAATTTTGGCGCCGTTGCCGGGGATCGAGCTTTGAGGACGAGCGTGTGATGGTAAGACGTAGAGTTGACGCGTTGGAGTTGTAGGTAATTTCTTTATTTTTCCTAATTTTCTCTTTCTTACCTCACCACCATCATCATCATCATCATCATCACCATCTTCCACCTCCATCTCCATCATCGCGAAAATTTCAGTTTTTTGACTATATCCCCACCTCCACCTCATTTCCCTCATTTCACTTGTGAGAGAGAGCGAGAGAGCGAAATTGCGTGTGCTGTTTTTGCATGTTTCTTGAGCTATCTTGCAGGTACAGGTCACATCACCATCCCCAGCTTCCTGCACAGGTACGAAACTCGACGAAACTGTCTCGCAGTCGCCGACTTCTATCGATCGCCATTGACAGAAATTCTCACCTTTTGGTAAATCTGAGTGCACCACAGTGGACTAGAGACCCTGCACACCACCTTTCCACCAAAATTTTTGGAAATCTTGCAAAATTTCAGTCCATCGCGATTGACAGCCCTGTCCATCACGATTGACAGCTCTGTCCATCGCGATTGACTGCCAGTCCATCGCGACCGACTGCCTGTCCATCGCGATTGATTGCCTGTCCATCGTGATTGACTGAACCCCCTGTCCATCGCGACCGACTGCCTGTCCTTCGCGATTGACTGAACACCCTGTCCATCGCGATTGATTGCCTGTCCATCGCGATTGACTGAACCCTCTGTCCATCGCGATTGATTGCCTGTCCATCGTGATTGACTGAACACCCTGTCCATCGCGATTGATTGCCTGTCCATCGCGATTGACTGAACTCTCTGTCCATCGCGATTGACTGAGTGTCCATCGCGATTGATTGCCTATCCATCACGATTGACTGAACACCCTGTCCATCGCGATTGATTGCCTGTCCATCGCGATTGACTGAACTCTATGTCCATCGCGATTGACTGAGTGTCCATCGCGATTGACAGCCCTGTCCATCGCGATTGACAGCCAATTTTAGCCAAATTTTTAGGGATTGTTAATTGAAGAGTTGGGCTAATTTTGGACACAAACATTTTACTCTAGAGCACATTAGGAAGCTTTAGGAAAACAACTTGGGGAAAACCTGTTGCACAGTGATCCTGTTTGAACCCTGTCGTAACTCTAGAACCCTGAACGGTTACAACTTTTTCATACGAAATCCATTTTTTGAGCTCTAGGGCTTGTTGGAAAGCTCGTGGCATATACTACACGCCCTCAACTGTTTTTTATAAAGATAATGCATTGATTTTCAGATAGGGTATTTTGAAGTTGACCATACCCAAGGGGATCAAAGTCAGGGGTCTTTAGAATTGTTCTCTTAAAAATCACTATGCAAGCTAGTGTGTGTGCTACAGGAATGAAAATCATTGGTTTTGTCTTTGGAATTTAAATCTTTAAGCTAACTTTGGAACTTTTACAGATCCTTTGAGAGCATCGAAAGGCGTTCTAAGCAAGAGTAAGTGCAGGCTTGGGAACACACTTCCTGGGCAGTCAAGGCAACCAAGAAGGAAACAAAAGGTTGGAAATTCTCAACTCCCTTTATCAATTCCTAGCTTAGGCTAAGAACGACGAGAGGTAGGAGTAAGTCAGAGCGACGATAAGCAGGTATCAAGTTGAAGACCACCTAAAAACTCAAGTTCAAGCTAAAAACCTAATCTCTGTACTGTCGGTAACATAAAGGAAAGAACCTAATGTGGAACGATCAACCTAAAAGCACGAAGAACATTCAAGTATTTCTGACGACGTAATATCAGACAAGACCTTAAACACGAGAAATAACTAAAAAGAATCAAGTGACTAATATAAAGTAACCAGCAACGAGGTTGTACTCTGGGCAAAGAATTGGGCTACTTAGATAGGCATATGAACCTTAGATCAGGACGACATCTTGTAAGGGAGAGACAAAGCCTTAGGTCTTCAGAGGCTAGCGTTAACCACACTGCTAGGTCTTGGGCCCAGCAGTTGAGCCACCACTCGTACTACCCTAGCTCTGAGACCAGTGAGTCAGAGATGTCTCAAGGCATGGACAGACCTACGGGAAGTTCAGGAGTGCCTTACTTGTACAGGGTGGAAGGCCCTTACAAAACACAGTTGGAGTACCTTAGGACCAACCGATTAGGTGCCAGCATCTATGAGGACGGCTTAGGAAGATCTGTGATACAGATTAAGAATCCTGATCAATCCATTGGACTCGAGCACCCAGCAGTCAAGTTTGAAAACGGTGCATACCTGGACAAAGAAGGAACCATATACGTAGTCACCGGTCACCCAGACAGGACAGATGAATTTGGGAATGTAATCTCAGAGGCGGATTTAGGTGACTTGGAACAAGGGAACATGGGTGCGGAACCTAGAACCCCTCGAGGTAAATCAGTTCTCACTAGGATTATCACACCGGAATGGATTCCCCAGGATAATAAGAGCATAGAGTTTCTCCTCAATCGAGAAACTGAAGAAGCCTTTTGGAGGTATAAAGCTAATCAGCCAACTGATATAGGAACTATCATGATCTATGAGTTTAAGGATCCGGATAGCCCAGGTAGAGTGACCTACTTAGATCACACTTCGGAAAGGATCTTTGTGGTGACAGAAAATGATAGGCATGCTTACACTTGGAAGGGTGAATTCATTTTCCCCCAACCAAGATCGAATGTATCCTATGGTCACCCGGGAGCTGGAACATCCCAAGCTCATGGAACTCAAAGAGACAGAAGTAGAGATAGACCAGAAGTAAGCTTTGCCAACCCAGTGGGCAGAGAAAGAACGAGGACGGAGACGAATAGGGTAGAACCTGAGACGCTTAGAGCTCACAGGAACCAAAGAAATGTGGATGGATTACCTTTGCCGAGACCTAGAGAGCATACAAGAACGTTGAGACCAACCCAGCTAGTTAAGTCCATGAAGAATTACTTTGATGGCACAGGAGATCCCTATGATCATGTGGCGGAGTTCAAGCAAGTCTTGAGAGCTGAGCAAGTGGAGGATCTATTCACGCAGTACAATGCCTTCGGTCTAACCCTTAGGAACACCGCACTTACATGGTTTCAGCCATTGGATGAGCGCCAGTTCAGGAGCATAGACCAACTCCTAGAAGCATTTATTATTGAATTCTCTAAGAGTGGCATAAGACACAATACCTCATCATTGATTCACAGCTTCAAACAGACTTCCCAAGAGACTGTCAGATTGGCGGGGAGAAGATTTAGACAATACCTTGAAAGGTGCCCTGTTTCGGAGCTACCCACATCTGCTAAACAAGTAGCCCTATTCCTTGATGGATTGCTGAGTACGAAATTGAGATCCTATGTGTATCTGAAGGACCCTAGGACTATAGAAGAGTGTGTACGCATGTGCATTGACATTGAAGATAACCTAGGGGAAGAACTAGAGCTTTCCAAAATCTACAAAGATTCAGATAGTGCTTCTAGTCACTCTTCCACGCAATCCACATCAATTGAGGAACTCGCAGAGAAAGTGGCACAAAAACTAGGCGTGTCTAGCAAACAAATTCCGAGGTTTGCCCCTGTGAAAAGATGCTATATGTGTGGTGGCGACCACATGGCGAACGTCTGTCCCATTATGGCTCAACCCCAAGTTAATCCTAGTAGCCAGTACTGCACCATAGAACGGAAGTACACCAATCACACTGCGCAAGATTGCCCATACAACAGGCAGGCGGCTAGGCAACCCTATCCTCAGCCATACCCTCAACAGGGAAGATACCAGAACCAGTACCCTCCACAGCCATATGGCAGGCCACAGCAACCCTATCAGCAACCATATCAAAACCAACAAAGACCTCAGCCTGTGTTAGCACAACAACCCCCAGCTCCAGCTAATGTGATTCCGGTAAAGTACACGGCTGCAGAAGAGAACCTGAATAGAGCCTTAGTTCCAGTAACATCCTTGCTTTCGAAAAATGACCCCAGTGACCATAGTTTTGATTCTACACATGTTGATAGCCCCCAGGCTTACTACATGCAGTCTCCAGAACATGGTGAGTCCTACTATAGTGAAGAGCTGAATGAACCTAGTTGGGAGTCAGACTACACAAATGTCATGTATGCAAACCCCAACCCTAGGCCTCAACCTAGGCAGGTACGACCACCATTTCATAGAGGACCATGCTACCGATGTCAGGGAGATCACTTCGTTCGTGATTGCCCCTTACCTCCACCTACACAAACTCAGTCCGTGACGATCCAAGGCTTTTGCCAAGATTGTGGAAAAGAGCATCTTTTACGAGAGTGCCCAAAGAACCCCAATAATATGCCAAAAATCACTCTTATCAATGTGATTGGTTTGGTCGTAGATTCCTCAGGAAGTGTCACTTCCACTGCACCAGTACAGGTAGTCACTAGAGCTCAGGCATTGCAGCAAAACCAAGAGGCAAGCTAGGAAAAGGGCCCAGAGGCTAGTGAAACCGAGAGTATAACCAAGAAAAGGACTAGAGCTTGGAAAGATAGTCGGGAAAGAATGAAAAGGCAATGGGAAAAAAAGATGAGTGAACTCGAGGAAAGCGTAAGAGAAACAAGAGCCAGAATAACCGAACTCACAACTCAAACTTCCTCTCACACTACTCCACCACCACCACTCCCATCTCCATCCGTACCACGACCTTCCCCACCGCCTCATCAAATCACACCACCCCCTAGAGTAGGATCAGTCCTAGCAAATCCCACTCCCGAAGACCTTAATATGATGCTTAAAGCATATCAGGCCAGAATCCAAGAAGGGCCAACCATAACCGATCATGAAAAGTGCTACCCTAGAGCCGAGCTAGAGCTTGAACGAACTAAAATTTGTGCTAAGATGGTGGAATTGGCTCAAGCCATGTTCGAAGCTAGCCGCCTCTTTAACATCTCTAGCTTAGCTAAGACGTAGTTACATTTTGATGGACTGCTAGAAAGAATAGAGAGGCTAATTGCACAATCAGAAAAGGAACCTACCCCTCAAAGAAAGGAAAAGGCAAGGGAACGGATAAGCCAGCCTCTTCAGGAAGCCCATGTGCCTCCTCAAGAAGCTTATCTTCCTCCCAAAAAAGCACATGAGCCTCCCTCGAAAGCTTGCGTACCTCCACAGGTTGCCTACATTCCTTCTCAGGGTGTGTATGAGCCTGATCAGAAGAGTAATGGAATAAGTAATCCTCCCCAAGAAGCTTGTGCTCCAGCCATCTATGAGAACAAGGAGAGAGTCAACGATAGAATAAGCCCTCCTTCCCAGGTTGCTTATGTGCCTAATTCTATGGAGCCAGACACTTCTTCTTCTATGAATCGGTTTGCACCAGACTTCCTACGAGAGATTCAAGAAGACAAATGGGATAACGAAAGTGAAGTCGCCCCTCCCTTTGAACTTGTGGATGATGCACACAACCAATTCCCACAAGACATCCCATCTATTTACGGGGAACATGAGAGTACTCAGTCTCACGAGAGATTGGACTTTGAGTCTAATTCCATACAAGAGCTACCCCACTTCACAGGCCCATGGGAAGCAAAGTCCACGTGTATGAGAGCACCCACAGTCATGGTAAGGAGCAACGACTCAGTCATATCAAGGAATACGGAGGTAGTAAAGAACACCAAGGTGCAGCACGATCTCACTTTGGAAGAACTGCATAAGAATAGACCAAAAGCGTGGAAATATGTAGCCAGTCAAGTAACTGAAGTTGCAGAACCTCGTTCCCGGGTAGGGTCCCATAGGACAGTGCCAGAAATTCCCTTGGATAAGATAGGAGATATGTGTGAAGGCGAAGAAGGGAACACCTATCTTCCCATCACCTACCAGGAGTACACAACCAAGGCAATTTTGGACTCAGGTGCAGGAGTTGCAATTGCCACCACTTCCCTATGGAAGCGTTGGGGCAAGCCGGCACTCAGGCCCACGAGGATGAAATTGCAAATGGCCGATGGCCACATAGAGAGACCCTTAGGATTGCTAGAAGGAATAACTCTCACCACTTGTGGTGTCGAGTTTGAGCATAGTTTTGCTATATGTGACTTCAGCAAAAATCATGCCTATGAGATGATTTTGGGAAGACCATTTATGCGATAGTTGCAAGTGGTACAGGATTGGGGAACCAACTCCTTGTATTTGCAACACTTGGGTGTTACAACCAAAGTCAATCTCAAGGATTATTCTCATAGAGATGTCCCTCCTATCCAGTGGAATCCCATCCATAGAACCAAAGATGATACGGAATCTGTGCATTCCATAGGGTCAGGATCCTCATGGATGCATGAAGACACCCACTTATGGATGTGCAAAGTAGCAGTAGAGGAAGAGAAGAGAGAAAAGGCCAGAGAAATAGGTGCAAACGAAACTCATAGACCCATTCAAGACCCAGCCTATGCACCTGTAGTTTTTCCAGACGAGGAATTTGAACCCCATGGCTGGGCAGAAATTTTAGCAACAACGGATGTAGCCATCAATGAAGAACAATGGACACCTCACTCTGATGAGGATGGCTATGACATTTCAGTCTTCTCCATAGAGCCAATCATGGGAGAGGCAGTACTAGAAGAATGCGAACCTAGCCCTGATGCATTTGAGGATGCAAGTGACTCTGATCTAGAGTCAATCATTATGGACCCACCATTTGCATCAGATGAAGAATACTTCCATGAAGTAGAATTTCAACCCCAGAGGCATGGAGAGGTTACAAATGACGTAAGATTAGCAACACATGTGACCCCGAAGGAAGAAGGAAAGAATCGAAAGAAGAGAGAAGCCTCACCAGAAGAGGAAGAATCTTTGTTTGAGGTCCCAGAAAATTTTAAGAAGTATGAGATAGATGATAGGAGAGTCATGATAAGAATGCCTAAACGAGAGGCACAATCAGGAGAGGCCTATGATAACAAAGAAACCACCAAGAAAATAGTAGTGGCCCTAGAAGAAGGAGAGGAGAGATGCACGTACATAGGCCATGACCTGACAGAAGAAGAAGAAGAGCACGAATTGATTGCCTTGCTAGAGAATACAGAGATGTATTCGCTTGGAGTTACAAGGATTTGAAAGGTGTTGACCCTGACATATGCTCACACACCATTCCCATGACCTCAGATGCCAAACCCTCTAAGCAAAAGCCCTACACATATAATGATAATTACGCTGCTAAGATCAATGAAGAGATAGATAGACTGGTCGAAGCTGGATTTATCTATGAAATTGAGCACACTGAATGGGTGTCCCCCATCGTAGTGGTGCCCAAGAAAAATGGCAAGCTGCGCGTGTGTATTAACTTGAAAAAAGTTAATGCAGTCACAATTCGAGATAACTATCCGCTTCCCATCACAGAACATCTCTTAGAAAGAGTGGCAGGCAAGGAAGTGTACAGCTTCCTTGATGGATTTTCGGGCTACAATCAAGTAGCCATAGCTCCAGAGGATCAACATAAGACAGCCTTTGCCACAGAATGGGGCATTTTTGCCTTTAGAGTAATGCCATTTGGGCTCACCAATGCACCAGCTACCTTCCAGAGGCTGATGTGCCATGTGTTTAAGGAGTTCCTGAGGAAGAGTTTAGAAGTCTATGTTGATGATCTTTGTGCTCATTCCAATATTAGACAAACCCATATTCCTGAACTCAGACAAATCTTTGACAAATGTAGAGAATATCAAGTCTGCCTGAACCCAGAAAAGTGCGTTTTTATGGTCAGGCAAGGCAAGATTCTAGGACACATAGTGTCAAAGAATGGCATATCTACTGACGAAGAGAAAGTGAGAGCCATAGCAGAGCTACCTAGGCCAAAGAATGTCAAGGAAGTACAAGCTTTCATGGGGCATTGTGGCTATTACCGACGATTTATACACATGTATGCTGTCATTGCAAAGCCCATGTACGGACTTCTGACTAACTTTGAGTGGACGGATGAATGTGAGAATTCCTTCCAGGAGCTTAAACGAAGATTATGTTCAGCACCAGTCTTGACCACACCAGATTGGAATAAGCCATTCCATGTTCATGTTGATGCATCCAATTATGCTATTGGATGTGTGCTTGCACAACCTACTGGTGAAGGTAATGTGGATCTTCCAATTGCCTATGCCAGTAGACAATTGAATGCGGCTGAACGGAATTACACCACTACAGAGCGAGAAGGATTAGGCATGGTGTATGCAGTTAAGAAATTTAGACACTATTTGCTTGCAAATAAGTTTAAATTTTTTACTGATCATCAGGCATTGTTATATCTTGTAAACAAGCCATGCAATACAGGAAGATTAGTAAGATGGTTTCTCTTGCTCATGGAATATGACTTTGAAGGTGTGGTAAGGAAGGGTAGAACTCATTTAAGAGCAGATCATCTCTCTAGGCTCACGTCGGGAGAAGCCCCACAAGGAGTAGCAGATGACCTTCCTGATGCTTACCTGTTTAATTTGGAAGTTGTACCGCAGTGGGCTAAGCCATTGGTACCAATATTGACATACGGGCCTAACCATCCAGTAGTAAACACACGGAATAGAGAGGTAGTTAAAGCCCAAAAGTACCACATCATGGCAGGAAGCATGTACAAGCACACAGATCAAGGGATCTTGGCTTGTTGCGTAGAAGAGGATGAGTACGCTAAATGGTTGCAATTAGCACATGTAGGTGCTCTAGAGCAACACCATTCAAAGCAACGCACTTTACAAACCCTAAAGAGACTCGGAGTACATTGGCCAACTATGGAGGCTGATGTACAAAAGTTGTGCAAGGAATGCCCAATCTGTTGCACTAAGCCACCTGTGGAACACGCCACTCTTTATCAAGTATCCATTGTGCCAGATTGGAGTGAACCTCTAGTATCATTCTTGAGGACAAACACATTCCCTCCAGACATGACTCTGGCTAGGAAAAGGAGTTTAGAACAAGAAGCCTTGGATTACTCACTCATTGGTGATAATCTATACAAACGCGGTAAAGATGGTTACCTGAGACTGTGTGTCCATGAGAGTGAATATCTTAAGATCTTGGAAACTGCTCACCAAGGTGTAGCAGGAGGACACTTTGGACCAGATCGGGTGATCAAGGCGATACTATTTGCGGGCTTCTGGTGGCCTACCCTTCACATGGATGCACATACCTATGTGAAACGGTGTGATGTCTGTCAGAGGACTCAGTATCCTATACGCAAAGATGAGATGCCACTGAAACCTATGATGGGTGGACGTGCATTCTCTAAGTGGGGAATAGACTTCGTAGGTCCTATTAATCCCCCAGCTAAAGGTTCTCATGCGGAATACATCATTGTTGCAACAGATTATCTCACCAAGTGGGTAGAGGTAAAAGCTACGACAAAGAACGATGCTCAAACTACTGCCAAATTCTTGTTTGAGAATTTATTCACAAGATACGGGCTACCTATCGAGCTGGTAAGTGATAGAGGCACTCATTTCTTAAATGAAGTGATTGAAAATCTACTCCAAGAATTCTTGGTAATACACAAGAAGTCTGCCCCCTATCACCCTCAAGCTAATGGACAAGCTGAGAGCACTAATAAGATTTTATGCAATGTACTGACGAAATTAGTGAACACTAAACGCTCTGATTGGGACAAACAGCTACACCATGCTGTTTGGGCATACCGAGTTGCCTACAAAACGGTACTCCAAGCCACCCCCTTTCAGATGGTATTCGGCCAAAACGCTGTGCTACCCTTGGATTTCCTGATTCCTACGTTGAAAGTAGCACAAGAGCACGAATGGACAGGTCATGAGCTCTCCTCTAGGATCTTTGACCTTGAATGATTAGGAGAAACAAGACTGAGAGCCGCTACAGGAATATATGCAGCCAAGAAGAGACAGAAGGCATACTTTGATGCCCACGTGAAGGATAAGGGTTTGAAAGCAGGAGATCTGGTTTTAGTCTATACACTGAAACAACACGCCAGGAAGCTAGAAAAGAGAGGCTACGGACCTATGATCATCAATAGGATCTCCACGAGCGGAGCAGTACAACTAGCCACGTTAGAGGGTGATGTTCTCCCAAACTATATTAGCGGTTGCAGAGTCAAGTTGTATCAGGAACCCCTCACGGAGGAAATGCTCAGCCGACTCAATACTGCTAAGAAACGCAAAGAGGAAGAAACGCGAATTCGAGAAGAAGCTCAAGCAGAAGCTTTAGAACGCATCAGAAGGATGAAGTTACGAAGGCAAGGCCGAGATCAGACTAGAACAGATGACTATGCAGATCAAGGATATCCTATGGCCATGTGTGAAGTCGCAGGAACAAGCTCGCATAGGATAATTGATCGACGTCCTTTCATAACCCTAGATATAGGACAAGGAACGAGTGCAAGGACCGTAAGAGCCTTGATTGACTCAGGTGCAGCCACTAGTGTTGTTAAATTGTCTTACTGTCAAGCGTTGCAGTTAACTGTCAATCCTGTGGAAGCGTATCTCATAGGATTGGGAGGCGTGGAAACCCCTTGCATGGGCGAGGTGGAACTTCCCCTCTACATTCATGATGAGGCAATGACAGTTAAAGTACTAGTGTGTCAAGATGAGGATCTCACTGAACCTCTTGTCTTGGGTCAAGACTGGATCTATGACCAAGCAGTCAACTTAAACCTAAGAAGTGGACTTCTTCAGGTATGGGTCAATCATAGTCGAATTACAGTAGAGTTGGATAATGGAGCACTCAAGGAACTAGAAAAGGCACAGACTCCTGGTCCCTCCAGGGGTGCACATGAAGTTGACCATGCTGTTCTTGTCCAAAACTATGTGTTGCAGAGGAATGATATTCGCAAAAAAGGAGGCAGGGATGCAAAGGAACTCCCTTCTTTTCCAAAGGCCAGAAGGAGGCAACAACCAAAGGTGGATCAAAGGCAGAAGAAGCAGAGTACTACCTATGTCGGGGATCCAAAGTACCTGCGCAGCAAAATGTCCCAGCAAGTGAAACAAGTGTGGGTGCGGAAAGGCGAACACCCGGTTGCACTCAAGCCAACCACACGGGCAAAGCCTCTTATTAGTAACCAACAACACGCCACTAATAAGAAGTCTTTCGGAAATTCTTCTGCTAACGTGAAATCTATTTGGCTGCCCAAAAAGTCGATGAAGGCTAGCCCACAATCAAGACAAATTTGGATGCCTAAGGCTTGTTTGCGGGCTCAAATAGCTACACCAAGAACACACCCTACACAGCATGATCCATTCACTCGCACAGCCTACATCCACTCATTTTCAACACCAAGGCACATGAGCACGAACAGAATCAGTTGTAAATGGGTACCTAAAAGGCCTCATGTTCAAACTGACACACCTATAAAGCCCTTGAGAATCTCTACGGAACCACGAGCAAAACCCATCCACTGCATTTGGCAGCCCAAGACTTGTAACAAACCCCCGGACCCCGATTGTAAATCCATGACCACCTACTAACCACTTCACTCTCACATCACATCATTTCGCTTAGCTCTTAGGTCTACCTAACTCGTAATTACACACACCAGCACCGAGCACTTATTAACCCCTAACCACTCCCGAACTTTAAGCTAATGTTGTAACAAGGGACACCATGTCATTTTTGTGTCCATTGCAATGTTAACGTTTATTCATATATTCTCACAGAATCAGCTGCGACATTTTCAACATGGCGGAGGCAGCAGGAACTAGCTCTCACACAGAAACAAACCCGCAAGTGGTGGACTTGGACAGTTTACCCGTTTTGCCTGAGACAATTGAAAGACTAGAAGAATTGCAGGCCGTCAAAATCATACCTATTGCGGACCCTCCGCGAGGCCACACCATGCCCGTGGGAAAGACTTCCCATTGGTTTACCGAGGTGGCAGGACCCTTGGGTGAAGGAACGTACCTATGGGAATCAGAGTTGGACTTCAATGGAAAGCAAGGCAGATACCATTTCTTTACAAGAGAATTTGAGAAATTACAAAATGCGGAAGGTCTACGTCCGATATGGGAAAAAGCAGGATTGAGTGCCTATTTCAGTGCCCGACTCCCAAAACCTGACTTCATGCGATGCTACTATCTCATCAACACCTTGACTCCAAATCAGAACCCAAAAGGTGCAAGCTCATTTGTGATTCCATCTCTGACAAAGGGGAATGAGCTCAAGAGGTTCAGGCTATCAAACAATTTGGTGAGAGAGGCTCTAGATATGCGCGGAATGCATATTCCTACAGAAAAGGAAACCCTAGTACCGGATTACATGAAGAATCGAAGTCTCACCAAACTCAAGGACATGGTATCCATGACGCCTAATATTGCAATACACCTTCGCATGTGCATGCAACACTTTGCTTTCCCGGCACAAGATCAATTCACCATGCCGCCCAAAAAGATTTGGTTTAGCCTGTATCTGGCAGAGACACAGAGCCTCACCATCAACCTACCCCACTGGATAATTGATCAGATACACCTAGCTCACAAACGCTGGCCGCGGAAACAGGTTTTATATGGTTGCTGTGCTCTGACAAGAATCATTTATAGGTGTTTGGCTTATGACATTCCAATCCAACGGGCCCTGATGTGGAATCGGGTAGAGCAGTTTCGAGGCAGGACATCCACTCGACCCCCTTCTAAGAAGATGCGAGGCACGGTCCAAGTCCCATGTGCTCAACCACGTGGAGCCACCCTAACACCAGACGTCACCCCGCCACCCCGAAGAGTCCGACCATTCACACTCCGACTTCCAAGACGCAGCACCGATGGTTCCACCTTGATATTCCCTCCCATCCCAACCGATCTCGAATTTCCTAGTGGTGCACCTTTGGAAGAACTCACTAATGAAGATTTCGAACAACTATTACAAGATGTAGAGCTGGAGGCAGAAGAGGCACAACAAGCAGAAAATGTACAAACGCAGGCCACAACCTCCCAAGCACCTGTCGCACCTGTTGAAGTGGATGCAGAGGATGACGGAGATGAAGAACAGGAGGATGATGAGGAGGAGTATGATCAAGAGCACCAAGAGGAGCAACAAGAAGTGCCAGAACTTGTAGGTGCACCAGCATATACAGCTCAACTACGAAGGCTATACGACACAATCAAAGCAGTACAAGAAAGGCATCAACTCTCTCTGGTATCAGGTCAAGCTTTGATGCAAGAAATGCTATCAGATGAAGGGGTGGACCAACACTTCATTGACACCCTCAAATTAGTGTCAGACTCTTTAGGAGTTCCGGAGGCTGTCCACACCGCAGTCCGCCAGTCCGTAAGGTATGACAAACGCAGAGTGGACACGTTACCACGAGCAGGTAAGACTATCAGGATACCTGTCATAGAACCAGAAGTACCCATTGAGACCACAGCCACCCCCACAACCACCACTGACCTCTCCGCCGAAACCTTCGTTCAGACATCACCCATCTCACCCCAGCATCCTCCATCACCACCTTCTCCACCCCCACCACCACCTCCCACCTTGGAAGAAACGACAGTCATCACCTCTACCTTCACTTATAACCCATCCTCATTCAAATCATTCTCATTTCGAGAACCCACCTCACAAGACACCCTCTTCTCCTTCGTCACCAATCCCTTGTACACTTCGTCCCGTCTATCCTCTGAACCCATGACTGGCCATCCCATAATTCCAAGTGTAGTTGGAAACCCAGCACCCACAGAAGGCACCCTGTGTTTCCCGACCTATCCCCCAATACGGGTACCTCCATTCCACGACCCCCACTTCCCATCTGGCCCCTACACCTCTTTCAACCTGACCGCGCCACCCCAATACCCGTCCGTTGTGGAGCAGTTCACCCGCTCTCCAATGTTTCCGAGGCACATTTCTCCGATGTTCGCAACGACATCAATTTACACGAACACCACACTCACTTCACCTACCATACCCACCTACATGGTAGCCCCTGTACACACCACCTTGTCTGACCCAATGGACATTTCACCAACCACAGCACCTCTCCCCACAATTCCACCATCTTCCCCCCCCCTTGCCCCCCACCTCACCACTCACATCATTGGCACACACAACATTCACTACCCCCCTACCCAATCCCACCTCCCCTGCATTTCAAACGTTTCCCCTTGCATCTCATAATGTAAATAGCACGTTCAACACCTTACTTCAGTGTGCACATCAACTGCAACAAGAGTACCATCAATTGGAAGAACGCACTGCTGCCCTCCAGGCAGAATCTCAACGTCTGCAAGCTAGAGTCACCACTCTTGAAGCTGACTACCAGACGCTCCTAACCGAGCATACCACACTACAGCAGGCTCACTCCGAATTGGAATCAAAGACATCAACTGTAGATGACCAAGCAGTCAAGGAACTAGAAACAATGCTTCAAGCGCAAATGATCTCTAACGCTACACTCAGACGCAACATTGGGCTATTAAGGAAGCATATGGCCGCAGCACTAGAAGAGAACAAACAACTTCAACAACAAAACCAAGACAACTTTGAAGCGGCTATGGAAGGAACCGTAGGAGCAACCATTAGCCCTACCAGATATAGAGCAGTTCCATCAGAAGACATTCGCATCTTACTTGAGGAGCATGCAAATTTCTTGGAGTCATATGAAAAGCTAGAGACTGAATGTGCAGATCTCAAGAAACAGATAGCCAGTGTCCCCACAGCTCAACAGGAGCCGGTAATCTTGCAACACTCTACAGAAGAAATGGAGAACCTCCGGAAACAAGTGGCAGAACTCCAAGCACGTCTCCTCCCATATGAACGGCCACCCTCGCCCATTGAAGAACCAGAACCTGAAACAGTAGTGGAAATCCCCGTCGATGACAGCTATGAAGAGCCATACGAGCCTATGCCGACACCTGGTGGTCGAACTACGGAAGAAGGACAAGACAAGTTAGAAATTCAAGTTCCAGATTGGGTCAAAAGGGTCGAGAAAGTGGGTAAGACACATGATGATCGTGTGGCCGTGCAAATGCAATCTCTCACAAATCTGGAAGAAACTGTCCTTCGGTCTTCCTACTTTCAAAATTTATCCCATCAACGGTTAATCACAACATCAGAGTCGCAATACATGCCTTATTTTGTCTTACTACATGATTATAATGCAGAAGTCAAAAGACATACAGGGAAGGAGCCCACATTCGCCACTCAATTTGAGATAGGGGATTTACCGACCGATGCACGTGCTGGCTCGATCTTCCAACCTAATTGGCGTGCACGTCTACTCACCGATTACCCAGAGATGATGAGTACTTGGGCAACCATGCCACTATATATCAAGTATAATCCATGCTATTGTCCAGTGGTACGTCGCAGATCCTGGCAAGCATTTGCAATCAAGGTACGCAACAATAAAGAGTGCTCGGCTTGGGTTAACTACCCATATTTCGCTCCACCTCGAGGGACCCCAACCATAGCCTACATGATATCAACAATTCGGCACTGGTCCACACGCCTAAATAATGTACCCGACATAGCAGCGAAAATGTGTATGAAGATATTCGAGCTCATGACCATTGTCTTCAAAACCTTTCGGAATGTCCAAGCTCCATACATCTCTGCCCCTGGATTCTCTCAAGGCAACAAGGATCTAGTCTACGACATGAGCCAAACCCCCTCGGTCACTATCATCTTTGCTTGGCATGCACGAATAAAGTACTTGCCCGCATGCTTCAAGCAGACATTTGAGGAAATGTTCTCTACGGGATTCTGGGAATACCATTCCGAAATTTTCATTCCCAGACCCACACATTTGCTACATCTATTCGCAGTAGAACAAGCGATCCATGCCGATCAGTTACGTCTGCCACATCCGGACATTCCAGGACCAATCGATTGGGATCGTATGATGACAGATTTAGCCAGAGGACTACGCATACAAGAACATCAGCTTGCCACTCAGGTTGTGGAATATTACATCCAACACTCCCAACAACAAGGGTCTGTCAGGGACGACAGACGCGAGAGAGGGGGGGGTGTTGAGAGCAGTATGGGCACCCAAGGACCGACTAGACAAGGAAGCCAGCGGAGAGAGTCAGAACAAGGTGAAGGAGTAAGTAGACAAAGCAGTCGACGCAAATCTGGCAGATAGGCCCTTCAATTTTTCCCAAATCAACATCTTGTAACAGTGATTCTTATCACTAACAATCATTGTAAATACCATTTCATATTTTTGTAGCTCCATTTTGTGCAAGCCAAGGAGTCCTTGAGCTTGAGGAGCCTTAGAAGTACCTACATATCAATTTTCGTATTTTTTAGACTCCGTTTAAGCCCTCAAATTGGCCCTGGAACCTAATTTTTAACTAGGCCGGACACTAGGTCTGGACAGGGCCAAAACCTAGTCAAAAACTATAAAAAGAGCTAGAGAGCTCATTTTTGAGGTTAGCTTGTAATTGAAACAAACTTGTAAGAGCATTTGAAAGTAATTAAAGAACTCCATTGATTCTCACTCTTTGTCTTGCTGTGTGTGCGCGTGTGTGTATGTGTGTGCATGCTAGTGTGCTTCTCACTCACACACTTGTGCCGCCACTTGCTCGAGGTCTTCATACCATCCTCACGTCTTCCCGGATTGACATTAAAGGAGGTGCTACTCATCATTGAGCTACACTGCCCAATCTGTATCACTATATATCTTGATGTTTCTATCTGATGTAAAACCATAATACAATCCTTCTTTGAGTGTACCCTTAATGTACCTCAACACTCTTTGTCCTGCAATCCAATGTTCTTTCCTAGGACAATGCATGAATTGAGATAATACTCCAACTGCATATGACAAATCAAGCCTAGTAAATGTAGCATAGATCAGACTACCAACCAAACTTTGATATAACTTCATGTGCTTGAACTCTTCTCCTCCATATCTACTCAATTTGTGATTCACCTCCATTGGAGTAGGTGATACCCTACAATCATTCATCTTAAACTTGATCAACAAGTTTTTCAAGTACCTTTCTTGAGTTACATACACTCCATGTTGAGTGTATGAGATCTCCATGCCCAAGAAATATGACAAGTCTCCCAAGTCACTAATCTTGAACTCTTTCTCCATTTGCTTCTTTAGGCTTTGAATGCCTTTCTCATTTGTACCTGTAAGAATTATATCATCAAGATATATGCACATGTAAATGAACCCATCATCACTTGCTTTGACAAGCAAGCTACTATCTGCTTTAGATACTTGAAAACCAAGTTCCTTCAAGAACTTCACAAGTCTATAATTCCATGCCCTTGGGGCCTGCTTCAAACCATACAAAGCTCTCTTGAGCTTACATGCATGATCTGGATACCTTTCATCTTTGAATCCTTGTGGTTGCTCCATGAAAACATCATCTGAAATATAACCATTTAGAAAAGCATTCTTCACATCTAGTTGACATAATTTCCAACCTTTACATGCAGCAATAGCTACGAGTGTCGTGATAGTTGTCATCTTTGCCACATGACTATAGGTCTCATCATAATCTATACCATATGTCTGAGCAAACCCTTTCACAACAAGTCTAGCTTTATACCTAGACACACTTCCATCTGCAAACCTCTTTGTCTTGTAGACCCATTTGCATCCAATGATCTTCTGACTATTTGGTTTAGGAACCAAATCCCATGTCTGATTCTCCATCAATGCATCATACTCTTCCTACATAGCTTTCTCCCAATTTTCCTTACCTTTTGCCTCTTCATATGTAGAAGGGTCTTCATCTGCCTTTATCATATAAGCATAATCTTTGGTAGCCAAAAAAGAAGTGTCATAACTATACCTTGTAGGTTGCCATTTGTGTCTTGATGACTGTTGAGATATGGGGAACAACAGACCCTAACCGCCTCACATGGAAGTGAGAGGTACTTCCAAGAGGAGTTCCAAGAAATGTAAGCAACACCCAAACACCCTCGTCCATGAACAATGGCTCCATGGCCAACGTCAAAAGGGACAAGGGAGGGCAATGCTCACACACCACAACCCCTAATGCCAAACCCACACACACAAGGATCAACGCCTAGCACACAAAGAGAAATGTGGAGGCCAAATGAACCTTCTTTCCATTAGCATGGAGGCCAAGGGACCCCTTTTACAAGAAGTGAGCCTCTATTTATAGGCTCTGCATAATTCCCCATGTGCTCATTTGGAAAAGTCAAAATATAGCACATGACCATATCTCTCTAGATTCTTCCTACAACCCACTCTTAAAGAAATGAGCGCGTGAGATTTCCTACGTGGGGATTTTGAATTTGTGCCAAAAAGCTACTTCATGGAAAAGGCTTCAATACCATAGACTAAAAGAAATATCAAAAAGGGGTTTAGGAGAGTGTTCATATGGACATCTCCTAATTTACAAAAAGAAGGTACTTTCATGAAGGCTAAAGGATGCCATAACATGAGAAAAATTAAGGGCAACCCTTAGAGCAACACTCCTCCCCCTCCTAGACTTTGTCGTCCTCGACAAAGCTTAGAGAAGAGCATACATAGCTGAACCGACCCAAGGTAGAGTCTTTCAAGTCTAGAAATCTTCAAGTCTTTAAAATCTGCAGTTCTTCAATCTTCAAGGCTTCAAGCTGCAAGTCTTCAGTCTTTACTTCAATCTGCAAATCTTCAATCTTCAAAGCTGAGCGACACAATCCCCTTGGGGGCAGTCAGCCCAGCATGCATCTCACTAGGTAGTCCTGTGTAGGACTAGTGAAGCTTCTCCCAGGCACTCAGCAACCTGAAATCAAACATACATACCCAGTACATTGTTTCTGAAAAGAGGTGGAATATAACATTTAGTTCAGTTGGTAGTTTCCACTTCAGGGAACATCACGTCCTATAGGACTAGCTTAAGTCCTCATAGAGAGCTAGCTATTCTTGCATTTTGCAAATTAGAGCATCATAGGCCAAGAATTCAAGTGGCAGTTCTTATGAAGTATATTTGTGACCTGTCACTACTATTTAAAGCACAATCACTTAGTGTATATAACAACCAATGAGCAGAAGGTGAACATGGATGACCGCAAAATACAACATTCAGTGACTAAGGCCATCTGTATCTTTTACTAAGTAGGCCTGCTTGGGCAAGAGTTAACTAACTTCTATGTCATCAAGAGCAATTTCTGTGAATCCTGGCGTCTCCTCATCTAACAGGGCAAAAAATGATTAATACAGACATTCAAAAGAGATGCAATGAGTAGTTAGCCCATAATCAAGTGAGCGCATCACAAAGTAAATCCTTTCAGCATTGATAAAACATGTAGGCCCAGTCCCACAGGGGCAGCCACAAGATTTCAAATTGATCAACAAACATGTGAGTATCAAAGAAACACATTATTCACAAGAGAAGCATCTATAGGAGTCCAAGAGTCAAAGCTAAGTCTGTGTGTGTTGGCCTATACTGCATTAAGTGATCATTGTAAAACCAAAGAATTTCTTCCCTGGCAAAAAACAATTACTCAATCTTTTGTGACTTCATGCTTAATTAAGTTCAGAATAGGTCTGAATCCACCCAGTGTCCCGTTGGTGTTACAGGAACAAGATATCCTCAAGACCTTCTCCTGAAATCCTGCAAGAATGCTCACATTTATCATGAATTTTTAGCAAGAAGTGATGGAATGCCACAATCCTGGACATATATCTTTTATGTAGGTTCTACACAGCTCATATTCACCCCACACTTATAATACTTGTTCATTATGCTAAGTCAACAAAACAAATCACGAAGCACGGTAAGGAAGGTTATTCTAGGGCTAGGACTTGGTCCAGTCCTCAAAATTTTGGAGTTTCATTATACTTCCCGACAGAGTGTGAGTATGAACTCGTTCCTTGTTAGGGCAGTTGCTAACATTTGGGGAGGTGTATTTTCAATTGTCATTAATGCCTGCAGTGCTCCATTCTATAAATACCAGGTAAAAACTCATACAATCACCAATTAAAAATGTGCATCTTAAGAGACTTTTATAGCCACAGTCGAAAAAGGCAGACAATACGAGTTTACACTGGGCACCTATGGAACCAAAATATCAATCCTGCAAGTAACTCAGAACTCATCCATTATGAGAGAGCAAGTTCTGTAATAATATGAATTCCAAAGGTCATACACCAGGGTTGGTCATTCAACTTCATGCCGTTTGAATTGTCATTTCCTAATACATGCCTCCAAATAGATAGAACCTTCTGTTATTAATCGCAAAGTTAATGCAATTCACAATAGGATGTATGCAGGCAAGTTGGGTCCTGAGCTCGAGCAATCCCGCTTGATGCTACAAGTTTCTTTTCCACAGGTGAACACATGATCACAACAGAACACAGATCGCAACAGAATTATGTCAAAACTGAGTTTGGAATGTGCCACAGAAACAAATACCAAAATAATCCCTTTGCCCTCCTTTGTTGCAGACTACCATTCAGAACCTGCCACCCAAATAGCACTATTAGTATTTATAGATTGATGATCTCTGGACCTTGCGTCAAAATTTCTTCAAGCTTCAGAGTTGTCATTCCTGCAAACGGCTTAGAAAGCATAAGGTTGTCTTGAGGACCAGTAACCATTTACAAAGCTCATTCTTTTCTAGGCCTTGAAACAAATTAGTTCAAGAACCTGTCATAAAGATTAAGAAAAATGAACCATACTCGATCGCTATGGTAGGTAGCTTTTAGCTGATATCGTGAAGAATCAATCATAAGGAGTCACAGCACACAAACCTTTTAAAGTTTGTCATAGCCTCTTACAACGGTATATTAGGATAATTGTGTTCCACAATCCTATAGGTCCATTTATGAACGGGGGGGGTTCTGATCATCAGGCCTGTGCAAGGCCATCACAAACCAATTGCATATCCCCAAGGGTACAACAACATACAACACCAACAAGAATAAAGACACATATAGAGAACATTGGATAGGAGCCAGCGACTCAACATCAATCATTATGCATACTGTTATTGCAAAATTCAGAGTCCCGCGTTGTTTAGAGTCAAGTGAGCGTGAAAAGTCCATGAGTGTATGGTATATGGACTCAATCCCTTTGCAAGGTAGTCACATACCCTCGACTAGAAGCGTTCCCGGAAACTCAGGCTGACCGGCATAGGTGAGGGGTCTCTATAAAGCATAGGACTGCCTTCGCATGCATACATATGTATATGAGAGCACATTTGCTTTCAGTGTAATGAGTGGGTAGCATATTGTGGACATCAACCCAAAATGAGGAAGACATAGAGACTCACCCCAAGATCATCAGAAGCAAACACACAGTCTAACCAACCTTCTAAGGTTCTCAGACCTTGATGAGTATCGCCCTCTGAGATGCTTTATTTCAGATTTCTACACGAGGTTTGTTGCATCTAAAGAGCTCATGAAAACCAAGGAAACATGAAAGTCATTAATAAGATCAATGAAACCAAACTTACAGAACCACAAGTGGGAAAGGGAATCTCAATAAGTATTTTCTCTTGCTTTTGAACCCGTTCTGAGTATTACGATAACCACAGAAAACTCTGAACCTAGACAAAGTGTTACACATTCACCAAAGAATAAACTGTGGTTGACATATAGGAATTTGTTCATAGATATGCAAAGATTTCATTGGTGAAATCGTGGTTAAAGAAAAACAACACAATCCTGCCTTACATCAAAGAACCACACAAGGGATCACACCTCAAAATCACAAACAAGCAACAAAGCCGCTCATGTCATGCTTAGGGCGTTGTAAAGTATTTCATCCTTTATAGCGAACGTAAATGGGTAATAAAGCTCCATCTAATATTATCCTGCAGCAACCAATCAGTGTAAGAGGGGTGAGACTCAAGGTGGAACGTTAGGAGAAGATTGAGAAAATAAAACATTATCTGAGTGCAGAGCTCCATGCAAACTATAGACATGGCTCCACAATAAAGTTCTGGAGCATCCGAGCCTTCACATGATAGTTACGTGGGAATCTAAAGAGGATACGACTCCATGCAACAACTCCAAGCTCTCGATCTGAGCTGAACTTCATAGTGTCGAAACACGAAGCGCAAGGCGCACCACTCATCAGAAAAGGGCTCAGCGAGTTCTGCTGCGCAATCCCGCCATAGATGCCGCAGGGATTAGAGAGTAGAGCTGAAAGGGTCTGAGCTGAGGGTCTGAAACATGGCAACACCCGAGTGGATGTTTTGAATATGAGATAAAACTCCCTCCCAAGCTCTCGCATCCAAGGGGTCTGATGCAGATCCACCAAGAAAAGCGAGGCTTTGCTCTGACAGGTGTGCAACGCAAGAAGGAAAGGGAATCAAGCTCAACTCCAAACAGGAAAGACCTCGAGGTACATCTCCACGCCTTGAGAACAGCATGACATCGTGCACTCCAACAGGTCTCTCGGTAGCACGAGACGCCCCTCACGGAGGGGTGAGGAACTCCTAGAAGAGATGGAGGACCGCAACAGAGCTCATCCCTACTAGGGGAGGCTCCGGATTTTTTTCACACAGTGGGGAGCCACAGGGAGTAACGATTCTAGAGTCGGTGGGAGACAGATGCTCAGCCGCACTGTAATGCTACAGAAACCAACAGGTGTGTGTGGGCGACTAAGGGGAGCAGGTGCCCCTCCCCTCGCAGCGCGGCAGCCAAACTGAGCTTCGCACAAAACTGACCATGTCGATGGTGATGGAGAAAAGCATAAAGAAAATCGACCTGAGCATTCACTTAGAGAGAGGAAGAAGGTACTGACGATGTTGCAGAAACATAACTCCCTTACGCAGTAGGTGGGAAGCCACATAGATGAAGGAGATGGGTCAAGTGGTTCTTCCCTGACAAACACGTCCGATTCCTCAGAGAAGACTAATTGTGAAGAGAGAGAATGTTTCTCTCCCTCCAAAAGTGCAAATCGTATCTTGTATTTATCCAAGGATAATGATAGCAAAACATTGAAGGCCATGCACATCTAATTTTGAACGTTACAAAGCCATTGCACGCATCATCAAGAACAAAGATTCTATTTTATTTTTTTTTAGAAAATGAAGAGACAGAGGGAAACACAGAAGATACAACCCCTCTCCCTTTTCAAGGACATCACCGAAAAAAAGAAATGGAAGAGAAATGGAGGGTGATCCTTGAGTGAGTGTGTGGGAGACTGTGTATGTGAGAGAGGATGAGAGAAGGGGGTTAAGGGGGTGTTTTAGTGCATCAAACAAAAAAAATGAACTAAAACTACTCAAAAATTAAAAGAAAGAGGTACCCTAGGCCAACAGAAGGCCACATGGATCCACAACTCAATCCAAGTGTGAGGTGCATCCACAAAGTGTAGGCACGGCAAACTTGAAAAAACCCAATGGCTAAAGGCCGACGTCCCCGGCAACGGCGCCAAAATTGTTGAGATATGGGGAACAACAGACCCTAACCGCCTCACATGGAAGTGAGAGGTTCTTCCAAGAGGAGTTCCAAGAAATGTAACCAACACCCAAACACCCACGTCCATGAACAATGGCTCCATGGCCAACGTCAAAAGGGACAAGGGAGGGCAATGCTCACACACCACAACCCCTAATGCCAAACCCACACACACAAGGATCAACACCTAGCACAGAAAGAGAAATGTGGAGGCCAAATGAACCTTCTTTCCATTAGCATGGAGGCCAAGGGACCCCTTTTACAAGAAGTGAGCCTCTATTTATAGGCTCTGCATAATTCCCCATGTGCTCATTTGGAAAAGTCAAAATGTAGCACATGACCATATCTCTCTAGATTCTTCCTAACAACCCACTCTTAAAGAAATGAGCGCGTGAGATTTCCTACGTGGGGATTTTGAACTTGTGCCAAAAAGCTACTTCATGGAAAAGGCTTCAATACCATAGACTAAAAGAAATATCAAAAAGGGGTTTAGGAGAGTGTTCATATGGACATCTCCTAATTTACAAAAAGAAGGTACTTTCATGAAGGCTAAAGGATGCCATAGCATGAGAAAAATTAAGGGCAACCCTTAGAGCAACAATGACCTTCTGAGTTCTCCACTTCTTGAGGTTTCTAGTTCATCACATTCTGGATCAAACCTTGGCACTTCTTCAACTTCAACATGTACTTCATTGTTCTCCTCTTCATCAAATATCTGAAGCTTTGATTTACCTTTCTTTTGATTCACAATTTCTTCATCACCTGCATGAACATTAAGTGTACCTGAATACCAAGTACCTTGCTCATCAAATGTAACATCCTTAGACACAAGGAATTGTTTTGTGGATGGACTCCACAATCTATATCCCACCTGCTTATCATCATATCCAATGAACACATATTTTTCAGCTTTAGGTTCCAATTTATGCCTCAATTGAGATGGCACATATGCATATGCCAAACATCCAAATACTTTACAATGATCTAGAGTAGGTCTCTTACCCCACCATGCCTCATATGGTGTCATACCCTGCAAAGCTTTACATGGTAATCTATTGAACAAATATGTAGCTGTATTTACAGCCTTAGCCCACAAGTAATTTGGGCAATTTTTCTCCTTCATCATGGATCTTGCAAACTGAACAAGAGTTCTATTCCTCCTTTCTGCTACACCATTTTGTTGAGGAGAGTACCTGCAAGTAATTTCCCTTTTTATACCTGCATTCCACAAGTAATCACTGAACTCATTAGAGAAATACTCTCCCCCTCCATCTGACCTTAGTCTCTTCAACTTTTGACCTGTAATTCTCTCTGCATACACATGATAATTTTTGAATGTATTGAATACCTCTGACTTATCTTTGATCACATAGATAGTGATCCATCTGGTAGCATCATCAACATAAATCACATAATACCTTGAACCATTGATACTGAAATCCTTTGATGGTCCCCACACATCCGTGTGTACCAAATCAAGCTTCTTTGAATACATAAAACCATGCTTGGAATAAGATTGCTTATGAGCCTTACCTAATTGACATGCCTCACATCTGTATGTCATATGTTGACCTGCAAAATTAGGCAATCCAAACACTGAACCATTGTTAACCATATCTTTAATACCTTTTTCATTAAAATGTCCAAGACTTTTGTGCCAAAGATCTAACTCTGAGATCTTATGTCCTCCATAGGTGTACAAGGCATGACCAATGTTACCTTGAATCTTCAATGTGAAGATTCTTCCTTCTTTCTTCCTTGAGACAATTTGTTTATACCCATTGCTAGGGTCTTCCACAAAAACTCCTTCATTAGTGAACCTAACTTCATAACCTTTTTCAACAATTTGTCCTACACTATCAAATTCTTTGGAATTATAGGAACATACAAAACCTTACTCAAGAGAGTACTTCCATCCTTGGCCTTCACTGATCCAATTGACTTCACATTGTGCTTTGTATTATCACCTGTTTGAACTACATGATTAGTTACCTTAGTCTCCAAATCAGTCATCAAAGCTATGTTGCCACTCAGGTGATTGCTACACGCTGAGTCAATGTAGAAGACTCTTTTATCTTCACTTTGCCTTTCACAAGTTGCATTCATTATCAATGTTGAATCCTCCTTCTTATTTGAAGCGTAATTGTAGTATTTATTGTTGTATTGTTGACTTTGGAATCCTGTACCTGCATTTCTTCCAAAGTAGCCTCTACTACATCTACCTCTAAAATTACCTCTTTGATTTCTGCCACCTCTTCCTCTTGAATTAAAGTTCTGATTATATCCACCATTATTCTGAGTATTATGGCAACAATCATGAGCTAAGTGATTCGTCTTACCACAAATCCAGCAAGCTTTGACTCCATCTTTATTAATTCTGCCTCTTCCTCTACCTTTACTACCACCTCTTCCTCTTAGGAAGTTAGCCTGGCTAGTTGTTCCTTCATCTTCATTTGCTTGTTGCTTCCCTTTGCTATTCTTCTTCTTATCTTTTGAATACATTGCTTGACCTGCACTTTTATCACCTTCACCTTTGACATCCTGCAAAAGGAAAACAAGGGTAAAGGAAACCCATCTAAGGTACAAATCCCAGGGGATAAGATTGGAGAATTTAGCGAAGGAGACGAAGGCAACACATGTTTACCTATCACTTACAATGGCTATATGACCAAAGCTATACTAGACACAGGAGCAGGATAGGAATTGCCACCAAGGAGACATGGGAGAAATGGGGAAAGCCTGCCTTACGACCCACTCGCATGAATCTCCAATTAGCAGATGGTCATGTTGAAAACCATTAGGGATATTAGAAAAGATCAAGCTAACCACCTGTGGAGTTATTAGGAAGACCCTTCATGAGACAGCTTAGGGTAGTACAGGATTGGGGACTATACTCTTTATACCTTCAACATCAAGGAAACACCACCAAAATAAACTTGCATACCTTTGCATACAGAGATGTACCCCCACTACAATGGAATCCTATACACAAGGAAGAAGATGATCTATCTATTCATAGAGCTGGATCAAGCGATCAATCATGGATGCATGAGGACGCCCAATTATGGATGTGTAAAGAAGCCAAGAAAGAGGATAATACAAGGCAGTTGTGGCCAAAAGGACATCCTAATTACCGACCCATAGAAGATCCAATGTACATGCCTCAAATCTTTCTTGATGAAACGTTTGAACCACATGGGTGGATGGAAATCTTAGCAACCTTGGATGTATGTGTGAATGAAGAAGTTTTGACAATGAATGAATGTGTGGACGAAGAAGGCTATGACGTAAATTTGTACATGGTTGTCCTTCAAGAAGTAGAAGCAGGGGAAATCTTAGAAAAGGAGTGGAAAGAAGAATATGAGAGCATAGAGATGGAACCAGAATTTGACTTAGAAGAACGTTACTTAGAAGCCATTCGAACTGAAAATAAGCAGGGAACGACCAAAGTGTTAGCAATAGAAGCAGCCCCCATAGTACCAAAGCAGGAGGGAAGTATGAGTAAAGTCGAACCAAATCCTGACCTTTTTGAGGTTCCAGAGCATTTTAAAAGGTACGAAGTAGAAAAGAGAAAAATAGCCATTCAAATGCGCAAGAGAGAAGCAAGAGAAGGAGAAGTGTACGACAATAAGGAAAAAACAAAAAAGATCATAGTAACGGTGGAAGATGGAGAAGAAAGATGTACATATATGGGAAAAGACGTGTCCACCGAGGAGGAGAGGAGTTAATACAGTTGATCCGGGAATATTGAGATGTGTTTGCTTGGCCCTACAAGGATCTCAAGGGTGTGGAACCCTCTATTTGTTCTCATAGAATACCAATGACAACGGAGGCAAAACCATCTAAACAATGCCCTTACACCTATAATGAGGTTTATGCTGCAAAAATAAAAGAAGAAATAGACAAACTATTAGCAGCTGGATTCATTTATGAAATAGAACATACTGAATGGGTATCACCACTAGTGGTTGTGCCTAAGAAGAATGGAAAGCTCAGAGTATGCATCAACCTAAAAAAGGTCAATGCAGCCACTATCGGTGATAGCTACCCATTACCCATCACTGACCATCTATTGGAAAGAGTGGCGGGAAAGGAAGTCTACAGCTTTTTAGATGGATTCTTAGGATACAACAAAGTAGCCATTGCTACTGAGGATCAACATTAGACCGCATTCGCGACTGAATGGGGAGTCTATGCTTTCCGAGTGATGCCTTTTGGACTCACTAATGCGCCTGCTACTTTCCAAAGGTTGATGTGTCATGTTTTCAAAGAATTCTTGAAGAAGAGTATGGAAGTGTATGTAGATGACCTATGTACATATTCAAACCAAAGGCAAGACCACATTCCTGAACTGTGGAAGATATTTGATAAATGCCAACAATATAGAGTCTGTCTGAACCCTGAGAAGTGTGTCTTCATGGTAAGACAAGGGAAGATCTTAGGACACATAGTCTCCAAAAACGGAATATCTACAGATGAAGACAAGATTAAGGTCGTTTTGGAGCCTCCTAGACCAAAGAATGCAAAAGAGGTGCAAGCATTTATGGGGCATTGTGGATACTACCGTCGATTTATCCACATGTATGCCATAATTGCCAAACCCTTATATGGACTGTTAACTCAATTCACTTGGACTGAAGAATGTGAAAAGGCATTTAACGAGTTAAAAAGGAAACTTAGCATGGCCCCAATTCTAAAAACACCGAACTGGAACAAGCCTTTCCATATTCCTATGGACGCTTCAAATTATGCAATAGGATGCATCTTAGCTCAGCTAGCAGACGAAGGAAAGTTAGATCACCCAATTGCCTATGCAAGTAGACAATTGAATCAAGCTGAAAGGAACTATACAACTACAGAGCGAGAGGGATTGGGAATGGTCTATGCAGTGAAAAAATTTAGACACTATCTCTTAGCCAACAAGTTCAAGTTCTTCATAGACCATCAAGCCTTATTGTACCTAATCAATAAGCCTTGTAACATGGGAAGACTTGTGAGATGGTTTGTGCTATTGATGGAGTTCGACTTTCAAGTAATAGTTAAAAAGGGAAATACCGATATAAGAGCAGATCGCCTCTCGAGGTTAACACATGGAGAATCACCAAGTGGAGTACCAGGCGATTTGCCAGACACCTACCTGTTTAATTTGGAAGTGTGTCCAAAGTGGGCAGAGAAACTAATTCCGATACTCACTCATGGCCCACAACACTCAATCAATAAAGAGAGTAAAAGGGAAATTCTATAATCACATAACTTGCACATTATTGCAGGAAGTGTGTACTATAAAGAGCCTAATGGTGTATTATTGAGATGCGTTGAGGAAGATGAATAAATGAAGCTGATTGAACAAGCCCATGTGAACAAATGGAGGATACACAAAGGAACTCTAAGAGAATTAAAATGGTTAGGAGTATACTGGCCTGATATGCCTAAAGATGTCCATGATTATGTTAATAACTGTGCAGAATGCCAGGAGACCATCCCTGAGGATCATACATCCTTACCTTTCTCTACAATAGCATCCAAATGGAGTGAAGCACTAGTGAAATTCCTAAAGACAAGAGAACATGAGGAGGGAATTAGCCTGGCAAGGAAGCGATCCCTAGAGGAAATGAGCAAGGATTCTGTACTCATGGGAAGACACTTGTTTAAGAGAGGGAAAGACAATCAATTACGGCTATGTGTGCATGAAGGAGAATACTTACCCATATTAGAGATGGCACATGCAAGTGCTGCATGAGGTCATTTTTCAGCTGAGAGAACCATAAAAATGATCTTATTTGCGGGCTTGTGGTGGCCTACTCTACATATGGATGCCGACACTTATGTACAAAGTTGCAAAACATGCCAAAGAGCCAAATATCCTATTCAATGAGATGACATGCCATTGAGACCTATGGTGTGCGCTAGAGCATTTTCCAAATGGGGTATAGATTTCATAGGACCCATTAATCCACCAGCCAAAGGGTCACATGCCGAATATATCATAGTAGCCACAGATTATTTGACAAAATGGGTGGAGGCAAAGGCTACTAGAAAGAACGATGCTCAAACCACTGCTAAGTTTCTTTTCGAGCATATATTCACTCGTTTTGGATTACCAATAGAGATTGTGGGTCACCGAGGAACACATTTCATTAATGAAGTGATAGAGTCTTTAATGAATGAGTTCTTAGTGATCCATAAAAAATCAGCCCGATACCACCCTCAAGCCAATGGCCAAGCGGAAAGTTCCAATAAGGTGTTATGTACAGTATTGACAAAGATAGTCAATGGTGGAAGGTCAGACTGGGACAAACAATTGCATCATGCAATTTGGGCCTTCCGAGTCGCTTACAAGACTGCCATTGGAACTACCCCATTCAATCTAGTGTACGGACAGAACGCTATTGTTGGTGCAGACCAATCACCAATTGAATGTTTGGAAGATTAAAGAATGAAGGAAGATTCAATTCTTGAAGCTTGGAAGAAGGATACATTCAGAGGATATGAGGAATGTACACATATGTACATTAGTATAGTTATAGTTCACTTAGATTTTTGATTAGTCATAGACTTGTACAAATTTCTCTATAAATACCTTGAAAATGTCGAGGCGTGATATGAGAGCATATGAAAGAATAGATGAGTGAGTACAGAAGTCAAGAAAGGAGAAGTTAGATGTCATGAGACATGTGAAATGTTAGTTGAGTTTTCCTCTCATCACTCAACTGTAATTTTCTGAGTAATTGAAGAAATATTGCGCCCGATGTTTCTGTGTCTGTTCCGTCTGTGTTAGATCATTTGTGAAATCCTTTTGAGGATATCTAAGTTCATAGTTAATGAGTCTATGACTTAAGTTTCAGAGTCTAATTGTAAACAGGCTAGGAGAATTGTTAATAGGAACATTCCTTGCATTTTGTATCTGGCGAATGCTATTTCATGCCAAGAAGGAAAACTGTCAGTGTAACCTCTATTGCTCCGACTAGCACTACAACAAAAATGAGAGGCCAAGGGAAATGCAGGGAGGTTGCAACTCAGAAAGATGAGTCCACTTTGGAGGAAAGCGAGAGTCTACTACAAGAGGAAGAGGAGGACTCTCCAACACCAACTTCAGCCAGCAAGTTTGTGCAATTGCTGATGGACCCATTCATGGATTTCAAAATGGAGATTGATGTCAGTGTGCCTCTAAATGTGGTATGTTGCAGCGTGTCTCTCTCTTTAAATTTGCCTCACTACCTTGGTCAACATGGCGATTTAACTACTATGCAAAGCTCCAATTGGAGATCATCAAGAAGACAAAAGGCCAACTTTCTATGCAGGTAAAATTTTCTTCAAAGCTTGTCACCAAAGTGTTTAAATTACCTTTGCATAAGGAACCCGTAATTCCCAAGTGTTTAGAGGAGATGTTAAAGAAGGATTTTGGACCACATGAGGGTGGTCAACAGTATTACATGATAAAGAATGCTACATATGCACGACACAAGCAATTAAAGTCATATTTAGAACGTCTATGTTTCATCGTTAAGTATGAATATATGTCGAAGGAGAATTTTTCTCCTTTAGCATGTGCCAAAGTAGGAGGGAGAGTCAGTTGCGCATATTGGGTGTACGAAAGAATGCATAATGAGATTTTTGCAGGGGATAGACAAAAACCTCTCGTGAATAGTAGGATGGCAGTGTACTTGGCTGCTTCGTTTCAGTTTTTTCAACTGGTTGATAAGTAGGAGGTGGTATGGCCAATAGAGAGTGTAAGTCAACTGGATTCATCAGTGGGTAAAAAGCAGGAACAGGTGTTTGGCAAGGAGACAGAGCAGCATGAAGATGTATACAGTGATTCTTCTAAGTTGCTCAAAATTTAAAAGGCGATTCTTCTAAGGGATCGATTTTTCAGGATTCATTAGTTCATATTTCGGATAATGAGGAGCAACCAAGGGTAGTTGGAAGAACGTTCAAGCTATCAAAGAAAAGGAGGTTGGAGCTAGAATTGCAAACAATCATCGAATATCTACAGGTGAGCAGAGTCAACAACCAAAGACTTAAATAGGTTCAGAAGTGAAGATGATGCAGACGAAGCTGGAGGAAGTATCTAAGTTCTTACTGAAGCATGAAGAACAACTGACACAATAGAAGTAGTGTGTAGATACAATAAGTACTGAAGAACATCAAGTACTAAAGGTACAGGTTCTGAGTCTTCAAGAGGAATTACAAAGGAAAAGTTAGGAGTATGAGGAGATAAGCACTCAATGTAAGCAGCAGCAGGTGGTTGAAATCTCGAAGGTAAAGAAGTCATTGCAAGAATTTGAGTTATGGATAGTTCAAATGTAGGAAAAGGTAAAGTCTGAGAGGAAAAAATTGTCAACTCTGAATTCAAGCTTGCAAATGGAGATTGTAGTCCTTAAGTCTAGATTGAAACCTTTGTTAGTATTGGAGAGACAGACTCTTAAGAATGAAGAAGTTGAGCTAGATGCAGTTTTAATGCCAGAAATGGATATGAGCATGATAAAGCAGCAAATACATAAGTATGTACAGGATTTATGGGATGTCATGAAGGAGAGATTACAGGCTGTAATTCAATTTCCTTATGAAGAATTGTAGGACGGATTTGTTTCTGTGTATGAAAATGAATTGATTCACGTCATAGAAAAGTATGAGGTTGAGAACAAAGAAATGTTGCAGACGATTAAAGACCTTAATCAGCACTTGGTGCAGCAAGGTGTAGAAAAAGAGTTGGATAAATTGGTACAACAACAACTGATAATATCAAATACAATGTTGGATGAGAAGAATGAACAGATAGAGACATGTCTGAATCAGGTACAGCTTGGAGAGGTAGTTCAACAAGAAACAAAACCCCATCGTAGCGAGTTGGAAATTTTTAAGTATGATCAAGGGATTATGGGAATGAGTTCAATTTTTGATAAAATTCCCCACCAGGTAGTGCCAAGTGTTGAGGGGTAAGCTGATCAGTTGGAATATGTTGTATCGAAAGTGTGTTGCATCGAAATGTTGCTGAATCCATGTTTTGTTGAATTGAATTTTTAACAGACAGTTACAATTTATTTAGGTACCGATGTCGCGTGAATATATTCGTTATATTTTGTTCATACGAACAGGAGAAGGAAGAGGAAGCGTCTCCATGAAGAAGATGAAAGAAAAGAAGAAGTGTTTCTCTCAAGAAGAAGACATTCAGGCGTTCCTAGTCTGAGCTTAGGTCTGTACTGAAGAAATCTTTTGTAAAAGCAAAAATTTCTCAATCCATAATGTACTCTCTGTACTTTTTGAAGACTTAATGAAGCATTTTCCTTATAATTATTCGGTGCAAGTGTGTGAAATTTCTCTATTCTTGTATTGTTGTCTTGTTTAGCATTATCTAAAATAGAAAGTGGTGAATCTGAATCTTTATGCGTGCTTATTCACTGTGTGTGAGAAAGATCAGCACCAAGTTTGTTCTTTTGCATGAATTTGATTAAAGTCAGTAGTGATGTGTTGAACACAAACCCCAACAGACAAGTTAAATTATTGTGATTGTGAATGATAAAACATGCATAGAAATGTACCTTGGAGGAGTTAAATTATTGTGATTGTCAATGATATGCAAAAATTTAATAATAATGAGCCATTAATGAAGTCTTATGGATCTAGTGATATTCCCGAATAAAATTGTTGAAAACTGCTTGAATGATGTGTATGTGACTCTCCTCCCATCTATATATACCCTCTTGTACTCTAAAAATAGCAATGATCTTGAATAATCTAGTGTGAACATGTGGCCATCATGCAACACTTATTCCCATTACTACCCAAGTACTCCCATTACTACCAAAGTACCTTAGGATATCCCCCGAGCATGGGACCTTCGCTAGCTGGCCATTGTCCCTCACACACATGAACTGATCCCTCTGGATCAAATGGACTGATCCCTATGGATCAATGATCCTTGTGGATCAAATGCACTGATCCCTGTGGATCAATGTCTAACACTCCCTGCCCCTTCTAAAGATCATTGTCCTCAATGATCAATGAGGGAAACTAGTGGCAAACTAGAAATTTTGATTCCCAAGTAGAGTCAATAAGTGGTAATCCTCTACAAGTTACTAGATACTCTCGGATTACACGATTCCTCAATCACTTCTGTCTCCGATCTTATATCCTGTCTCGAGAGTGATAATTGCTATCACTTTCTTTCAAAGAAGCAATACCTTCTATTAGATTATCCTTTTCCTAAAAACACTGGATGAACTCTGCAATGTGGAGGAAGCGCTAATTGGTATGCAACTTCACTTAGCTTTTAACTATCCTCCAAGGTCCACAAAACCTTGGTGATAGCTTACTACACTTCCCTATGGAGAGTGAAGTAGATCTAGCTGGTGTCGTCGAGATTTTCTCTCCTCTCTCACTTGTGAAGGCCTACGAAAAACATATTTCGTGAAGGTAGCCGCAATTCCCCAAGAAGTCCAAGATGCATCAAGGATATCAAAGGAAGCTCACATACAAATTTTCAAAGAAATCAAGAAAGTCCATGGTAGCAGTCAAAGCTGGTCAAAGTTAGGAAATTAGGGCAAAAATTTCATTGTCACCAAATTAGATGAAAATTCATATACTTGTAAAGATTGTCAAAGGCAGTCTATAGCCCAAATTTCAGCAGAAAATGGATTTTGTAGCACATTGATATGCTATGTTCATTTTGTAAAAATGTAATTTTTCTAGTTTGACCCTACAAATTCTTGTATAGAAACTTATGTTAGCCATATGGTTTGGCATGTATAAAGATCATATGTGGCTACATATTTGTACAAAGTTTCAAGGCTATAAGAGCTTCCTAGAGACCTTAATGCCACCTTGCAAGCTTCCAAATGTAGTCAAACTTGTACAAGGAAGATTCAGATGGGAGTTTTTTCTGCATATTCCTAAAGGAGGCCTTTCAAAACATAGTCCTACAAACTTTTATCTTCATCAAAGAATATTTGAAGGGTCAAAGAGCACAAAATCCAGTTTTCAAGGTCACCGCAGTTTTCTAGAATAAGAAAATTAAAGGCTTGAAGGGCTGCCACATGGCAAAATATGATTGAACCATGTTGTACGGTCAGGATGAGCTCATATTCAAGGGTGTAGATGCACTAAAGCATAAAGGAAGGAGGATTCACGAGTTTTTTCATCAAAGAAGACTTTTTGGATAGTTAAAGATCAATAATGCAAAGTTTCTCCAAAAATAGTGGCTTATCTTATTCGAATTGATGTCAGCACTGATCCGACGGTCCAGATCATCCCCAGAACCAATGGTGGAGAATGAAGGCGCCTAAATTTCACTCCTTTACACTAGACTTGATAGAAAGAACAATTCCAAGCCATTGATTTGATTAATCAAATGATTGTAATCGAAAGTAGTGATCTTAGAGTTGAGAGTTGATTTCTCTAGATCCAAGGGCCCAAATTCATTCAAAAAACTATATAAACCCCCCTCCAAACTCCTAGAGCGTCATTGTTAGGCGTCCATAGGTCTCATGCTAGCTTACGGTTTCCTTGAGAAGATCACCCTGGGTTGAGCGAGTGAGGATCCAAGGTGGGCTAGTATGAGTATAGTACCTAGTTTCAAATTTAAGTTAGAACTCCAATCTAGGATAGGCTTTTGAAACCAGCATCTCTATCTTGACTCACCCTCGGGAGCGTGTGAGTGAGTTAGAGCTGGTTTTAATGAGTCTTAGACTTCTTTAGTTAGACGTTACGAGCCTAGACATACATAGGGTCAATGAAGTGGAGCTCGCCTTCTTACGTGTGACATTCGGTTGAACTGTCATGGTTTGAAGGTCGGAACCGCCTTTGATCAGTAGACTGCTTAGCTTGAGGTACCACGACGATCTTATACATGTAACTTAATTCCAATCCTTTTAATTCATGTCACTTGTCACTTGTCTCTTCTCTCTTGTCTTTCAGTCCCTTAGGTATTTTTACATGTCTTCTATTTTCTTCTATGTGTGAGAAGGCTCCGCAGCATTGCGTTGAACCAGTGAGGATGTTTCATTGAGCTTGTGAGTAAACTCTATCATCATAATACACTTGCATGCATATAATCCATACATACCCATACATATTGATTAGTTTCTAAAATTGTATAAGAAGCTCCAATATTGGACCATTCTTCCTTTCGAAACTGATTTATGTGTAAGGATTCCATCTATTCTTGTCATGCATACATATCATCCAAAGAAGACTATGCATATGGATTAGAATTAGGAAGTGTTTAAGAAGCTCTTTCAATGGACCATTCTTCCTTCCAAATTTGATTCGTGTGTATGGTTCTCTTTCATTCTTATCAGTCATGTTCATAAATCTAACTTGCACTCCTACAATCCCATTCCCATAATCATTTCAACATTTCTCTCTTCTCCATACTCAACATTAATTTCACTTTCATGTCCTTAAACCTTCCAACATTCATTAGCTTCATACACCCTGTGTGTGCCACGACCGGACCCGATCCACCCGGATTGCGATCACCTCCACATTTGAACCCGACGTGAAACGCTTCGTGGCATTTGCTTCTAATCTTGTTGGGAGGTTGTGATCCATATTTTTTGTTTCATATTTTTCATCCTCATCATTTCATCATCATCAATCTTGAGTGTTGCACTGGATTTCTCACAGTATCGTGCACATCTTCATCGTGAAGTAAACGCATTTGTGAGAGATCTAGAGCATCATGCATCACTTGCTTATTCACATAAGATGGAGGAAGGATTCAAATCCCTTATTGTTGAGAAACAAGGCCAAAGAATAGTCTCTTGTGTTGGAGCAAGTCTATGACAAGCCTAAGTATTGGCTTGAGTCCCACAAAGTCATAAAAAAAGCCTTAAAATGAAGACTATGTAAAGTTCACTTGTGAACTACCTCTTGTAATTTTTTGGAGAGTTTACTTAATGTAAAAGTAAGAGAATCTTAAGTGGTTGAGTCCACATGATCAAGAATGGAAAGAGGAGCCACGAATTTGTGATTTGTGGTAGGTAGAGAATCAAAGCAATCATTGATTGATTGGAGAGTGATTGAGGGAAGTTAGCCTCCCAAACTCAACTATAAATAGATGACAGTTTTAGTCGTGGTTAGAGAGACCTATGTGAAGACCTCCAAGAGCTGAGCTTTATGCCATATCAAGGTGTTATTACAAGGCACACATATGTATCAGTAAGTCATTGTACTGTACAAGCAATATACTTTCATTTTCATGATTATTTGAGTTCATCTTTCCATGTTCTTGTGAAGTGTACTACTCACTGCCATTACTCTCAGTTTTCTCAGTCAGCTTGCAGAGATGTTTTCTCTGAGCTTGGTGCATCATTTTCAGTGCTTTAACTTGGTAAAGTTAGATCTATAAGTCTACTATATGCTCACAAATGTTCATGTCATTTGGATGTTGCAATCTTCAGTTATGTTCATTTGAAGTCAACAGGGTCTGTTCATCTTCACTTCTCTGTCATGTACCCGACTTTTTCACTCATCTTGTCAGAGCCATTTCTCAGTGGTTACGTATCCAAATTTAGTGATTTAAAGCTTGTTAGATTTATCTTACTATCTAGTATAACCATACAATTTTTCATAATCATTGGAGTCCTAAATTTTGTGTTATGTGGATTTTTCTACTCACTGGTCTATTTCTGTAGCAGCCCGTGAAAATCGGGATGATGTCATCACTTGTTAAAACTCATTCTCAGTGTGTGGTTTATTATTTTTTATGAAATTACTCTTGAAAGTTAGCTCTTTAAGTTAACTAGACTTCCCCAAGAGGAATTAAGCTAATTGCTGCTGTGCTCAGAGAATTATGTAAAACACTAGACAAGTGTATGAACCAAGAATAGCAAGTTTTCACCTCTGAGCTAACTCCAACTTATCTGTTTTGATCTATCTTTTTGAGAGTGATCTTCCAAGGTACATAGGGTGTCTAATACATCCATTGGCAAGCTAAAAGGGCCCACCATATACTCCTGGAGTTCATTTGGCTGGTGTAGATCAAGGATTTTGCAACACCTCTTCATCTTCAAGCACATACCTATCCATCTCTTCACATCTTCTATGTTGAGAGAGAAGGGAAAATTCAATGGCATCAACATCACAAGCTACTTAGATTTGTTTGAAGAGCAAGCTATGATTTTTGGTCTTCCCGAAGATCTTTTGATATCATTCTTTGAACGAATTGTTGATAGCTCTATCATAAACCGTGTCACTCAATATGATAGTCTTCCTTGGAGTGATTTTAGAAAGGAGATGCTCAAAGAATTCTATCTTGAAGATTATAGCCAACATAATCGGGATGGATTCTTACGATGGGTCAATTCCCCAAAGCCTAGTAGCTCTATTACTCACTTACAAAATGAGTATATTAGACGCTATGAGCAACTTCCTGATGAGGATAAGATAACTTTGGAACCTGATCTTGTGATCAATTTTCTTAAGCTTCTTCATCATGAAACTCGTAGGGAAGTTGAACGGCGATTAGAAGAGCCAGATAAGCGCTATGGTCTTACTGACAATTGGCAAAAAGTGCGTGTAAAGTAGTAGAGGTTGTAGCCCATAGACATCAAAGACAATCCATGCTTTATGAGCAAACTAGTCTTCCTCAAGCTAGCCTTCCACAAACTAAGGAGCAAGTTAGAGAACAATCCCATGCTATGCTTTTTGACTCTACTCCTATGCCTCAAATGATGGAGCCTACTCAAGGTTTTAAAGTAGAGCCAAATAAAAGTGTAGTTGAACAATCTCAAGTGGAAATTCTCACTAAGCAAATGGAAAGTCTTATTGCTACACAATCCAATTTGGCCAAGACTATAGATGCTTTACAATCTAATTACACCAAAACTTTCCAAAATCAAATGAGCCCAATGTCTTTTCAAGAGCCTAATCAACATGTTATAGCTACCAATCAAAATCCACAAGTAGCTCCTACTCAAGCATATCAAGTTCCTCCAATGCATAATCCTTCAATGCAAAATCCTCATCCTCATGTGCAAAATCCTCAAATGTATCAAAACATGTATCCTCAAGCTTCACAAATAGATTTTCAAAATCCTCAAAATCAAAATTTTCAAAATCATCAACTGTATAATATGGAAGCTCCTCTTGCACCTCAAGTACCACATGTTGCTCCCCAAGCTCCTCAAATACATCAATTTACTTATCAAAATCCTAATTATCCTGTTCAAGCAATACCTTATCAACAAAATCCTCAAGTTCAAAATTCCCCACCACAAGTTAATCAAACTCCTCAAAATCAAAATGGTTTTGTGTGTGGCCCTCATAGGTGTCCTTGGTGTGATTTGTTAGAGCACTTTTTGAGAGATTGTGAGCTATTGAAGGCTGCTAAGGAGCAACAACTAGTAATAGACATAGACAAGAAAATCTGTGACTATCGATCTAGGCTACCTTTGCAAGGAAATTATAGTAAGGGAGGAATGAAAAAACACTATGAAAATATAACCATAACGGATGTCGGAACTAGAGGAGTGAAACTAGAAGCTATTGATGAACAACAAGTAGAATCAAGTAAACCCACAAAGGAAGTTGACTTTTCCATAGAGGCTTTAGTAAGAGCACGAGATGAGATTAGGAGAATAACGGCTTGGGAGTCACCGATAGAAGATCAATCTCTTATTTCTCACATTTCCAATGTAGAAGAAAAACGAAAAAGAGATGAAGCTGAGCCTAGTGAAAGCAGAGTAACGCGAAAACAAACCTCAGAGGGAATAGAGACAATCATAGAGCAGGGAGAAACATCACAATCCAAAGATAAAAAACAAGAATCACAACCCAATGAACAAAAACAAGAGGAGAAACAAAAAGGGAAGAAGACAAAGGAAAGAAAAACAGAACCGAAGCCTTTAGATAAACAATAACAATCAAAACAAACTGAAGACCAAACACGAGAACATGAACAAAAACAAGACCCTGAGCAAAAACAAAAGAAACCAAAGAGAAAACCTAAAGCCATCTTGATTTCAGAAATTGAGAGAAAAATAGATCCTATGGAGATTTTAGATGACATTTTGCTTAAGAGGCAAGTGACTATGTCTTTAGAACAAGTTTTCTGTAGTGCAAAGCCTGTTTTCAAAGATAAATTTATCGGCCTAATTAAAAGGAAGAGGTTTCCACTTAATCTAGATACTAAGATGCAAGATTCTCTAGATCAAGATCAAGCTATGAATGAAGCCTTAAACTTTGATGAATCTGATGAAGAGGACTTTGATGATGATGAAGTAAATGTTAATAAAAATTTCTTAGGACCTATTCAACCTGACCATGAAAATCATGAAAACAATCCTGAAAGTTACTTTAATAGAACATTTTGGTCTAGAGGTACATAAGAGATGCATGTTAAAATAGGAAATGATAAGAACACTATCATTGTAAATGCATTAGTAGATTCCGGCTCCGAAATCAATGTGATTTCAAGAGAAGTCTATGATAAGTTTCGATGGCCCATAGATAAAGATTATGGATGGCATATGAGAACTGCAAATAATGGTGTAGGTACCCTGTATGGAGCTTGTGCTAGTGTGCCCATATCCATAGGAGGAATCATAGAAGAGTTTCACTTTATTATTCAAGATAATTGCTCCTATGAAGTTCTCTTAGGTCAACCCTTTATTTGTGAGAGTCGTATGGAAACTAAAGCCATGGATGATGGGTCTACCTATGCTAGATTTAAGTCTAAGGATGGAATGCAATCACTTCAAGTCATGACGGTAGGAGTGAATCATCCTAGGAATCGTTTGTCAATTAGAAAGAAACCTATTGTTACTCATGGTCATGAGCATGCTTGTAGTGATTGTGCACCTCGATTCATGTTTGGAGCTACATATGATCAAAATTTTGGATAGAATCCATTATTGAGCGGGACAATAGTGGATATTGGTTTGACATCTTACATCCAACCAACATGTACGATAGTTGGTTACTTTGTTTTCCACATTCTAGATTAGATTTTCTTCATAAGAGTCAATTGTCCAAGTCTTTTATCCAAAAAACCCAAAAAAATTATAAAAATAACAAAATCATGGAACATGATGAGAACATTGAGCATGTGATTGAAACATCTCATTGTTTCTCTACTCTTGAGGAGTTAGAGTTATGTCTTCAACAAAACTCTAATTCCCATATTATTCTTCTTTCGCTTGATGAGTATGCTCTAATCCAAGAGTATGCTCTCAATGTTAACAAGTGCGCAAAACTTAACCAAACACATGATGCCTTAGTTGAAACAAAGTACAAAACTGTAGACAAAAAAATCAAACCCATAGCTCAACCATTACCTCAAGGAAGTAATGAAAAAATTGTTGATGTGAAAAATGATCCAATTCTTTGGGATAAGAAAAACATAGGACATACATTCACGGATGAGACAATCAAACAGGTGAAAATTGGTAGAGATGATGACTTTCTTTTGCCAACAGAGAGAGATAAATTTGAGGGAGTCATACGTAGCCATGGAAAAGCCTTTACTATGTATCCTCATGAGATTGGTTGTGTAGATCCTAAGCTAGTTGCACCCATGATAATCTTTACTATTCCACATATTCCATGGAATCTTCCTCCTATACCAGTTCCAAAGGCTCACTTACTTGAGCTAATGAAACTACTTAAGGAGAAGATAAACATGAGAATTTTAGAGCCATCTTTTGCACCTTTCTCAAATAGATGGTTCACTGTGCCTAAAAAGAATGGGAAACTACGTTTTATTCTCTCCAACCTGTCAATAAAGTCACCATAAGGAATGTAGGAGCAGGACCCATTGTAGATGAGTTTGCTGAATCATTTTCAGGACATTCTATCTATTCAATGGGTGATTTATATTATGGATATGACCAATTCCAATTAGCAATTGATAGTCGTGACATTACCACAATGAAAACTCCTTTAGGCTTAGTGCGAATGTGTACTTTACCTCAAGGAGCGACTAATTCCGTGGCTCATATGATGAGTGCTATGAATATGGTCTTACATGATTTTATCCCTCATATAACTATGCCATTCATTGATGATATTCCAATTAAAGGGAGTGAGGAACGTGTAAAGGACATTACTTTAGACTCATCTGGATGTCGTAAATTTGTTCTTGACCATATCTCTGATTGTGAAAGAATATTTCAACGATTTGAAGAGGTTGGTCTCACATTTTCCATAGAAAAATCTATTTTTGGTGTTAACGAGGTTCTTATTGTTGGACATTTATGTTGCCATTGTGGTCGAAAGCCATACCCACAAAAAGTTGATGTCATTAGCAAGATTTCTGAAACATGTAACAACGTGAGTGAGGTACGTAGATTTCTTGGTGCTTGCATCTTTTATGTTATTTGGATCCCACACTTTGCTCATGTTGCTGATTGTCTCTATGACTTGTTGAGGAAGAAACAAAAATTTATTTGGACTGACAAGCACACTCAAGCTATGTGTAAATTGAAGAAATTATTTGCTTGAAGCTCCCATCCTTAAGCGTGTAGACTATTCTGCTAACAAACCTATTATATTGACTGTTGATACTAGTCCTATTGGTATAGGTTGGGTCATAAGTCAAGATGATAGTGAAGGGAATAGATATGCAATTAGGTTTGGTGCCAAAATTCTACATGAAACACAACGAAAATATCCACAGATCAAACGAGAACTATGGGGTATGGTAACAGCTTTGAAAATAGACAAAGAATATTTCATTGGTGCAAATGTCAAAGTTGAGACTGATTGTTTGCCTCTCATTGCAATGATAGCCAATTGTTCATCTCCTGATATAGCCATGCTTAGATGGATCTCATATATTAAGTTCATAAATCCCGAGTTAGTTCATATTTCAAGTAAGTCAAACTCAGTTGCTGATATGTTATCGAGAGCTAGATTTGATGATGATCTTGAAAGTGATCTAATAAAGAATGTGAATTTAGTTGACTATGTTCCACATATATATGAGTATGAGAAATTTCATGAGTTTGAGTACGAAAATGAATGGAGAGACATAGGAAAGTATCTAAGTACACTACAACCATTACCTACCTGGACTATGAATAGATTCCGTAACATTAGGAAACGAGCTTATAACTTTTTCCTATGTAACGGTTATCTTTGGAGACATGCTAAGGGTAAGGTTAAGAATCCACAAGGAGTCCTAGGAAAACGAGGGCTTCAATTGCAATTAATGAAGGAAATGCATGAGACATTATGGACAGGTCATAAAGGATTTTTTGGAACATATGAAAAAATTAAAAGTACCTATTATTGGCCTAGGATGTATGTTGACATTAGTAGCTATGTTTCTACATGTTCTACTTGTCAACTTCATTCATCAGTCAAACATAGAGATCCATTGCATCCTACTTATCCACCTTGTATTCACTACAAGTGGGTAGTAGATCTTGTAACTATGCCTAAAGGTAGTGACAAAATGTGTTACATTGTACTTGCAAGAGAAGACTTAACTAATCATGTAGAGGGACATGAACTACGATCTAAGACCACATCCAATGTTTGCAAATTCTTGCTTGAAGATGTCATAAGTCGCTTTGGGTACATAGAGAAAGTAGTTGCCGATCGTGGAGAGTTAAATGCGAGAGAAGCTAAAGAGTTCTTTGAACATCATGGTATTCGTTTGTCTCTTACTACTGCATATAATCCAGAGGCGAATGGTAAAATAGAGAGAGGGCATCCACCTATTGTGAAAGCCATATCTAAAGCATGTAACGGTGACATCAACAATGGCCTAGATTCTTACCTTTTGCACTTTGGGTAGATAGAATGACGTGCACATGCACTACTCGGTACGAGATTGGGTGCTCATTTATGATAGTACATTTGACTCTCAATATGATGCATGCAAAAAGCTCACTCAACGGTGGTTTGGGCCATACATGGTATCCAAAGTGAACAACAATGGTACGTATGCTCTTTGTGAATTAAATGGTGTTGCACTAAAAACTTTGATTGCAGGTAAAAGGATAAAGTTATTCAAGAAGCGTGATAATGATGAGTACATTTTGGATGAGGACATTGAAGAAGATGACAACAATGAGGCCGATTCTTAAACAGGAGTATCCATGTTATAAAAAATAAAAATAAAAATAAAAAAAGGAAAAAAATAAAAAACATATAAAAATATCATTAATCTTTCAAGTTCATGTTGCTTTGTTTTTTTTCAAGTTCATTCTATTTTTTTTTTCATTCTTGTTTCATGCATGTTTGTTTTCAGTCTTTGCATTGCATTGCATATCCACATCACTTGAGTCAAAAAAAGGCAAATGATGATTTCTCTACTTGTGTAAAATTGTATCTTAAGTAGTAACTTATCTACTAAGAAATTGATTATAATCTAGGATTGTGGAAAGATAGGGCATGTAGATTTGGAGGTTTATTTTGGTGACATGACTTTCATATATAAACATGCATATGTATACTGTATCGAAAGCATAATTGTTGAAATCCTAGCTCCTGCTATTGCATGTTTCTACATCCTTAGTCCATCTCACAGCACTTGTATCGGAGTTTAAACGACTGTTCTCCGTCATAAAAAATGGTTGTACCTTGTATCGAGGTTTAATTTTTCCCCGTCATCAAAAAAAAAAAGGAGAAGCTGCTACATATTACCAGGAAGTTTACACTTTCTTCCACCCCAAAAAAGTGATCGTAACCATAAAGTTGCCGAATCATCATCATCAAAAAAAAAAAAGCAAGCCAAAGGAGGATAAAGAGGCATAGTAGAATAAATCACGGGCTATATAGGCAGATTTATGCATTAGTGGAGTTTAGTTAGATTTCCTTGCATGTTATTAGAGAAAGAGCATATTCGTATTTATGTAGGAAAGGAGTTGATCTAAAATAAGCTAAAGATGAAAGATGTCTCTTGAAAATCTTAAATCTTTGTTTATAATTGTATTTAAGGTAGATTGCTTTATGAAAAAGATACAAATTTTTCTTCAAGATGAGAGGAATTGATTCTTAAAATGACTCAATACATCCACTTCCACTTCATATTGATGCTTGTTTGTTTTCTTTCTTGTTGTCAATGTTGCTTGTTCATTTGCATATATGTTGCCTATTTGTTCATGCATATTCATGTTGCGTGTTTCAATTCTTTCTTTCATGCAAATTTTGCTTCATGTCACATTGCCTACTCATTCATAACAATGCTGCATGTTCATTTATAGACATGTTACCTATTTATTTATGCATATTCATGTTGCCTGTTTTAATTTTTCCTTTCATACGTATGTTGCTTGATATCATGTTGCCTTCTCATTCATGCATATCATCAATCTCTCCTTCCTGTTGCCTATTTTCCTTTAAAAGAATATGATTCTTGAAACTTATGTTTTTTAGGAACACTAGAGTGGCGCTTCCGGAGGAACCGCAGGTTTAGTGGGGACGAATGTCGTCGAGATTTTCTCTCCTCTCTCACTTGTGAAGGCCTACAAAAAACATATTTGGTGAAGGTAGCCGGAATTCCCCGAGAAGTCCAGGATGCATCAAGGATGTCAAAGGAAGCTCACATACAAAGTTTCAAAGAAATCAAGAAAGTCCATGGTAGTAGTCAAAGCTGGTCAAAGTTAGGAAATTAGGGCAAAAATTTCATTGTCACCAAATTAGACGAAAATTCAAATACTTGTAAAGATTGTCAAAGGCTATCAGAGCTTCCTAGAGACCTTAATGCCACCTTGCAAGCTTCCAAATGTAGTCAAACTTGTACAAGGAAGATTCAGATGGGAGTTTTTTTTGCATATTCCTAAAGGTGCCTTTCAAAACATAGTCCTACAAAATTTTATCTTCATCAAAGGATATTTGGAGGGTCAAAGAGCACAAAATCCAGTTTTCAAGGTCACCGCAGATTTCTAGAATAAGAAAATTGAAGGCTTCAAGGTCTGCCACATGGCAAAATATGATTGAACCATGTTGTACGGTCAAGATGAGCTCATATTCAAGGGTGGAGATGCACTAAAGCATAAAGGAAGGAGGATCCACGAGGTTTTTCATCAAAGAAGACTTTTTGGACAGTTAAAGATCAATAATGCAAAGTTTCTCCAAAAATAGTGGCTTATCTTATCCGAATTGATGTCTGCACTGATCCGACGGTCGAGATCATCCCCAGAACCAATGGTGGAGAATGAAAGAACAATTCCAAGCCATTGATTTGATAGAAAGAACAATTCCAAGCCATTGATTTGATTAATCAAATGATTGTAATCGAAAGTAGTGATCCTAGAGTTGAGAGTTGATTTCTCTAGATCCAAGGGCCCAAATTCATTCAAAAAACTATATAAACCCCCCTCCAAACTCCTAGAGCATCATTGTTAGGCATCCATAGGTCTCATGCTAGCTTACGGTTTCCTTGAGACGATCACCCTCGGTTTAGCGAGTGAGGATCCAAGGTGGGCTAGTATGAGTATAGTACCTAGTTTCAAATTTAAGTTAGAACTCCAATCTAGGATAGGCTCTTGAAACCAGCATCTCTATCTTGACTCACCCTCCGTGGAGCGTGTGAGTGAGTTAGAGCTGGTTTTAATGAGTCTTAGACTTCTTTAGTTAGACGTTACGAGCCTAGACATACATAGGGTCAATGAAGTGGAACTCGCCTTCTTACATGTGACATTCGGTTGAACTGTCATGGTTTGAAGGTCGGAACCACCTTTGATCAGTAGACTGCTTAGCTTGATGTACCATGATGATCTTATACATGTAACTTAATTCCAATCCTTTTAATTCATGTCACGTCACTTATCTCTTCTCTCTTGTCTTTCAATCTCTTAAGTATTTTCACATGTCTTCTATTTTCTTCTATGCGTGAGAAGGCTCCGCAGCATTGCGTTGAACCAGTGAGGATGTTTCATTGAGCTTGTGAGTAAACTCTATCATCATAATACACTTGCATGCATATAATCCATACATACCCATACATATTGATTAGTTTCTGAAAGTGTATAAGAAGCTCCAATATTGGACCATTCTGGTTCTCTTTCATTCTTATCATTCATGTTCATAAATCTAACTTGCACTCCTACAATCCCATTCCCATTATCATTTCAACATCTCCCTCTTCTCCATACTCAACATTAATTTCACTTTCATGTCCTTAAACCTTCCAACATTCATTAGCTTCATACACCCTGTGTGTGCCATGACCGGACCCGATCCACCCGGATTGCGATCACCTCCACACTGGTACCTAAAGAGAGACTCTATCTCCCTCCTCAAAGGATCTAGGAGATCTCTTCTTATCAACATACTCTTGGGCCCTATCAGCTGCTTGCTGCATCTTGGCTTTAGCTATTTCTAAATTTGCTTGGATGTTTGTTGAGAACTCCAAAGCACTAGGACATTTCTGTGACATGCCTATGGTACCAAGAGCATTGGGATTCATGCCATAGTTCATCTCAAAAGGAAACTCAACTAGTGGCAAATATTACCACAATCTATCTGTCTCCAAGACACATATGCCCTCAACATGTCCCCTAAAAATTGGTTGACCCTCTTGGTTCTATGAATCTAATATCCCTATCTGAAACTATGGATGTCGGCAACCCATACAATCTGAAGACATGTTGTATAAACAACTCCGCTACCTGTGGATCAAATGGATTGATCCCTGTGGATCAAATGCACTGACCCCTGTGGATATCAAATGCATTGATCTCTGTGGATTAATGTCTATCCCTGTGGATCAATGCCTGACACTCTGATCCATGTGTGGAGTTTAGTAGGTTGTGCGAGTACACATCCAATAGCGTAATTGGATGCATCCACATGAACATGGAATGGCTTGTTCCAATCTGGTGTGGTCAAGATTGGTGCTGAACATAATGTTCGTTTAAGCTCCTGGAAGGAATTCTCACATTCATCAGTCCACTCAAAGTTAGTCAGAAGTCCGTACATGGGCTTTGCAATGACAGCATACATGTGAATGAACCGGCGGTAGTAACCACAATGCCCCATGAAAGCTTGTACTTCCTTGACATTCTTTGGCCTAGGTAACTCGGCTATGGCTCTTACTTTTTCTTCATCAGTCGATATGCCATTCTTTGACACTATGTGTCCTCAAATCTTACCTTGCCTGACCATGAAAACGCACTTTTATGGGTTTAGGCAGACTTGATATTCTCTACATTTGTCAAAGATTTGTCTCAGTTCAGGAACATGGGTTTGTCTGATGTTGGAATGAGCACAAAGATCATCAACATAGACTTCTAAATTCTTCCTCAGGAACTCCTTAAATACATGGCACATCAGCCTCTGGAAGGTTGCTGGTGCATTGGTAAGCCCAAATGGCATTACCCGAAAGGCGAATATGCCCCATTCTATGGCAAAAGCTGTCTTATGCTGATCCTCTGGAGCTATGGCTACTTGATTGTAGCCCGAAAATCCATCAAGGAAGCTGTGGGTGAAGGTAATATGGATCTCCCAATTGCCTATGCCAGTAGACAATTGAATGCAGCTGAACGAAATTACACGACTACTGAGAGAGAAGGCTTAGGCATGGTATATGTAGTTAAAAAGTTTAGACATTATTTGCTTGCAAATAAGTTTAAATTTTTTACTGGCCATCAGGCATTGTTGTACTTGGTAAACAAACCATGCAATACAGGTAGATTAGTAAGATGGTTTCTCTTACTAATGGAATATGACTTTGAGGTAGTGGTGAGAAAAGGGAGGACTCATTTGAGAGTAGACCATCTCTCTAGGCTCACATCTGGAGAAGCCCCACAAGGAGTGTCAGATGACCTTCCTGACGCTTACTTGTTTAATTTGGAAGTTGTACCGCAGTGGGCTAAGCCATTGGTACCAGTATTGACATACGAGCCTAACCATCCAGTAATAAACACACAGGATAGACATGTAGTAAAAGCCCAAAAGTACCACATCATGGCTGGAAGTATGTACAAGCACACAGATCAAGGGATCTTGGCTTGTTGTGTAGAAGAGGACGAGTATACGAAGTGGTTGCAATTAGCACATGTAGGTGCCTTAGAGCAACACTACTCAAAGCGACGAACCCTACAGACACTACGGAGACTCGGAGTGCATTGGCCGACTATGGAAGCTGATGTCCAAAAGTTGTGCAAGGAATGCCCAATCTGCTGCACTAAACCACCTGTGGAACATGCCACTCTTTGTCAAGTGTCCATAGTGCCGGATTGGAGTGAACCACTAGTATCCTTTCTGAGGACGAAAACATTCCCTCTAGACATGACTCTGGCTAGGAAAAGGAGTTTAGAACAAGAAGCCCAGGATTACTCACTCATTGGTGATAATCTATACAAACGTGGTAAAGACGGTCACCTGAGACTATGTGTCCATGAGAGTGAATATCTCAAGATCTTGGACACTGCTCACCAAGGTGTAGCAGGAGGACACTTTGGACCAGATCAGGTGATCAAGGCAATACTATTTGCGGGCTTCTGGTGGCCGACCCTTCACATGGATGCACATACCTATGTGAAACGATGTGATGTCTGTCAGAGAACTCAATATCCTATACGTAAAGATGAGATGCCACTGAAACCTATGATGGGTGGACGTGCATTCTCTAAGTGGGGAATAGACTTCGTAGGTCCTATTAATCCCCCAGCTAAGGGTTCCCATGCAGAATATATCATTGTTGTGATAGACTATCTAACAAAGTGGGTAGAGGTAAAAGCCACAACGAAGAATGATGCTCAAACAACAGCTAAGTTTTTATTTGAGAATGTGTTCACTAGATACGGGCTACCTATAGAGCTAGTTAGTGATAGAGGCACTCACTTCTTGAATGAAGTTATTGAAAATCTGCTCCAAGAATTCTTGGTAGTACATAAGAAGTCTGCCCCCTATCACCCTCAAGCAAATGGCCAGGCTGAGAGCACCAACAAGATCTTATGCAATGTACTGACGAAATTAGTGAACAATAAACGCTCTGATTGGGACAAACAGCTACACCATGCTGTTTGGGCATACCGAGTCGCCTACAAAATGGTACTCCAAGCCACCCCCTTTCAGATGGTATTTGGCCAAAATGCAGTGCTACCATTGGACTTCTTAATACCTACACTGAAAGTAGCACAAGAGCATGAATGGATGGGTCATGAACTCTCCTCTAGAATTTTTGACCTTGAACGATTAGGAGAAACAAGACTGAGGGCGGCAACAGGGATATATGCAGCTAAGAAACGACAGAAGGCATATTTTGATGCCCATATTAAGGATAAAGGCTTGAAAGCAGGAGATCTGGTACTAGTCTACACTTTGAAACAACATGCGAGGAAACTAGAGAAAAGAGGGTACGGACCAATGATAATTAATAGGATCTCAACGAGTGGAGCAGTACAGCTGGCCACCTTAGAAGGTGATGTTCTTCCAAGCTACATTAGTGGATGCAGGGTCAAGTTGTATCAGGAACTACTCACAGAGGAAATGCTAAGTCGACTCAACACTGCTAAGAAACGCAAAGAAGAAGAAAAGCGGATTCGAGAAGAAGCTCAAGCAGAAGCCTTAGAGCGCATACGGAGAATGAAATTAAGAAGACAAGGTAGAGAGCAACCTAGGCCAGATGCATATGTAGACCAAGGATATCATGTGGCTATGTGTGAAGTTTCAGGTATCAGCTCTCATAGGATAATTGATCGACGTCCTTTTATAACCTTAGATATAGGACAAGGAAAAGGTGCAAAGACTGTAAGAGCTTTGATTGACTCAGGTGCATCCACTAGTGCTGTCAAGTTATCTTACTGTCAAGAATTGAAATTAACTGTCGATCCTATAGAAGCATATCTCATAGGATTGGGCGGTGTGGAAACCCCTTGCATGGGCGAGGTGGATCTTCCCATCTCCATTCAAGCCGAAGTGATGACAGTCAAAGTACTAGTGTGTCAAGATGAGGACCTCACTGAGCCTCTTGTCTTGGGTCAGGACTGGATCTATGATCATGCAGTCAACCTCAACCTAAGAAGTGGACTTCTTCAGGTATGGGTAGATCATAGCCGAATTACAGTGGAATTGGAAAATGAGGCACTCAAGGAACTAGGCAAGGCACAAACTCCTGGTCCTTCCAGGGGCGCACCTGAAGTTGACAATGCTATTTTTGTCCAACACTGTATGATGCAGATAGAGGCTTGTCTCAACAATGGAGCCAGGGAGAGGACGGAACTCCCTTCTTTTCCAAAGACCAGAAGGTTGCAACAACCAACGGTAGATCAAATACAGAAGAAGCAGAACACTACCGATACTGGATGCCAAAAAAAGGAGCAAAGCAGATTGTTTCATCCATGGAAACAAGTATGGAGGCGAAAAGGCGAATTCCCTGTTCAGACCAGGCCAACCCCACGCCCAAAACCTCTTATTAGTAGTCAACAAACACGACACTAATAAGAAGTCCTTCATTAATTCTTCTGCAAAAGTGAAGTCTATTTGGGTACCCAAGAAGTCAATGAAGGCCAGCCCACAATCACGACAAATCTGGGTGCCTAAGGTTTGCTTGCGGGCTCAAATAGCAACACCACGACCGCAACCGGTACAACATGTTTCACTCATTCGAACATCTGAGGCCTAGTCTTACACCTCACACACGGACACATATTCTTCCATGAGCACTAGTAGAATCACTTGTAAATGGGTCCCTAAAAAGCCTCATCTTCAAGCAGATACCCCTATCAAACTCTTCAGAGTCTCCACAAAATCAAGATCAAAGCCCATCCACTGCCTTTGGCAACCTAAAACTTGTAATAAACCCCCGGACCCCAGTTGTAAATCCATGCCCACCTACTAACTACGTCACTCTCACACTACATCATTCCACTTAGTTCTTAGGTCCAACCAATTCCTAAATACACACACAAGCACCGAGCACGTATTAACCTACTAATCTCTCCCGGACCTCATGATAATGTTGTAATGGGGACAAAAATGGTTCTAACTTGTCCTTTACAATGTTAACACATGTTTCTATATTCTCGACAGAACCAGCTAGCAAGCAATAACGATGGAAGAAGCTGGAGGCACCAGTTCCCAGGCAGGGTCCAACGCACAGATTGTGGACATTGAAACTATTTTTCTGGAACCGCCACTCACCGAAAGGCCTCAAGAACTTCAAGTGGTGCATGTCCTTCCTATCCAGGACCCTCCTCAGGGGCACACTTCTCAAGTGGGGAAACATGCTCATTGGTTCAGTGATGTAGTAGGGCCATTGGGTGACGGCACCTACTTCTGGGAAGCAGAAATTGAATTTAATGGCAAATGGGGATGCTACCACTTTTTCACTCGGGAATTCGAGAACTATCAGAATGCAGAGGTAATGCAATCAGTTTGGACCAAGGCAGGCCTGGATAGATATTTCAGAGCACACTTGCCTAAACCTGATTTTCTACGCTGCTCCTATTTCATAAGTACCATAACTCCTAGCAGGGTCAAGGGAGGCGATAGTACTTTTGTACTACCATCATTGTTGCCAGGACACGAACTCAAGAGATTCAAACTGACCCTCAATCTGGTACGGGAGGCATTGAACATGCAAGGTATGCACATTCCCACCGAGAAAGAAACAATGGTTCCGGGTAGGATGAAGCATAAGGATCTCAATAAATTGAAGGACATGGTGGCAATGACGCCTACCATTGCTCTCCACTTACGAACTGTTATGCAACATTTTGCTTTTCCCGCACAAGAACGATTCACTATGCCCCCTAAGAAAATATGGTTCAGCTTATACTTGGCAGAAACAGAGAACCTCACCCTCAACATACCACACTGGGTCATCGATCAGATACACCTAGCCCATCAGCGCTGGAATAAGAAGCAGAAAAATGTACTTCATGGCTGTTGTGCCCTAACAAGAATAATTTACAGGTGCCTAGCATATGACGTGCCCATTCAAAGAGCACTAGTGTGGTCCAGGGCCCAAGAATTCCAAAGGCGACTATCAACAGCGGGTCCTCCATCGAAGAAGATGAGAGGGGGCGTCCAATTACCATGTGCTCAACCAAGGGGAGGCACTACCACACCTGAGGTGACTCCTCCTCAAACTAGGCGTGTTCGGCCATTCACCATTCGTCTTCCTAGACCAAGTATAGAAGGACCCAACTTGGTGTTTCCCCCCATTCCATTAGACTTGGAATTTCCACAGGGATTTACTCTCAATGACCTCACGGATGAAGAAGTTGCGAGACTGATCTACGAATCTAATCTTGAAACAGAAGCAGACCAGGCCCAGGAACCACACCCCACCACAACAACACCAGCCCCGACACAACCAGTCGTCGTAGAAGTCGAAGGAGATGAACAAGAGGCAGGAGGAGAAGAAGAAGAAGCCGACGAAGAACAATATCAAGAATATGATGAACTCTCAGAGCTAGCAAGTGCCCCAGCATATTCGGCACAAATAAAAAGATTGTACCAAACCATGAAGCGAGTTCAGGAACAACACAAAATGTCACTTGAATCAGGCAAGGTTCTCATGAGCCAACTATTGGCTGAGGAAGGTGTGGACGATATGTTTATCGAATCCATGAACCTGCACGCAGAGGCAGTCCGCTTGGATGAGGCCATACATGAGGCCATGACATACATTAATCGATTTGAGAAAGGTGTGCCTGCCCGCCCTAGGAGATCTGGAAAACAAATACACATCAATGTATCAGAACCGAAAGGCAACATGCAAACAAAAGAACATCAGGAGGAACCACTCTCCCCACCCACCTCACCTCTCGCTACACAATTCACCTCACCAACCGGCACGACCACGCTCTTTTCTACCACTACCACAGTTGTCATGGGAATTCCTCTCTCTCCCGGTATCCAATTTGGAGGAGTTTCCATGCCCACGTTCACGACACTCTTCACAAATATCACTTCCACCCCACCCACTATGCCCATCTTTAAAGTCACACACACATTTGACACAAGGGAAACATCACCCGCCACAGTACCACCCCCACCCCCCACACAACCTCAATCTCCCATACCCCCTCCACCTACTTCACCACTTGACTCCACCGCATTCACAACTCCCTTCCCCTTCCCCATTCCCCCTGCATCTTCATCTTTAACTGCATCTCTTAATGTAAATAGTATATTCCTGTCATTACATCAATGCGTATATCAACTTCAGTGGGAGTACACGGAACTAGAAGGCCGCCATTATCAGCTGACAAAAAACCATCAACTACAAACACGACTCATAAGGCTAGAAGAAGAAAATGCGGAACTCAACCAACGCCACACCACTCTCGAGCAAGCCCATCAAACACTCCTGGAGACACCCCAACCATCAGCAGAACCCGGTGTCAAACAACTTGAAGCCTTGCTGGAGGTGTACCAAACAGATAACCTGAGAGTCCGGCGTAATTTAACTCTACTTCGCAAGCATATGGCTACAACACTTGAAGAAAATAAACGGTTGCAGAAACAAAATGAAGAAAACCTGGAAGCAGCCATGGAAGGGTCCCCCCATGAGATCGATCCAGAACAGTTCAAAGCGGTTCCCACAGAAACAATGAAAACCATCTTGGAAAGTTATGCGGATTTATTAGATGCACATGATGATTTGGAAAGGGAACGAGATGAGCTACGTAGCCAGCTCAGGGAAAAGGAGGCTCCAACCAAGGTAATAGAAACGGCCTCGACTTCAGAGGAAGTAAAGGCATTGATAGAGCAGGTGGCTGAACTCCAGAAAAAGTTATTAGAATATGAAAGGCAGCCCTCCCCAGTTGTAGAACCCGAACCGGAGGATTTAGTACCCATTGAGGTGGATGAAACCTATGAGGAACCATACGTTCCTATGCCGATGCCAGGTGGTGCACAGACCTCAGAAGGAATGGACACATTGGAAGTTGAAGTACCTGAATGGCTCCAAACACTAGAGAAGACAGCAACAACCCATGAAGATAGAGTGGCCATTCAAATCCAATCTATGGCAAAGTTAGAAGACACCATCATCAAGTCTGAATACTTTCAACGCATGTCTCATCATAGATGGATTGGCACCAATGATGATCAATATGTGCCATAATGTGTGCTTCTTGCGGATTACAATGCAGAGATTAAACGCAGTTGTGGCAAACCTCCAACTTTTGCCACACAATTTGGGCCAGAGGATATCCCAGAAAGTGCGAAGAAAGGCTCCATTCATCAACCAACCTGGAGAATCCGTCTTCTTGAAACCTACCCGGAAATGGTTCGTACCTGGACTAACATGCCCCTTTTTATTAAATACAATCCTTGTTATGTTCCAGTATTCCGCCGGCGCACTTGGCCAGAGTTTACAATTGTTGTCAAGAACGTCAAGGGTTGTGCAAAGTGGTTAAATTATGTTTATCTAGCACCACCACAAGGCCCTCCCACTGTAAATTACATGATTTCTACCATCAGACACTGGAGCACTCGATTACGGAATACCCCCGATGTGATGGCACAAATGTGTATGAAAATCTTTGAACTAATGCTAATCACCTTCAGGACGTTCAAGAATATTAAAGACCCCCACTTCTAAGGTGTCGGATTTCTTACAGGAAACCAAGATCTGGTATACGACATGAGCACAACCCCATCCATAGAGGTAATATATGCTTGGCACGCCAGAATAAAGTACCTCCCAGCTTGTTTTAAACAGACATTCGAGGAGATGTTCATAACGGGATTCTGGGAATATCACTCAGAAATATTTGTACCCAGGCCCTCACATCTCCTCCACTTATTCGCTGTGGAGAGAACCATCCATTCAGAACAACTGCGGGTGCCACATCCGGACGTACCAGGACCAGTGAATTGGGATGCATTATTAACAGATCTAGCACGGGGGCTCAGATTAGAAGAACATCACCTCGCTTCCGACGTTGTCCAATATTACGTTCAACGAGCATCGAGACAAGGGTCTACCAGGGGCGACAGACGCGAGAGTGGGGGGGGTGTTGGCAGCAGTCAGGGAACCGAAGGAGCCACAAGACAAAGAGGGTCGGAACGAAGAGATAGCACAAGCAGACACAGTAGCCAAAGAAGATCTGGAAAGTAGGCCATCTAAATTTTTCAGACATCAAGGAGTGGAGCACACAAGAAGAAAGAGCAAGTAGGGAGCTCAAAGATGTGTACGACAAATCAACAGAGAAAATCCCTACACAAATAGTGATTTTAATCACTAAAAACCATTGTAAATACCATTTCGTATTTTTGTAGCTCCATTTTGTGCAAGCCAAGGAGTCCTTGAGCTTGAGGAGCCTTAGAAGTGCCTACATATCAATTTTCGTATTTTTTAGACTCCGTTTAAGCCCTCAAATTGGCCCTGGAACCTAATTTTTAACTAGGCCGGACACTAGGTCTGGACAAGGCCAAAACCTAGTCAAAAACTATAAATAGAGCTAGAGAGCTCATTTTTGAGGGTAGATTGTAATTGAAATGAACTTGTAAGAGCTTTTTGAAAGTAATCTAAGAACTCCATTGCTTCTCACTCTTTGTCTTGTCGTGTGTGCGCGTGTGTGTGTATGTGTGTGCATGTTTGTGTGCTTCTCACTCACGCACTTGTGCCTCCACTTGCTCGAGGTCTTCATACCATCCTCTCGTCTTCCCGGATTGACATTAAAGGAGGTGCTACTCATCACTGAGCTACAACGGTCCATGACAACAAAGATGGTATCATGCCCACTTCTGGTCACAGGCAACTTTGTTATGAAATCCATAGAGATGGATTCCCATTTTTGATCAGGCACATCTAATGGTTGTAACATGCCAGGACTCCTTTTAAATTCGGCCTTAACCTGTTGACATTTCAGACATTCTTCGACATACCTCTTAATATCATATTTCATACGTGGCCAGTAATATGAAGCTTTCACTTTTGCATAAGTTCTAGAAAAACCAGGGTGTGCAGAGAAAGGTGCATCATGACAGTCATGCAGGATCTTTTCTTTCAAAATAGATTCTGAAGAAATACATAAACGAGAATTACAATACAAATCATTATTTCTCAAATGAAATTTTCCCTGAAACATAGAACCTGGATTCATACCCAAAAATTCCAAGATTGCTGCATAAAATAAATCTTCTTTTAATTCTTTTCCATTATCAAAATCAAAGGATAAAATAGAAATTGAACTACATAGGGGTTTACGACTCAAAGCATCGGCCACCTTGTTTTCTTTTCTTGCTAAGTATTTAATATCAAAATCATATTCACTTAGCAATTGGATCCATCGTTTTTGTCTATTGTTAAGTAAAGGTTGAGTAAATATGTATTTAAGGCTTTGATGATCTGTTCTTAATTCAAACTTTACTCCTAGCAATAAGTGTCTCCAATGTTTAATTGCATGAACAACTGCAAGCATTTCTAAGTCATGTGTTGTATAATTTACTTCATGTTTCCTTAATTTCCTTGACTCATAAGCCACTACCCTCCCTTCTTGTGAAAGAACGCATCCAATTTGGCTTCCACTAGCATCACATGCAACAATAAAAGGCTTCCCTAACTCAGGTATCTTTAGCACACAATTTTTGATAACTTTCTGTTTTAATTCGTCAAACGCCTTTTGACACTCATCGTTCCATGTGAACTCTCTATTTTTCTTTGTCAATTCTGTAAGAGGATTTGCGATTCGAGAAAACTCCCTAATGTGTGCCCTCTCATATTGTGCCAAACCAAGGAAGCTTCTCACATCCCCCACACATTTGGGTGTAGGCCAGTCAACTATGCTTTTAACTTTCTCAGGATCTATATGAATCCCTTCCTTAGAAACAACTCTCCCCAATAAGTCACTTCCCCTTTTGCAAAAAAACATTTACTCATCTTACCATATAGTTTATGCTCTCTTAGTTTTTGTAAAGTCTTCCTGAGATGCAATGCATGTTCATCATCATCCTTAGAATACACAAAAATATCGTCAAGAAAAACTAATATAAATTCATCGAGATATTCATGAAACACATTATTCATCAAACACATAAATGTTGCAGGAGCATTTGTTAATCCAAAAGGCAAAACTGTGAACTCGTAATGACCATATCGTGTTCTAAAAGCGGTTTTGGGTATGTCCTCAGACTTTACTCTAATTTGATGATATCCCGATCTTAAGTCAATTTTAGTGAATACTGTGGCACCACTCAATTGACTCAGCAGTTCATCTATGTGTGGCAGTGGATACTTGTTCTTAATGGTTTTCTTGTTCAATCCCCTATAGTCAATACAAAGTCTTTATGAACCATCTTTCTTTTTCTGAAACAAAACAGGTGCTCCCCAAGGTGAAACACTAGGTCTTATCAACTCCTTCTTCAATAGATCATCCAATTGGAGCTTCAACTCTTTCAATTCATCAATATTGAACCTATAAGGTGCTCTAGAATAAGGCTCACTTCCTGGATAAAGTTCTATAGCATGGTCAATTTTCCTAGGAGGAGGCATGCGCGGTAGATCATCAGGAAATACATGTGCGTACTCATCTAAAAGTTTTTTAACATATTCCGGTATTTCCTCTTCTTTCTTCTTCTCCTGAAGTTCATGCACATAAACCAAATATGTCTCACAACCCTGTCGAATACCCCTAATCAACTTTATTGCAGAAATAGGAGAAAAACTTGAATTACACTTGCCTGCAAGACGATGTTCCTTCCCTTCTATTTTCAAAGTAAGGATCCTGCTTTCACAATCAATCACGACACTGTTATGAACTAACCAGTCCATTCCGATGATTACATCACATTCTCTCATTTCAATTACATGGAAGGTACCCAAAAACTTATCTTCTCCTAACATAAGTTCAAGATTCTCAATACAGCCTCGAGTATAGTGTATCCTACCATTAGCCATCTGTACAGGTCTTTTAGTCTACATCTCAATATGCAACCCTAAAGCTTCTGCCATCTTAAGTGAAAGGAAACAATTTGTACTACCCGAATCAATCAAGAAAATAACCTTACGTGAGGATATGTCCCCCATAATCCTAATCACCGATGCCCTTGAATGAGAAGAAGTTTTCATGCATTGAAGTCTAGGGCTAGAACACTTGCCTTGATCATCCGCTTCCTCAATTGTCATGTTTTCTTCTTGTAGATGAGCTATCTTCGCTTGCATAGAACGGTTGATGGCCTTGTTTGGACATTCAAAAGTGCGATGTCCTTGTTCTCCACATCAAAAACAAAGTCCCAGCCTCTTAGCCCGCTCCAAGAAATCAGAATCACGTTGCCAGTGCATAACTTCTTGCTTCTTAGGTGTATCCGTTTGCTTCGGCTTTGGTCTTCCCCCTTGACCGTTAATAGAGTTAGTCGATCTCTGTCCATTTTGATTTATTGAAATAGGTCTTGGGGGTCGATGTCCTGTTGAGATAAACCTTGATTTGAATGCCTTTTTCGTGGTAAACTTCTCCATCTTCTCAAAGTTTTCTGCTTTTGCAACCGCATCAAGAAAATCTACACATCCGGACCCCTTTACTTGATAGCAAAGCTCTTCCCGTAAACCCTCAATAAACTTTCTTTTCATCGCATCTCCAGAAACTTCTAGTGCATAATTATGTAAACGCAAAAAATTCTCCTTATATTCTTGAACACACAAGTTATATCTATCATCCTCATGCTGCTTGAGAGAGTAGAATTCCATTTTCTTTTCCATCCGATAATGTGGAGAACAATAACGATTCTCTGCTTGCTCTCGAAATTCTTTCCAGAGGATCGGACCTTCACGTGTTCTTGTCTATATATAAGATTTCCACCACAGTTTTGTGACTCCTCGCAGATGCAGAATTGCCACCTTTGCTTTTGATTCCTCACTAAATACGCGCAGGTCAAAGAAATCTTCAAGTTCCTCAATCCATGCTTCAAGATCTTCTCCAGTTTTCTTCTCACCATCAAATTCATTTAATTTTGCTCTTTTGAACACTTGCTTGAGTGCAGATTCACCTACATGATCGTCCTCTTCAGGTTCACGTTGCCATCTAGCTCTACGTGCGTTTGATGTGCCCGCACCATTACCACCTTCAGCATTGAGGTCCGTGAAAGCATTTGTAGTAGCCCCTTTTTGTTGTTGGATCTTTCTTTATGTAATTCTGCATTCAATCTACGGATAAGCTCCTCTTGTTCTTCTATCTTCTTCTTCAAAGCCTGCATCTTGTCCCGGAATCCAACTCTACTCTGATACCACTTGTAACAAGTCTCCTAAACTTGAGTCACAATCTCACACAGAATGATGGGTTTCGACACCACAAGATATAAAGAAGGCAAACAGAGTATACGCAGAACAAGAAGAGAGAGAATTTTATTATCTGTGCAGATTTACAAGTAGTTCTGATCTGCGTTACAAAATCTATCAGATTGCTTCAATGTGAAGCCTCATCCACCCGACCACCCCCGAGCTGATCTCAATCCCAATCTCAATCACAATCACAATCTCAATCCCAATCTCAATCACAATCACAATCTCAATCTCAATCTCAATCTCAATCTCAATCGCAATTCCAGAAGCCGAAAAACGATCGTAATGACTGTACGACCATCATCCTTTTCTATCTCTCAGTCTTCGTCTTCTTGGGATCTCCGACTTTCGCTAGCACATGACCAATCACGCCTTCCTAGACCCGCACTTTTAGAATCTGCATGCTCCAAGATAGCGTCTTTTCGCATGTCTCATGCAAGACTTCCGGACCACCCATGCATCTACTTTTCATGTCCACCATCAAGAATCGTACCTGCAAAAATAGAGGTAATCCCTGCAACGCACTCACACACACGTCAATCACCCAAAAATAACCCATATACCCATGTGCGTTTTCTAAATCCGCGAACATGAATAAGATGAATGAATGAAGGCTTCTCTTTTTTTTTTTTAAGTGTTGGAGAATGGCACTTTTCAAAACCCTGTAACTCAAAAATAGTGAGGAATCAGCTTGAGCTTGTGAGAGACAAAAATATTCAGTTCTTAAATCTGTATAATAATGTTAGAGATGCCTCAGGTCCAAATCTGCTTCCAGATATCACTTTTGGGCCCTGCAAAATCAAAAATTCTAGAGATAGATGAAAAAACATGAAAAATCTCTTCATTAACCTATCTTCATGGAACCAAATGAGACATAAAACATAGGAACTACAAAAAATTCAATCAGGTAAAGTTTTTCTACTAAGAATACTCTACCTTTCTCTCATACAACACTTTTTCAGATTCCTTCATCTTCATGCTCGAAATTAACATACAAATTTCATGCGACAACTTTCTAGAGAGAGAATGTAAAAATTTATTGCTACAAAATTTTGCAGACATGATCAAAATATCCTAAACATAAAATTTCATTATTACCTACACATCTTTTTTTTTTTCCAGGTGGAAAATCAACGTGGCATCTTACACATAGGATATCTGTGTCTAAGAGTAATCTTATTGAGTACTCTGTAGTTGACACACATCCTATAAGATCCTTCTGTCTTCTTCACTAGAAGAACTGGTGCTGCAAAGGGTGAATAGTTGGGTCTAATCAGCCCTTTTCTATAATTCCTTTAAGGATTGGAATTTTGCTCTCACTTTCCTTGAAAGTGTTGAGGCATTCCAACTAGAGTCTCCATGACTACATGAATTCATCATAACATGATGAATGCATAAAGTAAAGAAAATAAATAAATTTACAATCAATTATCAATAGTCGCCTTCCCTCATGCTCAAACTTGATCACTTTACTTGGTTACTATTTATTTTGTAATTATAAATAGAGACTTCAAACTTGCTTCTCAACTTGTCTTCCATTTGGAACTCACTTTCTTACTTATAGACCTTGCATTGTTGTATAATCACTCCCTATTGGAGATAACCTTGCCTTGTCTAATAAATGAAAACCATGCCTTGCTATATAACCTTCTCTCACTCCCTGCTAGGAACTTAGACTATAGCCTTGCATTAGGGAGAGTAGGCATTGCCGAACTCCCTTTTATTAAAAAAAAAAACTTGTCTCACTCCCTGCTAGGGACTTAGACTATAGCCTTGCGTTACTTACTCTTTGCAAACCTTGCCGTTTTGTATATCTTGGCCACTCTTGAATATCTGACCCACAAACTTGCCTTGCTTGTTCGCTACAAACCTTGCCTTTCTATGTATCTTGTCCATTCGAGAGTTCTTGGCCTACAGACTTGCCTTGCTTTCTTAATAAAGATGAGTCTACCTATGATATTTTCCTTCACTCTAGGTAAATAGATAGATGGAACTACTTGATCTACCAATATTAAACTATTAGAGAATCAAGATATGATTCCTTTTATAGAACTAGTAACTTTAAAGTCTATATCTTAACTTCCAAATCTACGAAGTTATTACATGACTTTTCCTTTACTATTTCTAACTATGGCATTCTAATCAAACTTGATTTGCCCTTTTTATTCCACAAATCTGATGTCTATACCTCGTGAAATAAATGTCTTTGTTTAACACATAGAAATGTGCACTAGAACTCATAGCTATGAAATTATAGTAACTATTCTAGATACTTAATTTATAAGCATCCTAAATTTGTAGGTGTTCTTAGAGTTCTCTTCTAAGGTGACAAATTACCTTGAGATCTCTTATCTCTAAGTTTTTAACTCATGAGACCTTGGCAAAACTAACCCTTGCCTCATCTTTTTTTCCTTTCCACCAAAAGGATAATTCTTTCACTTGAAAAATTCTCATCTCTTTCTAAATGCGTCACTTTAGATGTTTTAAATCTTGACTTTATTTATTTTGATCAAAATTCCACTTGCATTCTTCTAGATCATGGAATCTTTGAGGATGAACTATCCTCTATTCTAGGTTCTAACAAATAATTCAATTAATTTTTTTTCAAATAGTGATATCTACTAGATATCAACAAGCTTATACTATTCTTTGATCAGAATGCTACTAATCATTCTTTTTGATCATTCTATAGTTTGAATATTTTGTATATTCAAAAGAAGTAAGTGGCAACGGAAACTACACAAAGCACAAGCCTTGGTTCAATGAAACATGAAGAAATAAGAAACTTTTAGTATGTTCTATATGCTTCCATGCATATGCATAGTAATTTTTTGAAAATTTCGATAGCATAATGGTGCAATTTTGAAAAATTGAAAAATTACGACAAGTAATTTCCTAGAACAGTGCCGACATGCACAATCTATCTACAAATAGACCGAAAGGGGATTACACACCCTGACAAATTTTGTAATGGCAATAGGCATAATATAACTATATGTAGACCGAAAGGGAATTACACACCTTGACAAATTTATATTTTTCTCCTCGCTAACTTGCAAGAAAATACTTACTTGTCCTTGGAAATAAGAATACATGCATCGCACAGTACAAATTCATGCCTTAACTATGCGTTGACTCTAGGTACTATGCAATATTTGCATGTCCTATATGCAATATGATGCAAAAAGAAAGCAACAATGCATATAAATTAACAAGAGACTTATCTCGAGGTTCAAACAGTAATTTTGCAGGTGTGTGCACATGTTGAAGATGGTCCATCCTTTGTCGAAATAGCATACTCCTCCAGGAGTCAATGCTTCAAAACAAGTCTTGAAAGAAATTTTTTGAATAGGTATGGCAAAATTCAAGTTCTTTTGATAACTTAGATTAAAGCCAAAAGGGGTCTTGCAACCACTCTCTGGGAAGATTTCTGAGAGAGCTTTCCACAACAACAAAGATCTCCATATTTGGAAGGAGAATACTCAAGATATGGCCAAAATAGTTGAAGAGGTGTAGTTATGAATCAAACGAATTCACACTTCGTCGCCTGCAACCTATAGCTCTTCAATAGAGAAAGTGCGTGCACATACCAGAATTATCCCATGTACAGTTAATAGGACTTCATAAAAAATGCTTCGTTCAGTGCGTATGAAGGCGCGTAGCATGTGGCTTAATCCCACATGCACTGTTCAAATCGAGTAGTGCTATATGTAGATTAATCCTAATGAATACTACAACGTAAGGAGAAGGTCTACTCTGTCATGGTTTGCTTTGAATGTAGTAGCACCAGCAGATTCAGCTACTTGTTACAATTTTGTAACTTCAAAGAAAAAGAGCTTGAGCAGACTTTTCTCTATGTGCATGTGCAAAGTGCTTGGGAAAATGGGTTTCCCAGAATTGCAAGTGTCTACTGGTTTGCTGAGCACTCCTAGATGAGTCGCCAAAGCATCATCCGGACGTGGTGATGACTTCCATGTTGTTCTCTTGACTAACTAGAATGAAGCTTCAAATGGATGACCGCCATATTGAAAGACCTCAATGATTGCTAGAAGGGATAACTCTAACCACTTGTGGTGTAGAGTTTGAATACACTTTTGCTATATGTGACTTCGGGAAAAATAATTATGAAATGATCATAGGAAGACCCTTTCTATGGAAATTGCAAATAGTACAAGATTGGGGAACCAACTCCTTGTACTTACAGCACTTAAGGGTCACAATCAAGGTCAATTTGAAGGATTATACCTTTAGAGATGTACCACCCTACAGTGGAATCCTATCCACAAGGTGCAAGAAGATTAATCTCCATGCATTCTATAAGTTCTTTCGATCCATCCTAGACCCATGAAGATACTCACTTGTGGATGTGCAAGGTTGCAAAGGAAGAGGAAAGATGCCTAAAAGCAAGAGAAGAAGGAACTTCTCAAGGAGCTAGACTAGTTAGAGACCCAGCCTACACATTCATGATCTTTCTAGATGAGGAATTTGAGCATCATGGTTGGGCAAAAGTCTTAGCCACCATGGACATTGTTGTCAATGAAGAACAATGGACGCCTCATTGTGATGAGGAGGATTATGATATCTTTTTGTTCATGTGTGAACCCTTGCTAGAAGAGTGTGACTCTAATCAGGTCATAGAAGAATAAGAGAGTGAGGATGATCTAGAATCCATTCTGATGGATAGTTGCTTAGACTCAAAGGAACACTATCTAGAAAATGTAGGATTATTTACCCAAAGAGAAGAAGAACATCTCACAAGCATTAAAAATCTAAATTCAAGGGAGGAAAGTGAAGCTAGTCAAAAGAACAAGAAAAGAAAAGCAATGGAACAAGCAGAGGAGGAATCATTATCTGAAGTACGAGAGAATGTCAAGAAATGCAAAGTTGACAATCGAAAAATTTTGGTACAAATGCCTAAGAGAGAGGCCATCACAGGAGAGGTGTATGATAATAAAGAAAAGACCAAAACAAATGTTACTAAGCTTTATTAAGGGAATATAGGTTTGTGTGGACCTATAGAGACCTGGAGGGAGTAGATCTGGAAATATGCTATCATACAATCCTCATGAAAGATGATGCCAAGCCCACTAAACAGAAGCCCTACACATATAATGACATGTATGTAGACAAAATAAAAGAAAAAATTAATAGATTGATTGAAGCTGGATGTATCTATGATATTGAGCATACTGAATGGGTGTCCCCCATTGTAGTGGTGCCCACAAAGAATGGAAAGTTGCGAGTGTGCATTAACATTAAAAAGTTAATGCCGCTACAATTAAAGATAGCTATCCACTTTCAATCACTCAGTATTTATTAGAGCATGTTTCACGCAAGGAAGTTTATAGATTCCTTGATGGATTTTCAAGTTACAACCAAGTAGCCAGTACCCCAGAAGATCAATACAAAACGGCCTTTGCCATAGAGTGGGGAATCGTTGCATTTCCTATGATGCCATTTGGGCTCATCAATGCACCTATAACATTCCAAAGGCTCATGTGTCATGTCTTCGAAGAATTCTTGCGAAAGAGCTTAGAAGTATATGTGGACGATTTATGTGCACATTCCCATGAAAGGAAACACCACATTCCAGAGCTCAGAGAGATCTTCAACAAGTGTAGAGAATGTTGAGTTTGTCTAAACCCAAAAACGTGTGTGCTCATGGTATGTCAAGGTAGGATCTTAGGTCATATTGTTTCTAAGAATGGAATATCAACATATAAGGAGAAAGTAAGAGCCATCACGGAGTTGTAGAGGCCAAGGAATGTCAAAGAGGTACAAGCATTTATGGGCCATTTTGGATATTACTGTAGGTTTATCCACATGTATGCAATCATAGCTAAACCTCTTTATGCTCTGTTGACAAATTTTGAGTGGAATGACGAATGCAAGAATTTGTTCAATGAGCTAAAGAGACCTTTGTGCACAACACTAATTTTGACCACTCCTGATTGGAGTAAACCATTTCATGCCCATATAGATCCATCCAATTATGTAATAGGATGTGTGCTAGCACAACCCATTGGTGAAGGAAATCTAGATTTTCCTATAGCATATGCTAGCATAGCTGAGCAAAACTATACAACAACTGAAAGAGAAGGCTTAGGCATGGTATCCATCGTGAAGACGTTTAGACACTATTTACTAGCCAACAAGTTCAAGTTTTTCATTGATCAACATAGGATGCTTATTTTCGTGAAGCTTTATTATATTTTTTCAATAAACCTTGCAACATAGGATGCTTAGTAAGATGGTTCCTCTTACTAATGGAATTTGAATTTGAAGTGGTTGTTAGGAAAGGTAGGACCCACTGCAGGGTAGATCACCTTTCTTGCATCACTTTAGGAGAGTCACCACAAGGAGTTTTTGATGCTTATCTATTCAATTTAGAAGTTGTTCCTAAATGGGAAAATAAGTTGGTATTTGTCCTAACCTTCGGACTTGCAAATAAGAATGTGAAAGCAAACAAAGACAAAATTGTAAGATCACAAAAATATCAATATTGGTAGGATGTATGTATAAGCAAGATACAGAGGGTGCACTAGCTTGTGGTGTCAAGGAGGATGAACATTACAATTGGTTGCAACAAGCCCATGAAGGATTGCTAGGAAATCACTATTCTAAACAATAAACATTACAGAATTTGAAATGTTTAGGATTGTATTGGCCTAGTATGGATAAAGAAATACATGAGTGGATTAAGAATTTTCAAATCTACTAGGAGAGACTCCCAATGGAGTATGCTACCCTTTATCATATGTCGTTCATTCCATAATGGAGTGCTTCATTGGTAGAATTCATAAGATTGGGAACACTACCTAGTGAAGCTAGTCTAGCAAGAAGAGGAAGCATGGAGCAAGAGGCTCACGACTACATCTCAATAGGAGACAACCTATAGCAAAGAGGCAAAGATGGTTATTTAAGGCTATGCATTCACGAGTTAGAATATTCGAAAATCTTAGAAATTGCACATAACGGTGTTGCAGGTGGACACTTCGGGCCTGGCCGAGTAATTAAGACCATTCTATTCTCAGGAATTTGGTGGCCCACTCTTCATACAGATGCACATACCTATGTGAAGAGATGTGACACATGCATACATGCACAATATCCAATAAAAAAAGATGAGATGCCTTTGAGGCCAATGATGGGAGGATGCGCATTCTCGAATTGGGGTATAGACTTTGTAAGTCCTATTAATCCCCTAGCTAGAAAATCCCATGCAAAGTACATTATTGTTGACACAAATTACCTTACAAAGTGGGTAGAAGTCAAAGCCACAACAAAGAACGATGCTCAAACGATGGCTAAGTTCTTATTTGAGAATGTGTTCACTAGGTATGTGTTACCAATTGAGTTAGTAAGTGATAGAGGTATGAAAACCTTCTCCAAGAATTCTTGGTGATACATAAGGATTCTGCCCCCTATCATTCACAAGGTAATGGACAAGCAGGAGAACAAATAAGATCTTATGTAAGTAGTTAAATGATAAATGCTCTGATTGGGATAAACAACTTCATTATGCAGTTTGGGCTTACCGAGTTGCCTACAAAATGGTACTCAATGCCACCCCATTTCAGATGGTCTTCGGATAGAATGATGTGTTACCATTAGACTTTTTGATCTTGACTTTAAAAGTAGCACAAGAGCACGAGTGGAATGTACATGAGTTGTCCTCCAAGATATTTAATCTAGAACGTTTAGGTGATACTAGGCTACGAGCGACAACAAGCATCTATGCTGCAAAGAAAAGAAAAACGGCATAATTTGATGGACACATCAAGGATGAAGGATTGAAAGAGGGAGACCTAGTGTTGGTTTATAAACTAAAGCAGCATGCCCATAAATTTGGAAAACGAGGATATGGACCCATGTTTATTAATAACATTTCTACTAGTAGCACAATTCAATTGGCCACTCTAGAAGGTGACATCTTGCCAAACTATATAAGCAGATGTTGAGTCAAACTATATCGAGAGACTCTTATCGAGGATATGCTAATGAGACTCAACACTGATAAGAAGCAAAAAGAAAAATAGGTAAGGATTCAAGAAAAACATAGGCAGAGGCTAGAGAGCACATTAGGCAAAATAATTTAAGGAGACAAGGTCTAGATGTCAATCCAAATGCCCCAAGATATCACATGGTCGTGTGCCAAACATCCAATTTAATTACTCCTCATTAATCGATCGACATCCCTTTGTAACCATAGAGGTAGGACAAGGAAAAAGTGTAAGCACTATGAGAGCCTTGATTGACTCAAGTCTAGCAACTAGTGTAGTTAGATTCTCAGACTGCCAAGATCTACAATTGAACATCAATTCCATAGAAGCCTATCTCATAGGATTGGGAGGTGTGGAAACCCCTTGTTTGGGAGAGGTGGATCTTCCCATCTACCTTCAAGATGTCCCAATGACATTCAAAACGCTAGTGTGTCAAGATGAGTACCGTATGGAATTACTTGTCTTGGGTCAAGATTGTTGAAGATAAATGTACAAGCTCATTTTCATATGAGCTATGCTTGGATAAATTTACCAAATATAAAGGTAAAGGAAATGAAGAGAAAAGAAGAAAAAAAAGAAAAGGAAAAAATTTAGTCAAAATTCATGATGAGTAAGAGATACAATATCTTCCCTTGTAGTTAGTGGCATGTAGTGGGCAAAGTGGTGAGTTAAGAAGGAGGCACAAACTTCTTCACATGCTCATTGCCTATAAAATTGGAGTGGGAGCAAGTTCTAAACAAGGAGAGAAAGAGGCAAGAGCTCCCAGTAGTCAGATCTAGTCATTTTGTTATTTTGTCTTCCCATAGACTCCTTCCAGTCGCATGTCAGTTTGTACACAGCTCTGTTGTGGAGCTCATATCTCAATGTATATGTAACTATTTCTTTTGTTTTAAACATTCATTTGAAATCTTATCTTATGCACTTTGTGCATCTCAAATTTCACCTTTAAAGCTTATGTCTTCTGTGAGATATCAGTCAAAGAGTGAAGTCCAGTTTTTCAGTATACCTGTGTAGACAGGTAGTCTACTTTGGTCGGTTAACTTTCCCAACCAAAACATATTCAACTCACTTGATTTTTGTCTTCTTGGAAAGCTCTTGGATGTACTTTTTGTGGCCCAAATATCTCATTCATCATGATTTATATTATGTGAGATATCTATTAGAGAGTGAAGCATAGTGTTTCAGTATGCTTATGTGTGCAGGTGGTCTATATTGGTCAATTGAGTTTTCAGACCAAAACTCATCTAAATTAATTTTGCTTTAGCTTTTTGGAAATCTATTTGTGTCTACATTTTTTGTACCAAATATCTTTCTGAAAGAATATATATTCGGGGAGTTATCAATCCGAGAGTGAAGTTCACTTCTTCAACATACTTGTGTGGACAGGTAGTTCATCTTTGTCAGTTGGGTTTTCTAATGAAAACTTGTCCAAATTAAATTATTTATAGCTTTTTAGATATCTCTCTATGTCTAATTTTCTTGACTAAAGGCACAACTCCATTTGACTTTTGTATTGAGAGCAGCAAGCTATCTAAGGTGCAGCTATTTGTCCAAGTACTGGACATATAAGGGTTCACTACACATTTCCGTTGCGCATAGGAGAACGCATTCTCCACAGTTGGTATCAGAGCAAACTTGGTGTTGAAGCTTCACCAATAGAGCTGGAGTTAAAGCAAAGCAAAAGAGGAGCTACAAAACAAGACGGAGCTTCACAAACACAAGAGCAAAGGACAATATAACTATTCGAGGTAACTCTCAAAGTCTTTGATAGTCTTCAATGGCTAACTTGGGTCAACAAGTAGAGAAATTGGATAAGGATAACTATCCCATGTGGAAGTTTAGAATGACCAACTACCTAATGGGCAAAGGCTTATGGGGTATTGTGAGCAGTGATGATGCTCAACCTCAAATCAATCAAGCTATGGCCACCGAAGTCCAAAGGAGGCAAGCAAAAGAATGGGAAGAGAGGAATAGGAGAGTCATGTTCCTCATTTCGCAAGTCATTAATAATGCCATGATAGGGCATATTCAACATCTAGAGAAAGCTAAGGATGCTTGGGAAGCTCTTGAAAGGATGTATTCAACAGATACCAAAGCTAGGAAACTTCAACTCAAGAATGAGTTGAACATAATCTTAGTTTACACCTTGAAACAACATGCCCATAAGTTAGAGAAACGAGGATATGGACCCATGATTCTCAATAGGATATCGACTAGCGGTGCTGTTCAACTAGCAACTCTAGAAGGAGAGGTAATGCCTAATTATATCAGTGGATGCAAAGTTAAGCTATATCAAGAACCCTTGACTGAGGATATGCTTAAACGGCTAACTCTTGCCAAGAAGCAAAAGGACGAGAAGGAACGAATCAGAGCAGAAGCCCAAGGAGAAGCTTTAGAACACATTCGATGCATGCGATTGAGAAGGAAAGGACTAGGCAGAGAACCCCAACCCGACGATGCTCCATGATATCCAGCACCCATCTGTCAAATCAAAGGAAAGGATATCCCTAGTATTGTTGATAGGAGACCATTTGTTAACATCACTCTAGGTCATGACCCCATGCGTATACAAATTAGGTCTTTAATCGATTCTGGTGCAGCAATGAATGCAATTAGGTTCTTGCATTGTTAGGGACAAGAATAGGAGGTGAAGCCTCTTGAGGCCTATCTCATAGGATTAGGTGGATTAGAAACCCCTTGCATAGGCAAGGTGGAATTACCAATCTTAATCAAGGAGGTGACCATGACGATTAAGCTTTTGGTTTGCCATGATGAAGACCTAATAGAACCCATGGGCCCAGGTCAGGAATGTTTATACAACTACTTGATGAACTTAAATCTTCACAAGAGTGTTCTCCAGCTGGAACTTGCAGGAGAGTGCCATGAGCTACCACTCAGAGGTCAGTGCCCCAAAGTATTGGACTTAGCATCAGACCCTCCAGCTATGAGTGGCCCAACTCTAGCTATGAGTGGTTTAACTGGCTCTAACGAAAAGAAGTGGGAGACACCACCCCTCAAGGAGTTGAAACCGAGTAAGAAAACAAGATCCAAACAACTATGGTGACATAAGGCTCAACCTCAAGCTAGGTGTGAACCCCCTCAGCCTCCAAGCAAGCTTGAAAGGCCACCAAGAGCACCCCAATCACGCAGCTACACATGGGAGGATTCAAGAACCTCCATCGGATCACTCTTGCTAACACGGTGTCCACCTAGATCTGTTGTATAGAATGACTCATTCTCTAATGGGTTGGACACGTTAGCATTGGATCTCCCTTCTTTTCCAAAGCAGTGTTGACATGAAATCTCACCCTTGATGACTAGCAAGGCCACATCATCCACATACTCAAAGGAGTAGCACATCAGGGTGGCCCCTCGGTCAATCTACTAAGGCAATCCCATGCCAAATGTGGGTACGAAAAGGTACATCATCAAACGATTCAACCCCTCTAGATCTTCGACAACCCTGTGAATTTCACTTACAACAATGGTAGTACATTTGTCACATTTGGGTGCCAAAGCCCTTAGTGAAATCCCAATCCAAGTCTTGCCAGATTTGGATACCTAAGAACTTTGCAACTTATAAATCAACTTTAGTGAACCCGAGGAAAACCCTTATTGCTAGTAACTAGAGATCCTACAAACCCCCTTTTGTATATTCCACTTCATCTTTTGTACCGCATCATATTGGACAACAATGGATTCCCAAGCCTTCACTAATCATGACCGCACCTAACCAAGCCAATCCTTATCGACAACCTAGTGATGATAAGCACCCACTGACTACTCCATCCATCTCCAACTTTTTCAAATCATCTAACTACTACCCTTGGAACTTACACTAACTTAGTAGCTAGTGCTCAAAAGTTTTGGATTGTCAAACCACACACCTCACACACAATCACTCACAGTCAAATCATGCACGACTCATATTCACTTCACAATCACACATCATTAAAACCACGCACATTGCACGGGAAGCATGTTGGTGGTGGACTCATCTCCTTGGGATCTTAATAAATTTCCATGACGAATGTGTTTCCTCTTCACTCTAGTTTAGGTTCATTCATAGGACTTCGTCATGCAATCGGAAAGTTCCACCAGTGCGGCACTTGGATGACCAGTGGGCAATTTCTCAGCCCTTCCATTCGAGAACCTATGAACAGTAGTGCCACCAGAATTCCAAGGTTTCACACGCCCCATTCCATTTGAAGACCCACCCATGGGTAAAATGGAGAAAGTGAGTAGTAAAGCGCCTCGGTTCCAAGGACTTGTCAGACCACTGAGCAAAGCAGAGTTTATCTATGAGGCTAATCTAATATTCGAAGCCAATGCTTGGTAGTGATATCAGTTGTTCTCTCAAGAGTTTGAAGCCCTCTATAACAGTGAAGAAATCAGGCCTATTTGGCAGCAAGCAACATTCACAACCTATTTTAGTGCACCACTTCCTAAGTGTGAATTCTATCAGTGCTATTATGTGGTTGCATCTATCAAGGAACAAGAGCGAAAGGGAGTTGGATCCAATATTCATACTACCTTCCTTCGTAAATGACCCCCTTTCAAAAAATTCACTTTGACCTTGGATATAATTAAAGAGCTCTTCAGATTCATGGTACTCATACTCCTACGGAGAAAGAGCACCTCATTCACGAGGCTATGAAGAGAAGTGACATGGATAAATGGCCTGCAATCTCAACAATCACTCGTCGACTCACTACTCTCTTGAGGATCTATCTCCAACATTTTGCTTTTCCAATACAGGATCATTTTACCATTCCCCACAAGCGCTTATGGTTTGGGTTATACCCTGCTACTACGGGCCCTGAAACGATTGACATTGCAACCTACATCCAGGACGAGCTTGTACTAGCAAGAAATCATTGGGAAAGGAACAAGGTTGTCCACGGTTGTTATGCTATCACACACATTATTTATATGTGCTTAGCTTATGATATCCCCATTGAAAGAGCTCTTCCAAGAGAACAATTACATAAATACAAGGGTTCAAAGAAAACCAAGCACCCTTCAAATACCATCAGAGTCAAACAAATGCATGGTACAATTCCTTGTTTACAAGTTGCGGACTCGCCTTCACCACAACCCACACCGGAGCCCTCCCCATAGCGATCTCCAACTCAATTGCAGCCTATAGTTCCACCACTCAAATTTCTTTGAATTGAGGAGTACAAACCGCTACAATGAGTGAGCTTTCACAGGTGGCAACCCTTATTCCTACTACCATCCCCATCAGGACCACCACAATCATCGAGGTTCCAATTGTGACCACCACTTTTGCATATGCAACTTTTACTTTTCCGGTCACTAGCTTGGGTATAGAAGATATCAATACCACCTTTGACTTTGAGATACCAGAGGTGTTGTTGAGTGATTTCTAGTTTTTGGACACACAATTGGTTTCTCAAGAATATGAATGACCAGCTTACCCGACCACACCATCGGAAGAGGGTGAGGACTCTAACTCTGAAGAGGAAGACGATGACCACACAGTGACTAATGATGGTGTAGACGACACGGAGGAGAGTGAGGGAGAAGAACATCGACCAGAGACACAAGGTGAAGCTCAAGGGGACACTCGCACATATGAAGAGGAGTCAGCAGAAGCAACTGCATATATGAAAGCCATCACACGGCTACATGACACAATGAATAAGGTTTGGGCGAGGAGCAAGATAACTCAAGAACAGAGTCAAGCTATTTTGCAGCAAGAGTTGGCGAGCGGTGGCTTTGAGGAGATATTCATTGCAACTATGAACGAGTTGGTCCAATCAGTAGGTGTATTAGAAGCTTTGTGCTACTTGAAGCGGAAATCGCTTCACAAGTTTGATCCTCGATGAGATTAAGCATGCTTAGGTAGGTGTAGAGCAGGTTTTGTGCAATACTAGCTCATCTGTGGAACCTTCCAATCCATCTTCTCACGCATTATATATGCACACACACCTTCTGAGATAAGAGGTGAATTGGACCCTAAGGCAAATAAATATACATTCATTGGTTGTTATCTTAATAAAAAAGGTTATAGATTATATAATCTAAGCAATAAAGGTTTCATAGGAAGTCAGAATGTTGTGCTTGATAAAGAAAATTCATGGTTTAAAGATGATTGTAGGAGAATCAAGCTACCTTATGACCTAGAGGAAGACTTTCCAACTCTCTCAAGGAAGAATGATGACACACTTGAAGCATCAAGTGCCTTTGAAGATGATTAGAACACTTCAAGGAGAGAAGCTAATTCTTGGAACTCCAAAGGTAAAGCTAAAGTGAAGGAGTTGGGGGATGTAGCAAAATCTTCTCAACAAACCATTAGAAGGTGAACTAGAGAAAAGAAAAAGTGAGAAAAGTATGGCTATGATACATCATTGGTCACTAAGCACTCTATCTATTTAGCACATGATTCAAACTCTTAGGAGCCCTCATTTAATGAGGAAGCAAAGAAGAAATCAAAATGGATAAATGTCATGGAGGAAGATATTGAAGCCCTAAAGGAAAACCATACTTGGTAGTCGGTACCCAAGAATTCACCTATGACGATCATAGGATCAAGATGGATATGCAAGGTAAAGAAAAACTTTTATGGAACTATTGATAGGTATAAAGAAATACTTGTAGCAAAAGGATATGCACAAAGAAAAAGGATATATTATGAAGAGAGTTTTTCACTTGTGGCAAAGAGGCCAACTATCAGAGTGCTTATGAGCATTGCAACTTACAAGAATAGGAAGATTTACTAGATGAATGTAAAGAATGAAGATCTAAATATGGTTGGATATTTGAAGAGGTATATATGGCTCAACCTCTTGGTTTTTAGATTCATCATTCTTAAACATGTATGCAGGTTAAGGAACACCCTATATGGTCTAAAGCAAAGACCTAAGATCTTGGAATCATAGGCTTATCACTTATTTGAAGGATAATGATTTCATGGTTAGCAAAGAAAATCCTTCACTCTTCATCAAGAGGAACCGATCAAAAGTCATATATCTCTATGTATACATTGATGATATAATAATTTTAGGTAATGATGCTGAAGGCATAAAGAGGATCAAGCTTTAGATGATATAATAATTCAAAATCAGTGACCTAGGGCAACTCATATACTTCCTAGGGTTGGAAGTAGTGTATACAAAAAAGGGTACGTTTCTCACTCAAATAAAATATATCAAAGATATGTTTGCTAGGTTCAAGATGGAGAACTCAAAGGTTGTAGGTACACCCATGGAGATGATTCACAAGCTAAGTGCTCATGAAGGAGAGAAAATTGAGGACATAACTAGTTATTAGAGACTAGTGGCTAATTTGAACTATTGGACATTGACTAGAGTGAACATTTGCTAAAATCTAAGTGTCCTAAGTCAGTTTATGCACACTCCTAGGAAACCTCATGTGGAAACAACTGAGAGAATACTCCAATAATTGAAGGGAACAATCAATAAAGGTACAAAAATTATTTCATGGTCTTCAGAGAAGCAACCTACTATTGCACTCTCATCAATTGAAGCTCAATATAGAGGACTAGTCAATGCAACTCAAGAAGCAATGTGGATCAAGGCCTTTCATTCTGATTTAGGCCTCAAGTCCTCACATTTTTGGGGATAACTAAAGTGATGATGCATGATGGTGGACTCTCCTTCTCAAGAGCTCCACAAAAATACCCTTGCAGTAAAAAGCCAAACTCTAACGTCGCACATACTACTCTGCATAAGGGGGTTAGACAATACATAGACCACAAACATAGATTTCTTGGATCATACAAATGCGGTTGAACTTATAGTCTATGGCCATGTCCTACAAATTTATCACATCCTTGAAACCTTTGAATTTAGAAGCATCCTAGAGTTTGTAAACATATCTGCAACCTGCTCTTTGGTTCTTATGAACTTTATCTCCACATCTTTGCTCAATACCTTCTCCCTTACATAGTGGACCTCTATGTGCTTGCTCCTTGCACGAAGCATAAGATTGCTTGCCAAGTAAATACTTGAAATATCACCGTATATAGGGATGGTTCCAACTTGCACTTCAAGATCAGCCAAAAGCTTTTTAATCCACATTGCTTCACATGTGGCAAATGCTAATCCTCTATATTCAACCTCCATGGATGAAAGTGCAACGGTAGGTTGTTTCTTTGAGCTCCATGTGATAGGGTTGCTTCCTCTCATGAACACATAACCTGAGGTTGATCTCCTATCTTCCTTTGAACCTGCCCAATCAGCATCGCTAAAGCCTTTGACCTGTAGTTCTTCATCAAACTTGTAAAACAAAGCGTGATTAATTGTATGCTTTATGTATCTCAACACTCTCGTGGCTGAATTTAAGTGTTCACTTGTCAAAGCTTGCATAAACTGAGAAAGTACACCAACAACATAAGATAAATCAGGTCTTGTAATGTTTGCATACATTAATGATCCTACAATGCTTTTGTATGTCATTACGTCTTCCAATAGTTCTCCATCATTTGAGCAAATCTTTGTATTTGTGTCCATGGATTGAGTGAGTGGTTTGCATTCACTCATTCCAAATCTGAAAAGAACATCCAACAAGTACTTCCTTTGCATCAAGTAGATGCCACTTTTTCCATAAACAACTTCAATTCCTAAAAAATATTTCAGCTCTCCAAGATCTGAAATTTTAAACTCCTTACCAAGCTTCCTTTTGATATCCTCAATCCCTGTAACATCACTTCCTGTTATGATGAGTTCATCAACGTATATGCAAATATATACCTCTCTATTTTCTTCCTTCTTCATGTACAATGAAGGATCTACACTACTTGGGTTGTATCCACACTTAGATATTCTACCAATCTCTGACTCCATGCTCTTGGTGCTTGCTTCAAGCCATAAAGTACCTTTTTCAACCTGCAAACAAAGTGTGGATGGTTTTCATCTTCAAATCCAACTGGTTGACTCATGTATACCTCTTCTTGTAGTTCTATATTAAGAAAAACATTTTTGATGTCGAGTTGATATAATGGCCATCTCCTTGAAGCACCAATCACTATTAATGTTTTGATAGTTCCCATCTATGCAACAAGGCTGAAAACTTCATCATAATCTATGCCTTGTGTTTGTTTAAATCCTTTGGCAATTAATCTAGCTTTATATCTAGCTAGTGAACCATCAACATTCCTCTTTACTTTAAATGCCCATTTGTTTGGAACAATCTTCATACCTTCTTTCTTTGGCACTATCTCCCATGTGTGATTATCTTTGAGAGCTTTGATCTCCTCTTTCATAGCTTGCTTCCATTCCTTTTGTGTGCAAGCTTCTTCATATGTCTCAGGCTCTTTGTCTTTGATAACCTGCATCATGTATGCAAAATGTGTCTCCATAAAACTATCATAACTCAACCTTTGAGTTGGATACCTTGTCCTTGAAGATCTTCTTTCATTGCCTTTAGAAAGTTGCTTCTTTAACCTATTTAGTTTTAGCATCGGAGTGATTACCTCTTCATATTCTTCTTCACTTGCATCTATCTCACTATTTGGAGTAGCACTTGCTTCTTTGATTCTACTATGAGCTGAATTTGGAGACACAGAATGACTTCCCCTCCATGTTAAACATTCTTCATTTGATGTAGATGCCTCTGGACCTGAAACCTTTGTGCTTGATTGTTGAACTTCTCTTTGATTTGTTCCTGCATAATCATCACAATCTTCTTCAAGAATCTTTTCCTTTCTTTTATCTTCATACCATGGTCTTAGTTCATCAACGACCACATCTCGCGACACTCTTAATTCCTTTGTTCTAGGGTTGTAACACTTGTATCCTTTTTGTTCCGTCGAGTAGCCTATGAAAATGCATTTTTCTGACCTTGGTTCCATCTTTGTTCTAACTTCTTGTGGAATGTGAACAAAGCAAACACATCCAAACACTTTGAGGTGTGTAAGATCAGGTTTCTTACTGGAAAATACCTCCTCTAGAGTCAAGTGATGTATTCCCGATGTTGTGCACCTATTCATGAAGTAAAGGGTGGTTGTGGTAGCTTGAACCCAATAGTACAATGGTACCTTCATCTCATTGAGCATGCATCTTGGAATTTCAGCAATTTGCCTATTTTTCCTCTCAGCTACTCCATTTTGTTGTGGTGTATATTTACAAGTGAACTGCCTTTTGATCCCATTCTCTTGTAGAAAATTTGAAAATTATTTGGGGAAGTATTCTCCTCCACCATCGGACCTTAAGGTTTTGATAGAACTTCCTGTTTCTTTTTCAACTTTAACTTTGAATCTTTTGAATATAGAAAACACCTCTGATTTTTGCTTCATACAAAACAACCATACCTTTCTTGAGTGATCATCAATGAAGGTGACAAAAAATCTATTAATCCAGCCATTGATGCCTCTTGGGTTGGTCCCCATACATCCGTATGTATCAAGTCCAAGACATTTGGGGCCACATAATTCCTCCTCTTGAATGGCTGCCTCATTTGCTTTCCTAGTTGACAAGCTTCACAAAACTCATGTAGTCCAATGCTATTAAATTTTGGAAGACCTCTTACCACTTCATGTTTGCTCATGTCCTTCAACTTTGGAATGTTGATGTGTCCTATTTTTTTGTGCCATAAGTCCAACTCTGAAATCTTCTTGTTCCCACATTGAATGTACATGACCTTTCCATGTGGATGTTGGACGTCCAAAGTGAACATACTTCCTTCTCTTCTACCTCGAGCAATGACCTTGAAGCCTTCCTTCGGATTCTTTATGAAGCACCCATTCTCATTGAATATGACATGATAACCCTGTATCCCCAAGCCTTATATCTCCAATATGTTCAATCATGTGTTGAGTATCATCAACTATTTCAACACATCCTTTTCCACTTGGTACCTGTAGATTACTGAACAAAATTCCTTGGCATGACATATGGTTAATACAACCTGAATCAATGTACCATTTTTTGTCATCTTCACAAGAGCTTCTGTACTCATGTCTCATTGCAAGTAGTGTGTCCTTGCTTCCTTGACTTGAGGTTCTTGCATAGGTGCTTTGGTTCGTTTGATTGCCTCCATTTGGTCTTCCATTCTTCAGCCAACAATCACTAGCATAGTGTCCTACTTTACCACAATGATAGCATGTTATACCTTTATGAGAATTGTAGGAGCCTCGGCCTCTTCCTCTACTTTTACATCGACCTCTTCCTTGTGTTGCCATTTGATGCATCCTTGTTGTCTTCCAAATTGTTTTGATTGTAGTTGGAGTTGTTGTGACCTCTTCCTTTTCCTCCTGAGCCTCCTCTTGAGTTCCTTCCTTTATCTCGACCTGCATATAACATTTGGTTGTGGCTGTCCTTTCCTTTGGGGCCACCAAAGTTAAGCTCTTCTGTGACAAGATGAGGGATTAGTTGTTCAAAACCAAGATATGCATCTTTCAAATTAATGGAAGTTATAAAAGTCTTCCATCTTTCATCTTCTATCAATCCATTGAGAGGATAACACACAAGATCTTCGTCTTCAACCGTTGTGCCAATAGAAGCTAAAGCATCACTTAGCTCCTTAATCTTCAAAGTATATTCAGGTATGGATTGACTCGAACTTTTCTAACTTCAAATCGTCTCTCAAGTACGTGTACGGCACCACCTTGCTCACACGTAATAGTGACTATTGATAATGTCTGTCTATAAGTGAGATTTAAATCTAATAATTTCACATATTCCTGCAAAACAATGAAATCATTTAAAAAGTGTTTACTTGTGCATTTTGCCTTGAACAATTTAGTGCATGAAACTATTCCGAAAAAATAGCATCCTAACAAACTTTCTCTGAATTCTTGCTTTCAGATCCAGCAAATTCTGAGAGAGGAAACTCCGACCGAGCGAATTTCGGTTCCATCTGCAATGAACTGACAAATTCTGAGCCATGAATAATGGAGTGAGAAAAATCCGATTTGATGATATCTGATCGATAAAACATTTTGGAAACCTTTTCTACTAATATACTCCAACTTTTGAAGTTATCATAAGAGCACCAACATAAACTTACAAAGGTACTTAGTGACACCTTGAAAGAACCATTATTCAAAAAACATACCATTACTGATCTGAGTGTAAAAAAATAAGTTTTTCTACAATGATGATCTGAAAGGGTGCCCAATTGCACATCTAGATTCATTAATACATGAACGAAATTTGATGATAACCAATCTATATGAGGTGGCTTCCCCCTAAAAATTTTTTAGACAAAATCTATTGATTGGTTTTTCCATTCTTGTGTCAAACACATCAACTAGTAAAAAAGTTCCTTGACCTAAGTCATGCACAATCTGATACGGTCCTTTATATCTCAACGTAAGTTTTCTTGGATGAGGCCCTAATTTGGAGTGGTACACCATCACCCAATCTCCTTCTTGAAATAACTTGAATTTCACATTCATATTGACCCAAGCATGTCTCCTTCTTTGAATTACTTCTCTTATGTATGCACTACCTAAACTATCCTCCTCCATTTGAAGAAGATACTTACTTCTATGCTTAACTAAATCATTATGAGACATCTTCTGAGCAGTTGCTCTCAGACTTGGGACCACAAACTCCATGGGAACTACAGCTTCCAATCCATAAACCAATCTGAATGGTGTCATACCTGTTGTCACTTTGAAAGCTATTCGAAATGACCATCACATCAAAGTCTTATTAGTGCTTTTTGCTTGACCATTTGCTTGTGGATGATAAGTGGTAGACCTTTTATGCATAATGAGATGTGTTCTTGTTAATTCTAAAATTATTTCATTGAGAAAGTGAGCACCTCTATCACTCACCAACTCTACTGGACAACCAAACATGGTCATAATGTTGTGGTAGAGGAACTTTGCAACACTTGCAGCCTTTTTATCCTTCAATGCTACTGCTTCCACCCACTTTGTACAATAATCTATAGCTACTAAAATATATCTATTACCACACTGAGTAATAGGCTTAATGGGTCCAACAAAATCCATACCCCACTTTTGAAATGGATCCAAAGGTAAAACAGAATGCTTAGACATCCGATCTCAATTATTTGGTTGGCTTGTTTTCTGACAAATCACACATCTTTTAGTAAACTCATGAGCATCCTTTAATATAGTAGGCCACCACAAACCTGCTTGTAAAACCTTTCTCCCTATAATATCACGTAACAAATGTCCTCCTGCTGGACTTGAATGTGATTCCTGCAAAACAACTGGTTGTTCAAAATCCGGTACACACCTCCTAATGACATAATCCACCCCTTTCTTACACAATGCACCAGCTATAACCAAATATGGTCTACTTTTAAGAGAAAATTTCTTCCTTTGATTAGGTGTAAAATGTTGAGGTAATGCTCCATTAGCTAGAAACACTAATAATTGATCATACCAAGAATCAAAATCAGCAATTTGTGCATTAAACACCTCCGCATCAAGAAATTCATCATTTACACCTGTAGGTGCTTCACCTGATTCCAATCTACTACAGTAATCTGCCATTGCATGCTCTTTCCCTAGAGTATGAATAATAACAAAATCAAATTCTTGTAATAGAAGCATCCGCCTAGCCAACCTTCTTGTGAATAAAGGCTTCTTGATCAAATACACCAAAGCATGATGATCAACATGAAAAATAACTTTATTACCCAATAAATAATGTTTAAACTTGTTAAGAGCATACACCATTGCTAAAGCTTCTCTTTCAATCATCGGATAGTTTCCTTAAGCTACACACAACACCCTGCTAGCATAATATACTGGCCTATACCATCCTTTTTCCTTCTACTGCATCAAAACTGATCCTACAACCACATCTGATGCATCAACAAATATATGGAATGTCAATGACCAATCGCACGGCTGCAAAATTGGTGCAACTGAGACCATCTTCTTCAATAACTGAAATGCTTTTTCTTGAGATTCAACCCATACAAATGGAACATCCTTCTTTATCAAATGTGTGAGTGGTAAGGAAATGTTTGCCAAGTACCTTAAATACCTAGCATGCCACTTAATCTGACCAACGAACCTCATTACTTCCTTGACATTTGTGGGAGCTTTTGCACTCCTAATAGCTTCAATCTCCTTAATATCTATAGCCATTCCTTCTTGAGAAATGACATGTCCCAATAAAATACCACTCTTTACTGCAATGACACTCTTGAATGTATTGAGCACCATCCTAAATTTCTTGCACCTGTCAAAACAAGATTTTAGATGCAACATGTGTTGTACCTTTTTTCCAAACACTAAAAAGTCATCCACAAAGACTTGCATGAAATCCTGCAAATAAGGTTCAAACACTTTATGTGCCACATAATTGAACGAAGGTGATCCATTCTTCAATCCAAAGCTCATGACTGTGAACACATAAGCACCAAGCTCTGTAATAAACACAGTCTTGTGCTGATCCTCCTCGGCAACATGAATTTGATTGTAGCCAAAAAATCCATCCAAAAAGCTATACATCTCATGTCCAACTACTGCATCCAATACTGCATCACAAAACGGCATAGGGAAGGGATCCGTATATGTTGCTACATTTAACATTCTATAATCAATACAAATTCTCAACTTCCCATTCTTTTAGGGACCACTATAATATGAGACAACCATGTGACCTGATTAACCAGTTTAATAAATCCAACTACAAACAATTTATCAATTTCCTCTTTAATCTGCTTAGTAAAATTAGGATTCATCCGATATCTTTGCTGCACAATCAAAACTACATCTTTCTTTAAATTTATCCTATGCTGATGTAAATCAGGGCCTATTCCTTTCACTGTGAGTACTCTGGAGCAAAGACATCCACATATTACTTTAATAAGCAAATCATGCCTTCCAGAACTGACCCTCTAATTTTGTGCTTACTCTCACCATCTTTGGTTCTCTCTCCATCCCCAAATTAATTTCTTGAAGTTCGTCCTCTTTTACCCTGCCAAAACTTGCATATTTCTTATCATAAATCTTTTCAGCCAAATTAATTACCTCTTTCTCTTGCTGCTCTAGTTTTTTTTGTGTAGGAATTTCCAAACTTTGTTCAAACATCTGTCTCAATTGTGCACCTGCCAATGTGTCAGCTGGAACTAGCTCACTTGACTTCTCCACTAGTTCATCATCCTTTGCTAACACACCTTCCATATCTACTTCCAAAACTGGTACAACAATTGAGTTTGCCTTCATAAATTCTTCCTCCCCATCATCTTCTATCTCATTTGCCAAACTAATGGTCTGAGGCATCAGTCATTTCTCTCGTACCAACATGTTTCAACTACCTTTGATGGAAATTGTCACCTGATTTTTACCTTTTGTAATCACCACCACATTGAATCCCCAATCTTTCTTAACCATAGCCAACCTGAACCAAGGTCTTCCTAACAACATTTCATACGGGTATGTGGACTCAAACATTCTTATCACCACAAAGTTTACCATGAATGACATCCTTTCAATTACGATTTTTTGCTACTTTAGAATGCCCAACGGTTGAACTCTAGTTTGATCTACCATTTTTACTTGAAAAGGTACTGGACCCAAAGCCCCATTCCCCATTTCTTTAAAAATATGTTCAAGTAATATATTCACTCCTGAACCACCATCAAGCAACATTTCATCAAATCGTCTTCGGTTATACTGTGCCTGAATTACTGGCACAACAAAATCTACATCAACAGGATCAATATTATTAGCTAATGTCGATGGTACTTACATAGCTGCTGGCTTTGATTGTTGTCCAACAAGATTCTTCAATAGCTTCTCTCTAAAAGCAGGTATCAAAGATAATAATTGATCCAAGGGCAATTGTAAAGGAGAGTTAATGATTACCTCAAACCAGTTAGTATCTAAATCTTGCTTGGACTTAATCTTATCCTCCTTCTTCATTTTTTTTGTAAGAATATTGGATCATCCTCCTCGGATAAAACCTGAACTTGCTCTTGCTTCTCTTGATCCTATTGGATTTGTTTTTGAACTTGGTCCCTTATCTATCTTCGCTCTTGCCAATCAATAGGACCTTTACCCTTGGACCTTGTAACTATCAAGACATCCACTTCTTTGTTCTTACCACATTGCTTGCAATCAAAATTCCATTGATTTTCATGGTTCAGATGTAGACTTCCTAATGTACTGGCACCTACCTCCTTACGACACTCTTGATCTGATAATTCTATAACTACAGCATTGGCCTGAGCGGCTTGCTGAGCCTGTTGTTGTCGCTGCCCCTGTTGATTATTTTGATTATAGTGAACCACTAGTATACCCCTTTCTTCTCTATGCTTCACCCATAAAGGACAATTAGGCCCTATCCAATGATCAGGTGTTGAACAATACCCACAGGGCATCATCCTAGGTGGTCTACCCTACTGATTTCCTTGTTGGTTATTTCCCTAATCGTTCGCCTGTTCTCTCCATGATTGGCATCGTTGTTGCTGCCTCTAAAAATTACCTCATGCCGGGACTTGAATAGCCTGATTGGCAGCCATTTCATTATTATTTCTATTGTCGTGCCTTGAACTTTGCCCTCTATGCTTGGGGTTATACCAACACTGACTTGTTGTGTGTCCATCTTTATCACAAATTTCACAAAATCTTTTCTCTTTCGGAGCTATTATAGAATATACATGTTTCTTTAACTTACTAATCAAGGCTTCCTCTTTACTTTGTTTACCTTTATGTTTGCGGTGTATTCTCACCACCACTTCTTCATCTTGAGTATCATAATCACAATCGGTTGTCCCTTTCTGTAATTCCATTTCTGAATCCGATTCAACATCTGAACTAGAATCACTATGTCTCTTCTTCGATCTTCCAAATCCTGTTTCCACTCTTGCAGTTGGTAACACTAATACATCAAAACCATTAGCTATATCCACACTTGCAACTGCATGCCTGATGCTACTCCTTAATCCTTTTAGGAAGTAACCTGCCAACATCTCGTCGGTAGATCTCTCGTTACCCTCTAATCTTTCCATTAAAGTTCTAAATTTCTGAGCATAGTCTTCTACTAACATAGTCCTTTGTCTAATTGCTCTCAACTTCCTCAACACATCAGAGGGAGTTTTTTCTTTCCTAAATCTTTGTAAAAATGTTGTTTTTAATGCATCATATGTAGCGAAATGAGGATACCATATTGGCTAAACCAACTCATTGCTCTTCCTTCCAATGTAGCTACAAATTGCTGGAGTTTGATGTCATCATCATATATGGCTGGATATCCATTTGCTATCCAATTTATCTCGAATTGAGCAACGTGATAGTCAGCATCTTCTTTAGAACCTCCTCTAAAATGGGCTGCTTTGACCTTAGGATTTGGAGGCGGTTGCACCATTAGATGTGGCTAAGGTGTATGCCTAGTTCTTTGACCGATCATCCTTGTAAGTGGTTTGAATTAGAGTCATCTTCTAACTCCTAGAGTTGCTTCTGTTAGGAATAGTGCTCCTAGTATACGGGCCACTAGCCTTGCCTCTACTGTAGTTGTTCCTCCTTCCTCCTCATTAGTTTCTAAATTTGATTCCTCTTGTGCTTTGTACCAATCATACTGATCAGAAGATGACTCCACATTACCTAATTGTGCTTGTGCTCTTGTATAATAAACCTTATTGAACCTTCCTCTTCTTCCCGTCATTCATCTCTTGCTTCTTTAGCAAACACAGTAGGATTGCCAAATGTGTTGGGGTTCGCCTTCAACACATCACTATTGACTTTAATCAAACTCACACAAAAGAACAAACTTGGCACTCCTCTTTCTCACACAGAGTGAATAAGTATGCACAGAAATTTAGATTCACCACTTTTTGTTTTAGACAATGCTAAACAAGACAACAATACAAGAATAGAGAACATTCGCACACTTGTGCTGAATAATTATAAGGAAAATGCTTCATTAAGTCTTCAAAAACTATAGAGAATACATTATGGATTGAGCAATTTCTGCTTCTACAAAAGATTTCTTCAGCATAGATCTAACATCGGACTGCGAATGCCTGAACTTCTTCTTCTTGAGAGAAACACTTCTTCTTTTCTTTTGTCTTCTTCCTGGAGATGCTTCATCTTCCTTCTCCGGTTCGTACTAACAAAATATAACGAATATATTCACGCAACATCGATACCTAACTAAATTGTAATTGTATGTTAAAAATCCAATTCAGCAAAACACAGATTCAACAACACTTTGATGCAGCACACTTCCGATACAACATACTTCGACTAATCAGCTTACCCCTCAACATCCTCCAAGGTACATTTCTATGCATGTTTCTTTACATGGAACATGCTTATTTTTGTTCAATGATGGGACATGTGACTGGCCATCCATGTCTATTTTATTTTTACCACTTGAGGTCAGTTGCTTTCTCAACTAGGGGGCGTTTTATCACTTGTATAATGCTGAATTATTGGAGTTTATTATTGAGATTTTTATGTTGTTTGTATTTTGATATAGTAGCTGAAGGTTTGCAAGGGTGTGGATTTATTAAGATATAGTTGGAAACAAATAAGAGATATTATATTTTCCATATATTTTGTAAATAAATACCCGTCTAGAGGTTCTTTCTAGAAAGTCATAAAAATAGTGGTGAGATAAGGCTCATTGTAAAAGTGAGCAATTTTTTATTTGCATGCCTAATTTTTAGAGCAATCTCCCTCATTGTAACCTCTATTTCCAATGTAATTAGAAAAATATAAATACATGCACTCTAAAGGCTCATGCAATCAAGTGTGCGGAGGGAGATTGCACCCATTATTGTGCACTATCTTGCGTACTCCGCAACTCTCTTTTTTTTTGTCTTCAGATTTCCTATTGTCTATGGATGCCTCTCCCTAAGATCTTGAAACACAAACTCATGGGAGAAGTATTCTCCCCCTCCATCATACCTAAGCCTCTTCAAGGTTTTACATGTTTTGATTTTCTACCAGTGCTAGATACTTTTTGAAATAAGTGAGTACTTCATCTTCAAGTTTCATAATATAGAGTATGGGCCATTTGCTACAATGATCAATGAAAGAAACATAATACATTGAACCAGAGATAGAGGGTTCCTTGCTTGGTCCCCAAACTTGAGTGTGGACAAGCTCCAAGATGTCTATTATGTATGCATGCCTCCTTTGTGCACATTTGCCTACAAGAATTACCAAATTGACATGCACTACATTTATAAACCATATGTTGCTTTGAAATGTTAGGTATTCAAAGTACATTTTGATATCTATTGATTTATTTTAATGATTTTCCACTCCAATGTGAGTCAACCTTCTATGAAAAAAGTCTAAATCTGGTTGGGTTTGAGTGACATAGTTGAACAATCATGCGTTCCTTGTGTCTTGGAGTTAAAAAGTGAACAATCGATATGTCTTTTCTCCTTTAGATATATTCTTGAATCCTTGGTATGGGTTTTCTACATAATCCCCATACTTTTTAAACCTCACTTGCAATCATTTTCCACAATTTAGCCTATGTTTATCAAGTTTGTAATATTATGTACATAGAGAACTTTACTCAACAAATTCATGTTACCATTTGATGTCTTCACATTTCCAATCTTCACCATAGGATGCCTTGTATCATCTCCTCTTTGGCTATCTGTCTTGTTCTTTGGGGTCTTCCAAATCTAAGAGTAGTGCTACATTCTGTGCCACATGATTTGAGCATCTAGAATCAATATATACCACATCCTTATTTGATTAAATCCTTTCATTCTGATGTTCATGATGTGAAGAGAGATGGTGGATGCAATCCAAAGATGAGTAGGTGCTGCTACAACCAGCTTCACACTAGCCAACTGAGACTTCAGAGTTGATTAGTAGACCCTTCGAGCTTCCTAAATCCACCAAAATATTAGCCAAGTACTTTGGAACATGTATCCCAAAAGTTTAAGTCAAGACAGACTAGTTGCGAAATGACTAGCTCCCAAAAGTTGCTATTTTTGGACATACACCTCCTGGAAAAAATGAACAGTGCTCTCAACCTGGTACGAATTAGAAACATTCCTTTTGGGCATAGAAAATAGACTTAGCAAGCTTCCCAATCCAAGTTAAAACACTTCAAATGATGGACTGAGCACTGAGAACAAGATTTATCAATTTTTGGAACATGCCCACCATTCTCGGGGCTCTGCAGAGATAGACCAGTGAGCAGTAAATTGCAGATATCTTCAAAACTATTAATCCAATTACCTTGAAAATTAATATTCCAAAACGAGATAGTAAGAGCTATCCAACACACGTTAAATCACTGAAAAAGGATCAGTATAACTCGAGATATGACCTTCTGAAGGTACTCCTCTGAGTGAGTATAGCAGAGAACAAAACAGAGGAGTAGATGATAATAAATGTATAGATTCACATGTGATTACAACCACATTGGCAATGAATCTTTGCACAATGGGAATAGAATGATAGAGCTATGGAGTAAGCTCTTCAATCTCTACAAAATGACATGAAGTGGTCACGTACAAGGCTTGCTAATCGCCTCTTCCTTCTTGCTCCTTTTATAGCTATTCTTGGAGGGAGTTTTGAATTCGAATTCGAATGAAGTTAGGAGATATTCCCTCAGCTCAAAAAGTCGTGGGTTTTGGTAGTTAGAGCCACGAAATTTCTTTTACATCATTCATGAGGTAAGCCATCCTTTTGCTTTTTCTTTTTTCAATTACAAGAGATAAAAATGAACTCTTTTACAAGAGGTGTTCACATGACTACTCATGTGACTTACAAATGAGGATGATATCAAATATATCAAGCATGTAGGCTTGGGCAAAATGCACCAACAGCTCCCCCTCAAGCCTAACATGCTTGGCCTCCAAATAAGTCTTCAATTGTCCTTGATTTCCTGCAAGCCAATCATCAACTTGAATCTACTTAATTTTGTACCATCAAGAGCTTTAGTCAACATGTTGGCACATTGCATATCTGTAGAGACATAGGATAGTTGAATATCCTTGCTCATTAGCTTCTCCCTTACGTAATGGTAGTGGACTTCAATATGCTTGGTTCTAGCATGGTATACCGGATTAGCTGCTAGATGTAGTGAGCTTGTGTTGTCACCAAAAATATGAGGTGTTGAAGAATGAAGTCCAAGATCTGTGTACAAAGACTTTAACCACATGATTTCTTGAGTTGCATTAACCAAACCTCTATATTCTGCTTCAGTAGAAGATAATGCCACGGTTGGTTGCTTCTTCGATGACCAAGAAATGATTTTTGAACCTGCAAATGATATATACCCAGATGTGCTTCTTCTATCATCTCTAGATCCGACCCAATCGGCATCTCAGTAGACCTTTAGCTCAATATCTGCAGTATATGAATAGAACAAACCTTCATTCATGGTCCCCTTTAGGTACTTGAGGACTCGCTTGGCCACTTCCATATGTGGTCTTCTCGGCTTATGCATAAACTGACTCAATATGCTAACAGTATAGCATATATCCACCCTTGTGAGTGTTGCATAGTTCAAACTTCCAACCAAGCTCTGATAGCTTGTGATGTCTTCAATTGGCTCTCCTTCATAAGCACTAAGCTTATGATTTTGCTCCATAGGTGTACCTGCACACTTGGTATTTTCCATCTTGAACTTGACGAGCATGTCATGGACATACTTCCTTTGTGTGATGTATATACCTGAATCTGTGTAGATGTAGCTCGGTGATGAGTAGCACCTCCTTTAATGTCAATCCGGGAAGACATGAGGATGGTATGAAGACCTCGAGCAAGTGGAGGCACAAGTGCGTGAGTGAGAAGCACACCAGCATGCACACACATACACGCACACGCGCACACACGGCAAGACAAAGAGTGAGAAGCAATGGAGTTCTTAGATTACTTTCAAAAAGCTCTTACAGGTTCATTTCAATTACAATCCAACCCCAAAAATGAGCTCTCTAGGTCCTTTTATAGTTTTTGACTAGCTTTGGCCCTGTCCAGACCTAGTGTCCGGCCTAGTTAAAAATTAGGTTCCAAGGCTCATTTGAGGGCTCAAACGAGATCTAAAAAATACGAAAATTGCAGGTAGATACTTCTAAAGCTCCTCAAGCTCAAGGACTCATTGGCTTGCACAAAATGGAGCTACAAAAATACGAAATGATATTTACAATGGTTTTTAGTGATGAAAATCACTATTTGTGTAGGGGTTTTCTCTATTGATTTGTCATACATACCTTTGAGCTCCCTACTTGCTCTTTCTTATTGTGTGTCAACTCCTTGATGTCTGAAAAATTTAGGTGGCCTACTTGCTAGATCTTCTTTGACTGCCATGTCTGCTTGTGCTGTCCCTTCGCTCTGACTCTCTTCGTCTTGTGGCTCCTTCGGTTCCCTGACTGCTACCAACACCCCCCCCACTCTCGCGTCTGTCGCCCTTGACAGACCCTTGTCTAGAGGGTTTTTGAACTTAATATTGGACGACATCGGAGGCTAGGTGGTGTTCTTCTAGTCGTAAGCCGCGTGCTAGATCTGTGAGCAAATCATCCCAATTCACAGGTCCGGGAACATCTGGATGAGGCACCCTCAATTGTTCTGAGTGAATAGTTCTCTCCACAGTAAATAATTGGAGGAGATGTGATGGTCTGGGTATAAAAATTTCGGAGTGATATTCCCAGAATCCTGTGATGAACATCTCCTCAAATGTCTGTTTAAAGCAGGCTGGGAGGTACTTGATTCTGGTGTGCCAAGCATATATTACTTCAATTGATGGGGTGGTACTCATATCGTACACCAGATCCTGGTTTCCTGTCACAAAGCCTGCTCCTGAGAAGTGGGGGTCCTTAATGTTCTTAAACGTCCTGAAAGTGATCAGCATTAATTCAAATATTTTCATACACATCTGGGCCATCACATCAGGATTATTGCGTAGCCGAATGCTCCAGTGACGGATTGTAGAAATCATGTAGTTCACCGTGGGGGGTCCTCATGGAGGTGCTAGATAAACGTAATTTAACCATTTTGCGCAGGCTTTGATGTCTCTGACGGCAATAGTGAATTCAGGCCAGGTGCGTCTTCGAAGAACTGGAACGTAACAAGGATTATATTTAATAAACAACGGCATATTATTCCAGGTTCGGACCATTTCAGGATATGTTTCCAAAAGCCTGATCCTCCAGGTGGGTTGATGGATGGACCCACGCTTAGCACTTTCCGGTATATCATCTGGACCAAATTGTGTAGCAAATGTGGGAGGCTTGCCGCATCGTCGTTGAATCTCGGCGTTGTAATCGGCCAAAAGTATGCAGTATGGCACATATTGGTCATTATTGGTGCCGATCCATCTATGATGAGACATGCTTCTGAAATATTCTGACTTTATGACAATTTCTTCTAGGTTCGCTAGTGATTGGATCTGAATGGCCACCCATTCTTCGTGTGTGTTCGCTGTCTTTTCCAGTGTCTGAAGCCACTCGGGTGCTTCCACTTCCAAGGTGTCTAGTCCCTCTGAGGTTCGTTGCCCGCCTGGCATCGGCATAGGAACATACGGTTCTTCGTACGAATCATCTACCTCAATAGGGACCAACTCTTCTGGCTCTGGTTCTACTACTGGAGAGGGCTGCCTCTCGTATGTCAGTAACCTCTTTTGTAATTCTGCCACCTGCTCAGTTAAGGCCTTTACCTCGTCTGAGGTAGAGGTTGATGGGACACTCTTCGGTTGTTCTTCCTGTTCCTTAAGTCTGCTCCGTAGTGTGTCACGTTCTCTTTCCAAGTCATCATGGGCTTCCAGAAGATCTGCATAGCTTTCCAAAATGGTTTTCATCGTCTCCGAGGGAACTGCTTTGAACTGCTCTAGATCTATCTCGTGGGGAGAGCCTTCCATTGCCGCTTCCAGATTCTCTTCATTTTGTTTCTGCAGTCTCTTGTTCTCTTCAAGTGCTGTGGCCATATGTTTCCTGAGTAGCGCCAAGTTACGTCTGACTCGTAGGTTATCGGCCTGGTATACTTCGAGCAAGGCTTCTAGTTGTTTAACACCTGATTCTTCCGATGGTTGGGGTGCCTCTAGTAGTGTTTGGTGAGCCTGCTCAAGCGTTGTATAACGTTGATTCACATCTGCATTTTCCTCTTCAAGAATTGTAAATTGCCTTTGTAAGTTCTGGTGATTTGTTGTCAGTTGTTGATACCGGCCGTCAAGAGCTCTGTACTCATTCTGAAGCTGATATACACATTGATTTAATGCTAGAAATATACTATTTACATTAAATGATGCAGGGAGGGGTGAAGATGCAGGGGGAATGGGGGCGCGAAAGGGAGTTGTGAATGATGTGGATGCAAGTGGAGATGTGGGTGGAGGGGGTATGGGAGATGGAGGTGGCATGGGGGGAGGGAGCGGTGCAGTGGCAGGAGATGTTTCCATAGTGTCAAATGTTTGAGTGACCGTGTAGGTGGGGATTGTGGGTGGGGTGGATGTGACGTTAGTGAAGAGAGTGGTGAAAGTGGGCATGGTGACTCCCCCGAATTGGATTCCCGGAGAGAGTGGAATTCCCATGACGATTGTGGTGGTAGTGGACGTGGTGGTGATAGTGTCATGTGGTGGAGTGAGTTGTGTAGTGAGAGGTGGGGAGGGTGGTAATGGGGGTGCTTCCTGATGTTCGTCTGCTTGCGTTGTATCTCCTGGTGCTGATACGTTGATATGAATTTGTTTCCCGGACCTCATGGGACAGGCGGGAACTCTTTTCTCAAATCGGTGAATGTAGGTCATTGCCTCATGAATGGCCTCATCCAATCCTACTGCATTGGCGTGTAGGTTGATGGACTCGATGAACATATCATCCACGCCTTCCTCTGCCAGCAATTGGTTCATGAGTTTCTTGCCTGCTTCAAGTGACATTCTATGCTGTTCTTGAACTAGCTGCATGGTTCGATATAGTCTTTTTATTTGTGCCGAATACGCGGGGGCACTTGCTAACTCTGAAAGTTCATCATACTCTTGTTCTTCGTAGGCTTCTTCCCCTTGTTCGGTCTCTTGTTCATCGACGTCGACTTCTACAACTTGCGGTTGGGTGGGGGCTGATGTTGTTGTATGGGTTTGGAGTTCCTGAGCTCGCTCTGTTTTCGTTTCGAGATTAGAGTCGTAGATTAGTCTGGCCACTTCTTCATCAGTGAGATCATTGAGAGTAAAGCCCTGTGGAAATTCCAAGTCCGATGGGACGGGTGGAAACACCAGATTGGGTCCCTCTGTACTTGGTCTTGGTAGCCGAATGGTGAATGGTCTAATGCGTCGTGTCTGGGGAGGGGTAATTTTTGGTGTAGTGGTGGCTCCCCTTGGTTGAGGGTAGGGTAATTGGACTCCCCCTCTCATCTTCTTTGATGGAGGACCTGCCGCTGATAGCCTTCTCTAGAACTCCTGGGCCCGGGACCATACGAGTGCCCGCTGAATAGGCACGTCATAGGCTAGACATCGATAGATTATCTTGGTCAAAGCACAACACCCGTGGAGCACATTTTTCTGCTTCTTGTTCCACCGTTGATGGGCTAGGTGAATCTGATCTATGATCCAATGTGGTACGTTGATAGGGAGGCTTTCTGTCTCTGCCAAATACAAGCTAAACCATATCTTCTTTGGGGGCATGGTGAATCTTTCCTGGGCGGGGAAAGCAAAATGTTGCATGACGGTCCGTAGGTGAAGAGCAATGGTCGCTGTCATTGCTACCATATCCTTCAGCTTATTGAGATCTTTATGTTTCATTCTGCCTGGAAACATTATTTCCTTTTCAGTAGGAATGTGCATACCATACATGCCCAATGCTTCTCGTACCAGGTTGAGGGTCAGTTTGAATCTTTTAAGTTCGTGGCCCGGCAATAGTGAGGGTAACACAAAGGTGCTGTCGCCTCCCTTGGCCCTGCTCGGAGTGATGGTACTGATAAGATAAGAACAACGTAAGAAATCCGGCTTCGATAAGTGTGCCCTGAAATAACTGTCCAGGCCAGCTTTGGTCCATACTGAACGCATCACTTCGGCATTCTGATAGCTCTCAAATTCGCGCGTGAAAAAGTGGTAGCATCCCCATTTACCATTAAACTCCAATTCAGCTTCCCAAAAATAGGTTCCATCACCTAATGGTCCTACCACATCACTGAACCAATGAGCGTGTTTGCCCACTTGAGAGGTGTGCCCCTGGGGAGGATCCTGAACTGGGAGTACATACACAGCTTGAAGTTCTTGCGGTCTTTCGGTGAGATGTGGTTCGAGGAGGAGTGTTTCTATATCCACAATCTGTGCGCTGGATCCGGCGTGAGAACTGGAACCTCCGGCTTCTGCCATGGCCCTGCTTGCTTGTTGGTTCTGTGAGAAGATAGAACCAGGTGTTAACATCGTAATGGAGAGAATAAGCCGGTTGTTGTCCCCGTTACAACATTAACAAGAGGTAGATGATGAGTCAGTGGTTAGTGAGTGCACGATGACAGTGTGTGTAGTTAATATCTGGATAGTCCTAGGAGCTAGATGGAAAGATGCACTGTCTGACTAATGCAGTTAGTAAGTGGAGATGAATTCACAGATTGGGGTCGGGGGGTTTATTACAAGTCTTGGGTTGCCAAACACCATGAATGGCTTTTGGTCTTGGTTTTGTGGAGGTTCGGGAGGGTTGCATGAGTAATTCTGCTGGGAGTTGTTGTGTCATTGGGATCCATTTACGAGTGAGTCTGTGCGTGCTTCTAGGTGGCAGTGTGTTCGAGTGTATCAGACAAGAGTGGGTGGCGGCTGCTTGAGCGCGTGAACCCTGTCGTGTATGATGTGAATTGTGTGGGGTTAGTTGAGCCTGCAAGCAAGCCTTAGGCACCCAAATTTGTCTTGATTGTGGGTCAGCCTTCATCGACTTCTTGGGTACCCAAATGGATTTCACTTTCTCAACAGAGGTTTTAGGAGTCCTCTTATTAGCATCAAGTCATTGATTACTAATAGGAAGTTGAGACCGTTGTTGCGACTTAGTTACGGTCGGCAGCTCGTCTTTCCGCACCCACATTTGTTTCATCGGCTGAGTTGTTCTGCTTCGCGCGTTCTTTTGGTCTCTTGCTTGGAGAGTCTTCAGTGATTGATCTGCCCTTAGTTGCTGCCTCCTTCTGGCCTTTGGAAAAGAAGGGAGTTCCATTGTGGTTCTGACTCCATTTTTGATATCTTCATTCTTCTGCATCACATAGCCTTGGACAAGAACAGCATGGTCAACTTCATGTGCACCCCTGGAGGGACCAGGAGTCCGTGTCTTTTCTAGTTCCTTGAGTGCTCCATTATTTAACTCAATTGTAATTCTAGTTTGATTCACCCATACCTGAAGAAGTCCACTTCTTAGGTTTAAGTTGACTGTTTGGTCATAGATCCAGTCTTGACCCAAGACAAGGGGTTCCGTGAGGTCCTCATCTTGACATACTAGTGCTTTAACTGTCATTGCCTCATCATGAATATAGAGGGGAAGTTCCACCTCGCCCATGCAAGGGGTTTCCACGCCTCCCAATCCTATGAGATATGCTTCCACAGGATTGACAGTTAATTGCAACTCTTGACAGTAAGACAATTTAACAGCACTAGTGGCTGTACCTGAGTCAATCAAGGCTCTTACAGTCCTTGCACTCTTTCCTTGTCCTATATCTAAGGTTATGAAAGGACGTCGATCAGTTATCCTATGTGAGCTAACACCGGAAACTTCACACATAGCCACGTCATATCCTTGATCTGCATATGCATCTTGCCTAGGGTGCTCTCTACCTTGTCTTCTTAATTTCATTCTTCGTATGCGCTCTAAGGCTTCTGCTTGAGCTTCCTCTCGAATTCGCTTTTCTTCCTCTTTGCGTTTCTTAGCAGTATTGAGTCGACTTAGCATTTCCTCTGTGAGAGGTTCCTGATACAACTTGACTCTGCACCCACTAATGTAACTTGGAAGAACATCGCCTTCCAATGTGGCTAGTTGCACTGCTCCACTTGTTGAGATTCTGTTAATGATCATGGGTCCGTAGCCTCTCTTTTCCAGTTTCCTCGCATGTTGCTTCAGTGTGTAGACTAAAACTAAGTCGCCTGCCTTTAAACCCTTATCCTTAACGGGGGCATCAAAGTATGCCTTCTGTCGTTTCTTTGCTGCATATATCTCTGCAGCTGCCCTCAGTCTTGTTTCTCCTAATCGTTCCAGGTCAAAAAGTCTAGAGGATAGTTCATGACCCGTCCATTCGTGCTCTTGTGCTACTTTCAATGTAGGTATCAGAAAGTCTAAAAGTAGCACTGCATTTTGGCCAAATACCATCTGAAAGGGAGTGGCTTGGAGTACCGTTTTGTAGGCGACTCGGTATGCCCAAACAGCATGGTGTAGCTGTTTGTCCCAATCAGAGCGTTTATTGTTCACTAATTTTGTCAATACGTTGCATAAGATCTTGTTGGTGCTCTCAGCCTGGCCATTTGCTTGAGGGTAATAGGGGGCAGATTTCTTATGAACTACCAAGAATTCTTGGAGTAGATTTTCAATTACTTCGTTCAAAAAGTGAGTGCCTCTATCACTAACTAGCTCTATAGGTAGCCCATATCTAGTGAACACATTCTCAAATAAAAACTTAGCTGTTGTTTGAGCATCGTTCTTCGTTGTGGCTTTTACCTCTACCCACTTTGTTAGATAGTCTGTTGCAACAATGATATATTCTGCATGGGAACCCTTAGCTGGGGGATTAATAGGACCTACGAAGTCTATTCCCCACTTAGAGAATGCACGTCCACCCATCATAGGTTTCAGTGGCATCTCATCTTCACGTATAGGATACTGAGTTCTCTGACAGACATCACATCGTTTCACATAGGTATGTGCATCCATGTGAAGGGTCGGCCACCAGAAGCCTGCAAATAGTATTGCCTTGATCACCCGATCTGGTCCAAAGTGTCCTCCTGCTACACCTTGGTGAGCAGTGTCCAAGATCTTGAGATACTCACTCTCATGGACACATAGTCTCAGGTAACCATCTTTACCACGTTTGTATAGATTATCACCAATAAGTGAGTAATCCTGGGCTTCTTGTTCTAAACTCCTTTTCCTAGCCAGAGTCATGTCTGGAGGGAATGTTTTCTTCCTCAGAAAGGATACTAGTGGTTCACTCCAATCCGGCACTATGGACACTTGATAAAGAGTGGCATGTTCCACACGTGGTTTAGTGCAACAGATTGGGCATTCCTTGCACAACTTTTGGACATCAGCTTCCATAGTTGGCCAATGCACTCCGAGTCTCCTTAGTGTTTGTAGGGTTCGTTGCTTTGAGTAGTGTTGCTCTAATGCACCTACATGTGCTAAATGCAACCATTTATTGTACTCGTCCTCTTCCACACAACAAGCCAAGATTCCTTGATCCGTGTGCTTGTACATGCTTCCTGCCATGATGTGGTACTTTTGGGCTTTCACAACCTCTCTATTCCGTGTGTTTACTACTGGATGGTTAGGCCCGTATGTCAATACTGGTACCAATGGCTTAGCCCACTGCGGTACAACTTCCAAATTAAACAAGTAAGCATCAGGAAGGTCATCTGATACTCCTTGTGGGGCTTCTCCAGATGTGAGCCTAGAAAGATGATCAGCTCTCAAATGAGTCCTCCCTTTCCTTACCACAACCTCGAAATCATATTCCATTAGTAAGAGAAACCATCTTACTAATCTTCTTGTATTGCATGGTTTGTTTACGAGATATAACAATGCTTGGTGATCAGTAAAAAATTTAAACTTATTTGCAAGCAAATAGTGTCTAAATTTCTTGACTGCATATACCATGCCTAAGCCTTCTCTCTCAGTCATGGTGTAATTTCATTCAGCTGCATTCAATTGTCTACTAGCATAGGCAATTGGAAGATCCATATTACCTTCACCAGTAGGTTGAGCAACCAATAGCATAATTGGATGCATCCACGTGAACATGGAATGGCTTATTCCAATCTGGTGTGGTCAAGATTGGTGCTAAACATAATCTTCGTTTAAGCTCCTGGAAGGAATTCTCACATTCATCCGTCCACTCAAAGTTAGTCAGAAGTCCGTACATGGGCTTTGCAATGACAGCATACATGTGAATGAACCGGCGGTAGTAACCACAATGCCCCATGAAAGCTTGTACTTCCTTGACATTCCTTGGCCTGGGTAGCTCTGCTATGGCTCTCACTTTCTCTTCGTCAGTAGATATGCCATTCTTTGACACTATGTGCCCTAGAATCTTGCCTTGCCTGACCATGAAAACACATTTTTCTGGGTTTAGGCACACTTGATATTCTCTACATTTGTCAAAGATTTGTCTAAGTTCAGGAATATGGGTTTGTCTAATGTTGGAATGAGCACAAAGATCATCAACATAGACTGCTAAGTTTTTCCTCAGGAACTCCTTAAATACATGGCACATTAGTCTCTGGAAGGTAGCTGGTGCATTGGTGAGCCCAAATGGCATTACACGAAAGACAAATATACCCCACTCTGTGGCAAAAGCTGTTTTATGATGATCTTCTGGAGCTATGGCTACTTGATTGTAGCCCGAAAATCCATCAAGGAAGCTGTACACTTCCTTGCCTGCTACTCTTTCTAAGAGATGTTCTGTGATGGGAAGCGGATAGTTATCTCGAATTGTGGCTGCATTGACCTTCTTCAAGTTAATGCATACGCGCAGCTTTCCATTTTTCTTGGGCACCACTACAATGGGGGATACCCACTCAGTGTGCTCAATTTCATAGATAAATCCAGCTTCAACCAGTCTATCTATCTCCTCTTTAATCTTGGCAGCGTAATTATCGTTATATGTATAGGGCTTTTGCTTAGAGGGTTTAGCATCTGAGGTCATGGGGATAGTGTGTGAGCATATATCAGGGTCAACACCTTTCAAATCCTTGTAACTCCAAGCGAATACATCTCTGTATTCTCTTAGCAAGGCTATTAATGCATGCTCTTCTTCCTCTGTTAGGTCATGGCCTATGTACGTGCATCTCTCCTCTCCTTCTTCTAGGGCCACTACTATTTTCTTGGTGGTTTCTTTGTTATCATAGGCCTCTCCTGATTGTGCCTCTCGTTTCGGCATTCTGATCATGACTCTCCTGTCATCTATCTCATATTTCTTAAAATTTTCCAGGACCTCAAACAAAGATTCTTCCTCCTCTGGTGAGACTTCTCTTTTCTTTCGTTTCTTTCCTTCTTCCTTTGGGGTCACATGTGTGGCTAATCTTACATCATTTGTAAGCTCTCCATGCCTCTGGGGTTGAAATTCTACTCCATGGAAGTATTCTTCATCTGATGCAAAAGGTGGGTCCATAATGATTGACTCTAGATCGGAGTCACTTGCATCCTCAAATGCATCAGGGCTAGGTTCGCATTCTTCTAGCACTGCCTCTCCCATGATTGGCTCTATGGAGAAGACTGAAATGTCATAGCCATCCTCATCACAGTGAGGTGTCCATTGTTCTTCATTGATGGCTACATCCAGTGTTGCTAGGATTTCTGCCCAGCCATGGGGTTCAAATTCCTCATCAGGAAAGACTACAGGTGCATAGGCTGGGTCTTGAATTGATCTATGGTTTTCTTTTGCACCTACCTCTCTGGCTTTTTCTCTCTTCTCTTCCTCTACTGCTACTTTGCACATCCATAAGTGAGTGTCTACATGCATCCATGAGGATCCTGATCCTATGGAATGCACCGATTTCGTATCATCTTTGGCTCTATGGATGGGGTTCCATTGGATAGGAGGGACATCTCTATGAGAGTAATCCTTGAGATTGACTTTGGTCGTAACACCTAAGTGCTGCAGGTACAAAGAATTGGTTCCCCAATCCTGTACCACTTGCAACTGTCGCATAAAGGATCGCCCCAAGATCATTTCATAGGTGTGGTTCTTGCTAAAATCACATATAGCAAAGGTATGCTCGAACTCGACACCATAGGTGGTGAGAGTTATTCCTTCTAGCAATCCTAAGGGTCTCTCAATATGACCATCGGCCATCTGCAATTTCATTCTCGTTGGCCTGAGTGCTGGCTTGCCCCAACGCTTCCATAGGGAAGTGGTGGCAATTGCAACTCCTGCACCTGAGTCCAAAATTGCCTTGGTGGTGTACTCCTGGTAGGTAATGGGAAGATAGGTGTTCCCTTCTTCACCTTCACACATATCTCCTATCTTATCCAAGGGTATCTCTGGCACTGTCCTATGTGATCCTACCTGGGAACGAGGTTTTGCTATCTCGGGCACTTGATTGGCTACATGTTTCCACACTTCTCGTCTAACCTTAAGCAGCTCCAAAGTGAGATTGCACTGCACTTTGGTGTTCTTCACCACCTCTGTGTTCCTAGGTATGACTGAATCTTCGTTTCTTACCATGACTGTGGGTGCTCTCATACAGGTGGACTTTGCTTCCCATGGGCCTGTGAAATGGGGTAGTTCTTGTAAAGAATTAGACTCGAAGTCTAATCTTTCTTGAGATTGGGTGCTCTCCTACTCCCCATAAATGGATGGGATGTCTTGTGGGAATTGGTCATGTGCATCATCCACAAGTTCAATGGGAGGAGGGACTTCACTTTCTTTAGCCCATTTGTCTTCTTGAATCTCGCGTAGGAATTCTGGTGTGAACCGATTCATAGAAGACGATGTGTCTGGCTCCGTAGAGTTAGGCACATAGGCTTCCTGAGCAGGAATGCTTACTCTTTCACTTGCCTTGTCCTTGTGTTGAGAGGCTGGTTCCTTTTCTGATTGTGCAATCAGCTTCTCTATTCTTTCTAGGGAGGGGGGGTTGTCTGGTTCAGTGGAATTGGGCACATAAGCTTTCGATGGGGGATGGGTCATGTTTTTGCTTGCGTTATCTCTTTCTTGATTTTTTTCTTCCTTGGCCGATCTTGCAATTATGCCCTCTAACTTCTCTAGAAGTCCATCCAAGTGTAATTGCGTCTTGGCTGAGCCCGAGTAATTGAAAAGGCGACTGGCTTCAAACATAGTCTGAGCCAATGCGACCATTTTCGCGCAAAGCTTGGTTCTTTCTATCTCTAGGTCAGCTCTAGGGTAGCACTTGTCATGATCCGTGACATTTGGCCCTTCTTGGATTCTGTCCTGATATGCTTTAAGCATCATGTCTATGTCTTCAGGGGTGGGGTCAGCTAATACTGATCCTACTCTAGGGGGTGGTGGAATCGTATGAGGTGGGTTGGAAGGTGGCGGGTCGGATGGCGATGGGAATGGTGGTGGTGGGGTAGTGTGAGAGGGAGTTTGAGATGTGAGTTCAGTTATCCTCGCTTTGGTTTCTCTTATGCTTTCCTCAAGTTCACTCATCTTTTTAGCCCATTGTCTTTTCATTCTTTCCCGACTATCTTTCCATGCTCTAGTCCTTTTCTTTGTCATGCTCTCGGTTTCACTAGCCTCTGGGTTCTTATCCTGGTTTACCCCTTGGTTCTGTTGCAATGCCTGAGCTCTAGTCACTACCTGTACTGGTGCGGTGGATGTCACACTTCCTGTGGAGTCTACCACCAACCCAATAACGTTAATAGGAGTGATTTTTGGCATATTATTAGGATTCTTAGGGCAATCTCGTAAGAGATGCTCCTTTCCACATTCTTGGCAAAAGCCCTGAATTGTTATTGACTGGGGTTGTGTGAGTGGAGGTAAGGGACAATCACGAATGAGGTGATCTCCCTGACATCTGTAGCACGGTCCTCTTGGGAATGGAGGTCTTACTTGCCTAGGTTGAGGCTTAGGATTGGGGTTCATATACATGACGTTTGAGTAATCTGACTCCCAACTAGGTTCACTTGGCTCTTCACTATAGTAAGACTCACCATGCTCAGGAGACTGCATGTAGTAGGCCTGGGGGCTATCAACATGTGTAGAATCAAAGCTATGGTCACTGGGGTCACTTTCAGAAAGCAATGGTGTTATAGGGACTATCGCTCTATTCAGGTTTTCTTCTGCTGCTGCATATTTTACTAGGATCACATTAGCTAGAGCTGGGGGTTGTTGTGCTAGCACAGGCTGAGGCCTTTGTTGGTTTTGGTAGGGTTGCTGATAAGGTTGTTGTGGCCTGCCATATGGCTGTGGAGGGTACGGGTTCTGGTATCTTCCCTACTGAGGGTATGGCTGAGGGTAGGGTTGCCTAACCGCGTGCTTGTTGTATGGGCAATCTTGCGCGGTGTGATTGGTGTACCTTCGTTCTATGGTGCAGTACTGGCTACTAGGATTAACTTGGGGTTGAGCCATAATGGGACATACATTCGCCATGTGGTCGCCACCACAAGTATAGCACCTTTTCACTGGGGCAAACCTTGGGATTTGTTTGTTAGTGACACCTAATTTCTGAGCTACTTTCTCTGCAAGTTCCTCGATTGATGTGGATTGCGTGGAAGAGAGGTTAGAGGCACTATCCGAATCTTTGTATATCTTGGAAAGCTCTAACTCCTCCCCAAGGTTATCCTCAATGTCAATACACATGCGTACACACTCTTCTATGGTCCTAGGGTCCTTCAAGTACACATATGATCTTAATTTGGTACTTAGCAGTCCATCCAAGAATAAAGCCACTTGCTTAGCTGGTGTGGGTAACTCAGGGACAGGGCATCTTTCAAGATATTGCCTAAATCTCCTTCCTGCAAGTCTCACAGTCTCTTGAGGGGTTTGCTTGAAGCTGTGAATCAGTGAGGAGGTGTTATGTCTTATGCCACTCTTAGAAAATTCAATGATGAAAGCCTCTAGGATTTGGTCTATGCTCCTGAACTGTCTCTCGTTTAGTGGTTGAAACCATGTCAGGGCAGTGTTCCTAAGAGTTAGACCAAAGGCATTGTACTGTGTGAATAGATCCTCCACTTGCTCAGCTCTCAAGACTTGTCTGAACTCAGCCACATGATCGTATGGATCTCCAGTGCCATCGAAGTAGTTCTTCATGGACTTGACTAGCTGAGTTGGTCTCAAAGTCCTTGTGTGTTCTCTAGGTCGTGGTAGAGGGAACTCATCCGCATTTCTTTGATTCTTGTGAGCTCTAAGTACCTCAGGCTCTACTCTATTTGTTTCCGTCCTCGTTCTTTCTCTGCCCCCTGAGTTGGCAAAGCTCACCTCCGGCCTTTCTCTATGTCTGTCTCTTTGAGTTCCGTGAGCGTGGGAGGTTCCAACTCTTGGGTGACCAAAGGACACGTTCGATCTTGGTTGGGGGAAAACGAATTCACCCTTCCAAGTGTAAGCATGCCTATCATTTTCTGTCACCACAAAGATCCTCTCTGAGGCGTGATCTAAGTAGGTCACTCTGCCTGGGCTATCAGGATCCTTAAACTCATAGATCATGATTGTTCCTATATCAGTTGGCTGATCAGATTTATACCTCCAAAAGGCTTCGTCAGTTTCTCGATTGAGGAGCAAATCTATGCTCTTATTATCCTGGGGAATCCAATCTGGTGTTATAATCCTAGTGAGAACCGATTTGCCTCGAGGGGTTCTAGGTTCTATACCCATGTTTCCTTGCTCTAGGTCCCCTAAGTCCGCTTCTGAGATCACATTTCCAAATTCGTCCGTCCTATCTGGGTGACTGGTGACTACGTATATGGTTCCTTCTTTGTCCAAGTATGCTCCGTTTTCAAACTTGACAGCTGGTCGCTCTAGTCCAATGGATTGATCAGGATTCTTAATTTGTACCACAGATCTTCCTAGGCCGTCCTCATAGATGCTAGCACCTAATTGGTTGGTCCTAAGGTATTCCAACTGCGTTTTGTATGGGCCTTCTACCCTGTGCAAGTATGGCACTCCTGAACTTCCCGTAGGTCTGTCCATGCCTTGAGACATCTCTGATTCACTGGTATCAGAGCTAGGGTAATGCGAGTAGTGACTCAATTGCTGGGCCCAAGACCTCGCAGTATGATTGACACTAGCCTCTGAAGACCTAAGGCTTTGTCTATCTCTTACTAGGTGTCGTCCTGATCTAAGGTTCATATGCCTAACTGATTAACCCAATTTGTCCTAGGTACAACCACGTTTCTGAGTCCTTTGTATCAATTACTTAATTCCCTTTTTATGTTGATTATCGTGTTTATACTCTTGTCTAATATCACGTCGTTAGGAATACTTGAGTTTACTTTCGCACTTTAGTTTGGTCGTTTCACGTTAGGTTCTTTTCCTTTAAGGTTGTCGTTCACACACACAGGTTATCTCTTGTCTTGAACTTGATTTCTTAGATAGTCTTTGATTTATCTCGTGCCTATCGTTGCCTGGAATTACTTCTAACACTACCTGCACTTAGCCTAAACTAAGAATTGACAGAGGGTGTTGCGGGTTTTCCAACCTTGAGTTCCTTTCCTTGTGTTGTTGCCCTGGTGTGCCCAGGACATGTGTTCCCAAGCCTGCCCTTACTCTTGCTTTGCGTACCCTTCGCTGCTCTCAAAAGGACCTGTAAAAGGCCCACCGTTAGCTCAAGACTTAAATTCAAAAGACAGAACCAATCACTTTCATTCATGTAACGCTTCACCAATTTGCACTATGACTTTTTTGGACACAACTCTAGAGATCCCTGAAGTTTGTTCCCCCTCGGTATGGTCAACTTCAAAATACCCTATCTAATATTCCTGATCTTAATTTAACCATAACCAGTCGATGTTTTTGTTGTACTCCCTGTGAGCTTTCCATCAAAACAAAAATCACGGCAAACGGATTTCGTCTGAGAAAGTTATGCCCGTTCAGGGTTTTGGGGCTAAGACAGGATTAAACTAGGTTCACAGGCAAACAGGAATTCTCGAGTTACTTGGGTCATGCCCTCGTAATGCAATACTACACCCTAGTGTTTGTCCCACACTTGGCCCAAAATTTAGACCATTATTTTTGCCCTAAAAATTTGACCTAATTTGCCCTTCTAACGTGTTCGCAAAGTCTGTCGATTACGATTGACAGGTCAGTCGCGATTGACGTGTTGATCGCAATTGACAGGTCCGTCGTGGCTGTCAGTCGCGATTGACTGGTCAGTCGCGATTGACACGTGGCCGAAAATTCAGTCAATCGTGGTCAAAGGATCGTTGACTCTGTCGATCGCGATTGATGTGTCGATCGTGATTGACAGGTCAGTCGCGAGGGTCTGTCCGTCGTGGTCAAACAGTCGTTGACTGTGTCGGTCACGATTGACAGAGCCGTCGTGGGCTGTCAGTCACGATTGATGAGTCGATCACGATTGATGGCTCGATCGCGATTGACACGTGTCACGCGTATGGTCCGTCAGTCATGGTCAATCGGTCGTTGACTCTGTCGATCGCGATTGACAGAGCCGTCATGGGCTGTCAGTCGCGATTGACAGGTCTGTCCGTCGTGGTTTGTCGATCGTGATTGACAGAGTGATCACGATTGACAGAAATCTGAGGAGTTTCAAAATTCTAAGCACATTTTTGGGAAGCTCTAGGCCTGTAGATCATGGTTTTGCACTTTGTTTGGCAATTTGAGCATTTTTTCTGTAGGTCGCGATTGACAGAGGTCGGCGACACACAGACAGTTATGGCAAATTCCGTACCTGCGCAGAGTGCTGGGGACGATGATGCGGCCTGTACCTGCAATACAGCTCAAAAACATGCAAAAACAGCACACACAATTTCGCTCTCTCGCTCTCTCTCACAAGTGAAATGAGGGAAATGAGGTGGAGAAGGTGATATGATAAAAAAACTGAAATTTTCGCGATGATGGAAATGGGGTTGGAAGATGGTGATGATGATGATGGTGATGATGGTGGTAAGGTAAGAAATAGAAAAATAGGAAAAGTAACGAAATTACCTACAATGCCAACGTCTCCAATCTACGTCTTACCATTACATGCTCGTCCTCAAAGCTCGATCCCCTGCAACGGCGCCAAAATTTGGTGTAGCTCGGTGATGAGTAGCACCTCCTTTAATGTCAATCCGGGAAGACGTGAGGATGGTATGAAGACCTCGAGCAAGTGGAGGCACAAGTGCATGAGTGAGAAGCACACCAGCATGCACACACATACACGCACACGCGCACACACGGCAAGACAAAGAGTGAGAAGCAATGGAGTTCTTAGATTACTTTCAAAAAGCTCTTACAGGTTCATTTCAATTACAATCCAACCCCAAAAATGAGCTCTCTAGCTCCTTTTATAGTTTTTGACTAGCTTTGGCCCTGTCCAGACCTAGTGTCCGGCCTAGTTAAAAATTAGGTTCCAGGGCTCATTTGAGGGCTCAAACGAGATCTAAAAAATACAAAAATTGGCAGGTAGATACTTCTAAAGCTCCTCAAGCTCAAGGACTCCTTGGCTTGCACAAAATGGAGCTACAAAAATACAAAATGATATTTACAATGGTTTTTAGTGATGAAAATCACTATTTGTGTAGGGGTTTTCTCTATTGATTTGTCATACATACCTTTGAGCTCCCTACTTGCTCTTTCTTATTGTGTGTCAACTCCTTGATGTCTGAAAAATTTAGGTGGCCTACTTGCCAGATCTTCTTTGACTGCCATGTCTGCTTGTGTTGTCCCTTCGCTCTGACTCTCTTCGTCTTGTGGCTCCTTCGGTTCCCTGACTCCTGCCAACAGTAGATCAACTCCAATCCAAGAAAATAAGTGAGTGGTACGAGGTCACTTATTTTGAACTCCTCCTTCATTTGACTCTTTACCTGTTTGATTCCTTCAAGATCATTGCCTGTGATAATAATATCATCAACATACACACATAAATAGATCACTTCAGATCCATTCCTCTTTATGAACAAAGAGGTATCTGCCTTGCTAGCTTTGAATCCTTGGTCCTGCAAATAAGTCACCAATCTGAAATTCCAAGCTCTTGGAGCTTGCTTCAATCCATACAAAGCAGTCTTTAGTTTGCATACATAGTTAGGATGATGTGCATCCTCATATCCAGGAGGTTGTGCCATATACACTTCCTCAGAAATCCATCCATTCAAGAAAGCATTCTTTACATCAAGTTGATAAAGATTCCAATTTCTAGATGCAGCAAGACTTATGAGAACCCTAATTGTAGGCATTTTTGCAACAGGAGAGAAAGTCTCCTCATAATCAATACCATGGGTTTGAGCAAACCCTTTAGCAACTAACCTTGCTTTGTGTCTATTTATACTTCCATCTGGATTCCTCTTGATTTTGTATATCCATCGAGATCCAATTACCTTCATAGATGGCTTGTTAGGTACAAGCTTCCAAGTGTCATTCTCCTTCAAGGCTTCCATTTCTTCATCCATTACATCTCTCCAAGCTTTCTTGCTTTGTGCTTCTTCGAATGTGGTAGGTTCTTTATTGGTTGAATCCTTTGCAATGTAGATTGAGTGCTTGGTGACCAAAGAAGTATCATAACCAAACCTCTCTGGTTTCTTCTTCTCCCTCGAAGACCTTCTAAGTGGTTGATGTGAGCTCTCGGGTCCATATGTAGCATCTTGCATCTTTGCTTTACCTTTGTTCTTCCATAGCTTTAGTCTTTCCAAGTCTTCTAGGTCAATCTCCGAATCACTTTCTTCAATCTGCTTTGGCTCCTTTGGTTGAAGTGATGGAAAATCTTCATCCAAGTCATATGGCAGCTTCACTTTCCTGTCATCATCAAACCATGATTTGTTTTCATCAAAAATTACATCTCTACTCACAGAAAATCCTTTATTGGTTGGATTGTACAATCTATATCCTTTTTGGTTTTGATCATAACCAATGAATACACACTTCTCTGCCTTGGGATCCAATTTCCCTCTTACTTGAGAAGGAATGTGAGCATAGGCTAAGCATCCAAAGATTTTGCAATGCTCTAGACTAGGTCTTCTTCCATTCCACACTTCATATGGAGTGGTTCCATCTAGTGACTTAGATGGAAGTCTATTTATGAGATATGTGGCTGTAGACACAGCCTCTGCCCATAGGTAGTTTGGCAATCCCTTTTCGTTGAGCATGGACCTTGCAGCTTCGACAATAGCTCTATTCCTCCTCTCTGCTACACCATTGAGTTCGGGTGTATACCTTGTAGTGACTTCCCTTTTAATGCCTCTTTCATGCAAGAAGGCATCAAATTCAGAAGAGAAGTATTCTCCTTCACCATCTGATCTGAGTCGTTTCAAAGTCCTACCTGTTTGGTTTTCAACAAGAGCAATATACTTCTTAAAGCAATTAAACACTTCATCCTTGTGCTTCATGAAAAACAAAATGGTCCACTTGCTACAATCATCTATGAAAGACACATAATATCTTGAGCCTGATATAGATGGCTCCTTACTTGGACCCCACACATCCGTGTGCACTAGATCCAAAGGATTTTGATACATATATCCTTTCTTATTGAAAGGTTGTCTATGAGCCTTGCCGAGTTGACAAGCTTCACACTTATAAATCATGTGTGGCCTTGTGATATTAGGCAAACCAAGTACACTTTGGTCCTTGCAAATCTGTTTGAGTGTCCTCTCACCAATGTGAGCAAGCCTTTTTTGCCATATCTCCAACTCTGTTAGAGTTTGAGATCCATAGCTAAACAAAGCTATGTTCTTTGTATCTTCCACTTCAAAAGTGAAAAGCCTTCCTGTCTTTTCTCCTTTGGCAATCCTTCTAAAGTCTTGCCTTGGGTCTTCAACATATGCTCGAAATTGATTGAATCTAACCTGCAATCCTTTTTCAACAATCTGTCCAACACTTATTAAATTTTTGGTAATTGTAGGGACATACAAGACTTTGCTTAAGAGGTTCATATTCCCATCTGATGTCTTCACATTACCTATCTTCTCCACTGAGTGCTTTGTATCATCTCCTGTCTGCAGTTCATGCTTGTTATGAGGATCTTCCAAATCAGAAAGTAAAGCCACATTTCCTGCTACATGGTTCGAGCATCCCGAATCAATGTAAAATATGTGATCATCATCCTTACCCTTCTTCGTTGATAGATTCATAATCAATAATGAATCTTCTTGACTTTGGTCCTCTGCATAGTTATTGTAATCTCTTCTTCCTCTATGGCCACTTTGATAGTTGTTGTTGTTGTTGTAATTGTTGTTGTAGTAGTTGTTGTTGTTGTAGCCTCCATTGTATCTACCTCTATTTGATCCATAGCCACCTCTATTGAATCCTCTTCCTCTTGAGTTCCTCGGGTTCCTGAAACATTCTTCAGTAGTATGGTTAGATAAGCCACATATGTTGCAAGGTTGAGATGACTCGAATCTCCCCCTACCTTGCTTTCCACCTCTGCCTCTTCCTCTAGCTCTTGCTCTACCTGCAAAGTTTGCTTGGAAAGAGCTTCCTTCATCTTCATTCTTCCTATTCTTTGACTTGTCCTTGACCTTAGCTTTATCAGAATATAAGGCAGAAGTTTGATTACCTCTTGAGGACTCACCACCTTTGCTAATCTTTGCTTCATGAGTGAAGAGTTGGCCCATGAGTGTGTTGAGGTCGGCTACATGCATATCCATGTATAAATCCATGGCTGTTGTGAATGACTCCCACTTGTCGTCTGCTTTGATTCCATTCATGATTTGTCTTATGATTTGCTCCTCTTCAATTACCTCTCCAATGCTTCCAAGTTGGTCGGAAACCTCCTTCATCTCTGTGACATAATCAGTCACATTTTGCTTCGGGCTTTTCTTCATTGTTGTGAACTCCATCCACAATTGGTTCTTCCTTGCTCGAGTGTTGGAAGAGAAGAAAGAAGCAAGTGCATTCCAGGTCTCTCTTGATGTCTTGCATCCCTTGACATGAGGTAAAAGAAAATCAGAGATTGAGTTTAGAATATAGGACCTTGCAAGTGCATCCTTCGAACACCAATTCGAAAGTCCTTCCACTTCTTCATGTGATGGTTGCCCTTTGTTCCTCATGGTTGGCATTGCTTCATCTCCGGATATGAATACATGTAGATTCCTCCCTTGAAGGTAAGCCTCCATCCTTAGAGACCATGCCGGGTAGTTTTTTCGATCCAATTTGTCAATTGTTGATGGAAATCCATCTCCCATGTTGCTTGACTATGCTCTGATACCACTGTGAAGAGAGATGGTGGATGCAATCCAAAGATGAGTAGGTGCTGCTACAACCAGCTTCACACCAGCCAACTGAGACTTCAGAGTTGATTAGTAGACCCTTTGAGCTTCCTAAATCCACCAAAATATCAGCCAAGTACTTTGGAACATGTATCCCAAAAGTTTAAGTCAAGACAGACTAGTTGCGAAATGACTAGCTCCCAAAAGTTGTTATTTTTGGACATACACTTGCTGGAAAAAATGAACAGTGCTCTCAACCTGGTAGGGATTAGAAACATTCCTTTTGGGCATAGCAAATAGACTTAGGAAGCTTCCCAATCCAAGTTAAAACACTTCAAATGATGGACTGAGCACTGAGAACAAGATTTATCAATTTCTGGAACATGCCCACCATTCTCGGGGCTCTATAGAGATAGACCAGTGAGCAGTAAATTGCAGATATCTTCAAAACTATTAATCCAATGACCTTGAAAATTGATATACCAAAACTAGAAAGTAAGAGCTATCCAACGCACATTACATCACTGAAAAAGGATCAATATAACTCGAGATATGACCTTCTGAAGGTACTGCTCTGAGTGAGTATAGCAGAGAACAAAACAGAGGAGTAGATGATAATAAATGTATAGATTCACATATGATTACAACCACATTGGCAATGAATCTTTGCACAATGGTAGTAGAATGATAGAGCTATGGAGTAAGCTCTTCAATCTCTACAAAATGACATGAAGTGGTCACATACAAGGCTTGCTAATCGCCTCTTCCTTCTTGCTCCTTTTATAGCTATTCTTGGAGGGAGTTTTGAATTCGAATTCGAATGGCTCCACCTAAAAGTGATCCCCAAAGTTAGGAGATATTCCCTCAGCTCAAAAAGTCGTGGGTTTTGGTAGTTAGAGCCACGAAATTGCTTTTACATCATGCATGAGGTAAGCCATCCTTTTCCTTTTTCTTTTTTCAATTACAAGAGATAAAAATGAACTCTTTTACAAGAGGTGTTCACATGACTACTCATGTGACTTACAAATGAGGATGATATCAAATATATCAAGCATGTAGGCTTGGGGAAAATGCACCAACACATGAGTAGAAATGAATCTTATTCAACTTGATCATGATTGTAGTTATCGTAGTCTCGTATTCTTTTTTAGCCACCTTGAGAGTTGTTATTGTAGTTTTTTGTGTTGTTGTTGTTGTTATATCCATAAATGTTGTTGCATTTGCCTCTAAGAGCTCCATATCCACCTCTATTATATCCTCTTTCTCTCTGTTTCTTTCGGTTCATGAAGCAATACTCAATGATATGAATGGTTAATCTACATATGGCATGATGTGAGGAGCTTTGAGATCTCCTCCTACCTTTTCTTCCACCTCTGCCTCTTCCTCTTGAACTTGTACCTCTACTTGCAAACTTAGCTTGGGAGGTACTTGCTTCTTCATCATATTTCTTGCCTTTTCCTTTGAGATTTTTACTTCTACTCTTTATATGTGCAAAGTTCAGATGTTTGATTACCTTTTTTGTGTCTCACCACTCTTCATAAGCTTTACTTCATGAGTGAAGCGTTGTCCCATAAGGGTGTTGAAATCTAGTAGTTGTATGCCCATGTATATCCATGGTAGTCTGAATGCTTCCTAGTTGTCATCTGCTTTGATGCCATTGATGACTTGTTTAACAATTAATTTCTCATCAATGTCTTCTTCAATGCTTCCTAATTGATCAACTCTATCCTTCATCTTTGTGATAAGGTCTCTTACATTTTCCTTGGGCTACTTCTTGAGAGATGTAAACTCCATCCATAGTTGGTTCGTCCTAGCCTTGGTGCTTGAAGACAAGAATGCTTCCAAAGCATTGTAGGTCTCTTGTGAAATCTTATATTTTATAATGTGTGGATGTAACAAGTCATAAATAGATTTTAGAATGTATGACTTTGCCAAAGCATCCTTTGCACACCATGTGTTCAACCTTTCTTGCTCCTCTTGTGTGGGTTTTCCTTTTTGTTCCTCATCTATGACTTCTCCAATTTTTCCTACTTGATCAGCTATATCCTTCATCTTTGTGACAAGGTCTGTGCCATTTTTCTTGGGATACTTCTTGAGAGATATGAACTCCATCCATAGTTTGTTCTTTGTAGCCTTGGTGCTTGCACAGAAGAATGCTTTCAAAGCATTCCAGGTCTTTTGTGAAGTCTTACAACCCTTAATGTGTGGAAGTAAGAAATCATAAATAGATATTAGAATGCATGACCTTGCCAAATCATCCTTTGCACACCATGTGCTCAACCTTTCTTGCTCCTCTTGTGTTGGTTGCCCTTTGATTCTTAGTATAGGCATCAACTCATCTCTAGAGAGTATCCATAAAGGTTTCTTCCTTGATAATATGCTTCCGTCCTTAGAGACCATGTTGAGTAGTTGCTTTGATCCATTTTTTTATTTGAAGAAGGAAAACCATCACCCATAATGTATAGAGTATGATGATGCTTTCATAGCACTGTGAGGAGTGATGGAAAATTGTAGATACGAGTGGGTATTTGCAAAATCTTGCTCTAGAAAAGCCTGTGTTTCTTGGACACTCTAATAGGCTTCTTAATCTTCCAATCTATGCAATAATATGACTATATTACCTTGGAGCGTTGATCTCAAATGTTGGAGTCAATATAGATAATGTTCAAAAATTACACATCTAGAGAAGACCTTCTATTTATGGAAGAGGTCTCCTAGAAAATTGTTCAGTGCTCACAACCTATTAAGAGTTGAGAAAAATCCTTTTTCAAAGCTTCAAATAGGAAGGTGAGTGAGCTAATACAAGTTATTTCATGAATTTAGAGTGACTATTGTTGCTCTAGCACAATGGTGAGAACCACGTTAAGAAGCTTCACCTCCTTAATGTCAATCCGCGGAAGAGATAGGAGTGATATGAAGATTGTGAACGTGAGATGATGTGAGAGTGAAGGTGAGAAGCATCAAGATGCACACACGCATACACACACACTATGAAGAGACAAGCATGACACAATGGAAGGTGGAAATTAGCTCTATTACTCAAGAACACTATTACAAGCTCAAACTAGCTCTAAGCTCACACTAGCCAACCTCAAAAATGAGCTCTCTAGCCCTTTTTATAGTTTCTAGACTAGTTTTGACCGGTTTCACATCTAGTGACCGGCATAGTTAAAAAATAGGTCCTAGAGGCTATTTGGAAGGGTAAACGATGTCTAAAAATAACGAAAATTGGTACGCGCATTCTACCTAAGCTCCTCAAGCTCGAGGACTCCTCAGCTTGCACAAAATGGAGCTATGAATTAGAAAATGGGATTTTGTCTATATTACATATGTTACAAGAGTGATGAAAATCACTGTTGGATGTTTGAAGAGGTAATAAAAACATAGTTGTTTGAAAAAATGATCCGACTGGCTCCCCGCTCCGTCTTTACATGCTTCCATGTCGTCTGTGCCTCTGACTGCTTCCAACACTCCCCTCCCTCTCGCTTCTGTCGTCCCTGACAGAACCTTGTTGTGAGGTCTGCCGGAGGTAGTTTTGTAGGAGGTCTTGAGCGAGGGTGTGCTCCGAAATACGAATGCCTCGGGCCAGATCAGCCTCGAGTTTCTCCCAGTCGATTGGTTGCGGTTCGTCGGGTGGCGGGAGTTGATAGTGCGTGGAATAAACCATTCGCTCACAGGCAAATAGTTGCAATAAATGTGTGGGCCTACTTATGAATACCTCGGAATGGTATTCCCAAAATCCGGTGGTGAACATCTCTTCAAATGTCTGCTTGTAGCACGCCGGTAGGTATTTTATTCTACAGTGCCAGGCATAACACACCCGGAGCGATGGTGTTGTGCTCATGTCATATACTAGATCAAAGTTACCATGCTCAAATCCCGGGGTGTTTACATGCAGTGCCTTGACGCGTCGGAAGACTTTAAATACCATTTGCATCATGTCAAAAATTTTGACAGTCATATGCGCTACGATATCATCCATATGCTTCAGGCGAGGGAGCCAGTGACGGATTGTAGCCATCATATAGCCAACAGTGGGTAACTCGGTGGGCGACTTGAAGTAGGGGTAATTCAGCCAATCCTGACACTGCCTATTGTTTTGGACCTTAATAGCGAAGGCTGTCCAGGAGCGGCGTCGTGGTACTGGTCCCCAGCAAGGATTATACTTTAAATGTAAAGGCGCTTTCACCCATGTGCTCATCATTTCTGGGTACTTCTGGAGTAGATCTTTGCGCCAATCAGGTTGATGGATCTCTCCTCTTTGCGCATTTGGTGGCAAGTCCGCCGGCTCGAATTGTGTAGCATGCGTGGGTTTCATGCCGGTTTCTTTCTCTATAGCTAGCTGATATTCAGCCATTAACATGAAGTACGGTTTATACTGCAGCTCATGCCCAGATATATAGCGTCGGGGGGCCAAATGAGCAAAGAAGGGGGATTGTAAGATTCTCTCTTCAATCATGGCCATGGCATGTAACTGTGCCTCTACTCTGGCTGAATGTGTCATTCCAAGTTCCTCAATCGTTTTCATCCACGCGGGGGTAGGAAGTTCATAGGTCATCTGGCCTTCGGCCGTGACTTGTCCGCCTGGGATGGGTATTGGCTCGTATGCTTCTTCAAACGTTTCCTCCATCGGAATGGTTATGTTCTCGTCGTCAGCTGGGATCTCCGGTGGGGAGTCAAGCCGTGGTGGTGCTTCGTATACATCTATGCGTGATTGGAGAGTGGCTACCTGGGCCTGTAATGCGTTGAGTTCCTCTAAGATTTCAAGAGCAGGGTCCACCGGTGCTAGTAGTTCTGGTTCTACTGGTACTTGTTGTGTTGCCGGTTCTCTGAGCTGTAGTAACTTGTGATCTTCTTTTAACTTCTGATGCTCTTCGTTCATTCGATCATAGTCCTCTAGCAATCTCACGTGATCCTCTAGCAACATCTGCATTGATTCGGATGGGATTGCCTTGAATCTGCTAGGACTTAAGGGTTGTTCTGGATGGTCCAATGCCGCTTCCAAATTCTCTCTATTCTGCTCTTGGAGTCTCTGGTTCTCCTCTTTTGCTGCGGCTAGGTGCCTCCTGAGTAAGCCCATATTCCTGGTCAGCGTCGCGTTCCTAATTGTTTGGGCTCGAAGCAGGTTGTCCAGATCAGCAGTGGCTTCTTTTGTTTTCTCTTCACTTTCTAGCTCTAGCTTATGATATGCCTCTCTTAGTTCTTGGTATCACGTATTTAAAGAGGCATTCTCGATTGATAATGAATTAAGCTGCGACTGTAATTCATTTGTCGTCCTCTGCAGCTGTTGATATTGTTGCCAAGAGATGCGAACTCATCTCGTACTTGTGTCATGCATGTGAACATTTGTTGAAGTGCAGTGTCTATGGTTGGCGATAATAGTAATGGAGTGCTAAGTGAGGATGCAGTGGAAGTAGATGCAGCGGGAATGGGGAATGGGGTTGGGAAGGTGGATGCAGTGGTGATCGTGGAAAATTGTGACGTACCTAAATATGATGGTGCTGTGAGTGGAGTGGGTGCTGGTGCGGTGGGTGGTGAGATGTCCATGTCACTAGACGTGTCAAGTGCGGTGACTGTGAAAAGCGGTGTGTATGTGGGTGGTTGTGTAGGTGTGAAGACGGGATTTACACATGTAGAGTAATTTACAGGGGGGATGGCTGGAGCAGCTTGGTGAAAAGGGGAAATAGGGGTTATAGTGGGTTGGGGAGGTGAAACTGGTGAGAAGGTTAGTGGGGTTAGAAAGGTGAAAGGGTGTCTTAAAGGTGGGGGAAAGGATGGGAAGGATAAAGGGATGAAGGGGTTAACACGTAGGCGAGGTGGGGTGGGTGCGGGCATGGTGGCATGAATGGGCAGGGCAAAGGCTTTGCTATGTTGCCGTGGACTGGTGTGGATGTGGGAGGAGCAGGTGGGTGTGCGGGGGATACAGGATGGATTGGTGAAACATGAGGTGAGAGAGGAGTAGATGGTGTGGATGTTATTTCAAGGATAGTGGTAGTATGTACAACGGTAGTACGTGGTGGGGAGTCGACTAGGATAGCTTCTTCGGTGATGGATCTTTCCGGACGTAGGCGTGCATCTTGCGCCTGGTGGGATGATTGAGCACCTATCGGAACTCGAATATATTCACCGGGCTTCGATAACAGGCGAACTCTACGAGGGTCATATTGGGGAAGTGGCTTCCTTTGTAAATATCTCAGTGCTTCGACCGGACCGATGGATTTGACCAGTTCTCTAAACCCTCTGATGTAGACTTCTTCAAATCCTCCGGAGATGAGTTCTTGTTCGATTATGGTTTGGCTCTCTTCTTCAGTCAATTTCTTCCGTGCCCAGACTTTCTCCATCGTACGATATAATTTCTTGATTGCCAGCGTGTAAGCTGCTGCTTCGAAAGTCTCCTCTTCATGCGTGCTGGTGTCACCGTGTGCATCGGTTTGTTGGCCTTGGCCATCTGTCTGTTCCTGTTCTTGGGACTCGTGAGTGCCCAGGCTGGCTTCGTCATCACCTTCGTCGTCATCGGTGGCTGTTCTTTCGTCATCAGAGCTAGATACTACCGGCCCATGTGGTGGATCACGTGGTGTTGTAGGGTAGCTGGGGCATTCATATTCTTGAGAGAACATCTGTCCTTCGGAGAACTGAAATTTGCTGGACAGCACATCATGCATTTCGAAGTCAAAAGTGGTGTGTATTGGGTCCACCTCCATATGTGGCATTGGGAAAGAAAAGGCTTCCGCACCAATAGTGGTGGGAGCTTCTGCTGTCGTGGTGGTGGGTTCTGTGGTTGTAGCTGCTTGAGGTGCGGTAGTACTAGTAGTACCCTCCGTTTCCACTGGCCGAGATAATCTTATTCGAATAGGTTGTACTGTGGGAGCGACTTCTGTCGGTGATTGCTCTGGGGAGGGTTGTGGTGATGGTGACTCTGGCACTTGAAGGCAAGGAATAGTGCCTCTCATGCGCTTACCTGCCCGTGCTCTGCTGGGCTTCCTGGTTTTCTTCGTCGTTCCTTTGAATGCCTTCAGCTCTTCTCCTGTTAATGGACGTTCAATTGGCAAGTCATAAGCCAAGCACATATAAACAATTCTTGTCAGCGCACAACACCCATTAAGCGCTTTCTTTCGTTCCCATCTGTGTTGTGCCGAATACATTTGATCAATGATCCAGCTCACCAGATCGACAGTCTGAGGTCCAGTACATGCTAAGTACAATCCAAACCATATTCTTTTATGTGGCATGGTGAATCTGTCCTGAGCGGGGAATGCAAAATGTTGCATGCATATCCGTAGCGGCTTTGACAGCTCAGGTGTAATTGCTGAGATCTCCTCCCACTTAGTGACATCCCCACGTTTCATAGGGTCTGGAACTAATCTTTCTCGATCTGTGGGCGTGTGGGTTCCATGAATCTTGATGGCAGCTCTGATTAAATCCTTCGAAAGATAAAATCTTTTGTAAGGTGGATCATCCACTAAAGAAGGCAAAATAAAAGTTCCTGGGATATCCTTATTCTCTGAGGCCAGCAAAGTAGTGATTAAATAATAACACCTATAAAAGTCAGGTTTGGGCAGAGGATCACTGAAATACTCCGTGAAGCCGGCTCTGGCCCAAACATGAGTTAAGTCCTGAGTGTTCTATAGGCCTTCGAACTCTCTGGAGAAGAATTGGTATTTTCCCCAAGTGCGGTCATCAAACGTCAAATTAGATTCAAATATAAAATCTGCGTCCGCTAAGGGTCCTGCAAGTCCCTGAAACCAGTGAGAGTTACAGTGTATCTTTTCTGTGTAGCCCATAGGTGGGTTATCGATCGGCATGGGCCCTGGAAATCCTTGGAATTCTGGCGGTGGAGCAGTCGGGTGGGATTCTGCTCGTAAAACATTGAGGGGCACTGCAGCTACGCTGCGGCCTGCTTCTGATGGTCCTTCGTCGGTTTGCATGATGACTGATGCGCTAATGAGAAAGATCTGCTACAAAAGATTAACACATTAGCATGGAAATTAATTATGATCCCATTAAAGTGAGACCGCAATCCCTTTCCATAACTGATGCGTAACCCGTGTAGCCAAGTGTTGTGATGTGATGGATGCAATGCTTCTTGCAGCACTAGTGCAGGTCTCTAGACACCTACACGTTTCAGATTATGCATACATTTCTTGATGAGATGAGATTATGAGTGATGTGTGATGATGGTGGGTGAATTTATACAAGGTTTAAAGGTTAGTGATTTATTACAAGGTTGTATGTTAGTCGGGGGGTAGTTTTGTTAGACAATGGGTTAGGGGAAGACGGTTGGACAAGCTTCGGTATCCATTTCCTAAGAGTCTTTGAGTGGGTGGTGGGTTTCTGCTGAGGGGCAAAAGGTAGTATCGGGTGTGGTGGTATTGAGGGATGGAAAGATTTGTGAGGGGTATATATTACATGGCTTAAGGGTTGAGCTATGATACATGGTTTGGGTACCCAAATCTGCGTGGGTGTGGGTCTATGGGTAAGGTATTTCTTGGCGATCCAAATTTGTCGAATGCTCGGACCTGTAGAAGAAGATCGAGGGGATGGTGGATACTGATTCTGTTTCTGCCCTGCCTTTTTCTTGTCGATCTCTGCTTGGTTGGAGTTCTTCGGTGCGTTTTGTCCTTTTGGCACCCATATTTGTCTGGTGCCGCTTCCTTTGGGTGGCCTAGACTGCTTTCCTTGTTGTGTCTTCTGATACTGCCATCGGTCTGGGTTCCTTCGTCGTGGTTGACTCTGTTGTGGTTGAGGTTGAGAGGTCGGATGGACGCTCTGCTTTGGAAAAGAAGGGAGATCCAACACTTGCGTGACCTGCCCATTAGAAAGTGATTCGTTCTTTAACTTTAATCTAGGCCAGTCCGCAACAAGTTTGGAAGGATGAGCACCGCAGGGTGTTGTGCTCATTTGGTCGCTTATGCAACCCCCCTGACCGCTGATTGTGTCCATCTGCCCTAGCGGTTGGGTAGCTGCCCCTTCTAGTTTGCAGGAAGCCCCAGGGAAGATCTCCTGTCGTCCTTCTGATTGACAACTGTCCATAGCCAAGCCCGAGTGGGTTGGTGTAGACGTAACGTGACTGAGCTGATCAAAGATCTTCCGGTCTTCCGTCGCATGTATTTCATAGGGTCTAGGGTTACGAACCTCAATCGGAATGCAATTAGGGAAGTCAAGCGGTATCACTCGCTTATGCTCTAAGGTTCCAATCTGTAAGGAGCCTTGTCTAAGATTTAGGTCCACTGAGTGATCATATAGCCAATCTTGGCCAAGGATTAGGGGTTCTATCAGGTCGTCATCATGGCACACTAGTAGTTTTGCTGTCATGGTCATATCCTTAATGAGGATAGGAAGGTCCACCTCACCCATGCAAGGGGTTTCCATGCCTCCTAACCCTATGAGGTATGCCTCAATTGGCCGCATTTCTATTCTTGAATCCTTATAGTGGGACCATCTAATCGCACTAGTCGCAGCACCTGAGTCAATTAAAGCCCTGAGTTCTTGGCAAGGGTTGCCGTGCTCTAGCCTAACTGTAATGAATGGTCTCCTGTCCACTATGCTAGGATGAGTGGTTGACTTTACTTGACACATGGCCATGGGATATCTGGGTGATGTTTCCAGATGGTTATAATGTTTTCTCCCTAGTCCTTGTCTTCTTAGCTTCATGCGCTTAATGCGTCCTATGGCTTCTGCCTGAGCTTCAGCTCGTATTCTGTTTTCTTCCTCCTTACGCCTCTTTGCCAATGTGAGTCGTCTAAGCATATCCTCAGTAAGAGGTTCTTGATATAACCTGACTCTACAGCCACTAATGTAATTAGGCATTATATCTCCTTCTAAGGTGGCTAACTGTACTGCTCCACTTGTCGAAAGTCTGTTAATGATCATAGGTCCATAACCTCGCTTTTCTAACTTCCGTGCGTGCTGTTTCAGTGTATACACTAGAACTAAATCTCCTTCTTTTAAACCTTTATCTTTCACATGTGCATCAAAATATGCTTTCTGTCGCTTCTTCGCTGCGTATATTCCTGCTGCTGCTTTCAGCCTGGTTTCTCCTAATCGTTCAAAGTCCATTATTCTCGCTGATAATTCATGGCCGGTCCACTGATGTTCTTGTGCAACCTTAAGGGTCGGTATCAAGAAGTCCAAAGGAAGCACTGCATTCTGACCAAAAACCATGTGAAAGGGAGTTGCATTGAGTACGGTCTTGTAGGCCACTCGATATGCCCAAACAGCGTGGTGTAACTGTTTGTCCCAATCTGAACGTTTGTTGTTCACGAGTTTCGTCAGTACGTTACAAAGTATCTTGTTAGTGCTTTCAGCCTGACCATTGGCCTGAGGATGATATGGTGCAGATTTCTTGTGAATCACCATAAAATCCTGTAACAAATATTCAATGACTTGGTTTAGAAAGTGAGTGCCTCGATCGCTCACTAACTCTATCGGCAATCCATATCTTGTAAAGACATTTTCAAATAAGAATTTTGCAGTCGTGTGAGCATCATTCTTTTTTGTGGCTTTTGCCTCTACCCATTTGGTTAGATAATCTGTAGCAACAATAATGTATTCCGCATGTGTACCTTTTGCAAGGGGGTTGATGGGTCCTACAAAGTCTATACCCCACTTTGAAAATGCACGTCCGCCCATCATGGTTTTCAATGGCATTTCATCTCTGCGAGTAGGAAACTGAGTTCTTTGGCACACATCACATCTCTTTACATAGGTATGTGCATCCATGTGAAGAGTGGGCCACCATAATCCTGTAAAGAGAATGGCTTTGACTATCCTATCGGGTCCAAAATGACCTCCTACAACACCTTGGTGTGCAGTCTCTAGTATGCTCAGATAATCGCTCTCATGAACACATTGTCTTAGATATCCATCTCGTCCTCTTTTGTATAGATTATCGCCAATAAGTGAATAGTTGTGAGCTTCCTGCTCTAGACTACGTTGTCGAGCTAAGGTCATTCCTTGAGGGAATGTGTTCGCCCTCAAGTATGTCACTAAAGGTTCACTCCAGTTTGGTGTGAGAGACACGTGATATAATGTAGCATGCTCTACTGGTGGTCTTTCACAACACACCTGGCATTCTTTACACAACTTGTAGACATCTGCTTCCATAGAAGGCCAATATACTCCTAGTCTTTGCAGAGTCTGTAGTGTTTGATGTTTTGAATAATGTTTCTTTAGTGCACCTATGTGTGCTAATTGCAACCAATTCGCATGTTCTGATTCATCTACACAACAAGCAAGAATCTTTTGATTATCCTATTTATATATGCTTCCTGCCATGATTTGGTACCTCTGAGACTTGGTAATCTCTCCTTCTTTGATCTTTATCCTAGGATTCTTGGGTCCGTATGTCAGAATAGGGACTATAGGCTTAGCCCATTCTGGTGCTATCTCAAGGTTAAACAAATATGCATCTGGTAATTCATCCGCTACTCCTTGCGGAGCTTCTCCTGAGGTTAATCTTGAAAGGTGGTCAGCTCTAAGATGCGTCTTTCCTTTCCTGACTACGACTTCAAAATCATACTCCATGAGTAATAGAAACCAACGTATCAGTCGTCCGGTGTTACATGGCTTGTTGACTAAGTATAATAGGGCTTGATGATCTGTAAAGAACTTGAACTTGTTGGCCAACAAGTAGTGCCTAAACTTCTTTACTGCGTAGATCATCCCTAATCCTTCTCGTTCCGTCGTGGTGTAATTTCTTTCTGCTGCGTTCAATTGTCTGCTAGCGTAAGCTATGGGGAGATCTGTGTTACCTTCATTCGTGGGTTGTGCTAACACGCATCCTATGGCATAATTGGATGCATCCACATGTACATGGAATGGCTTACTCCAATCTGGGGTTGTCAATATAGGTGCTGAGCACAAGCGTCGTTTAAGTTCATTGAATGAATTTTCACATTCATCTGTCCATTCAAAATTGGTTAAAAGAGAGTACAAAGGCTTGGCGATGATTGCATACATGTGTATGAATCTCCTATAATAACCGCAATGGCCCATAAATGCCTGTACCTCTTTCACATTAGTTGGTCTAGGTAAATCTGCAATCACCTTCACCTTTTCTTCATCCGTAGAGATTCCATTTTTTGACACAATGTGTCCTAGAATTTTGCCTTGTCTGACCATGAAAACGCATTTTTCTGGGTTCAAACAAACCTGATATTCTTGACATTTGTCAAATATTTGTCCTAACTCTGGGATATGTGTCTGTCTTACATTTGAATGGGCAGATATGTCATCGACATAAACTTCCAAACTCTTGCGTAAGAATTCCTTAAAAACATGACACATGAGTCGCTGGAAAGTAGCGGGTGCATTTGTTAAGCCAAATGGCATTACACGAAATGCAAATATGCCCCATTCTGTGGCAAAAGCCGTCTTGTGCTGATCTTCTGGAGCAATGGTTACTTGATTATAGCCTGAAAAACCATCAAGAAAGCTGTAAACTTCCTTGCCCGCAACTCTTTCCAATAAGTGTTCCGTGATAGGAAGAGGATAACTGTCTCTAATCGTGGCAGCATTAACTTTTTTAAGGTTAATGCACACACGCAATTTTCCATTCTTCTTGGGTACTACCACAATGGGGGATACCCATTCGGTATGCTCAATTTCGTAAATGAATCCTGCTTCTATCAAGCGATCTATCTCCTCTTTAATCTTCGCAGCGTAGTTATCATTATACATGTACGGTTTCTGTTTTGTCGGTTTTGCATCTGGAGTCATAGGGATTCTATGAGAACATATATCTGGATCTACTCCTTTCAAATCTTTGTAACTCCACGCAAAAACATCTCTATATTCGCGCAATAGGGCAACTAGCTCTTCTTCTTCTTCAGTTGTCAAATCATGCCCTATATATGTGCATTTTTCTTCTTCTCCTTCTATGGCAACTATTACTTTCTTGGTTTTCTCTCGGTTATCATATACTTGTCCATCATTCACCTTTCTATTAGGCATTCGTACCATGATTCTTCTATCTTCGATTTCATATTTCTTGAAGTTATCAGGTACTTCAAATAAAGATTCTTCTTTTTCTGACATGGTTTCTTTCTTCTTTCTTTTCTTGCCTTCACTTTTAGTAGTCACTTGAGTGGCTAACCTTACCTCGTTCGTAATTTCCTCGTGTCTCTGAGTGTGAGTCTCTACCTCGAAAAAATATTCTTCCTCTGATGCATAGGGTGGGTCCATGATAATTGATTCTAAATCAAAATCGCTTGCATCCTCAAATGCATCAGTGTTAGGTTCACACTCTTCTAAAATTGCATCGCACAGGATTGGCTCTATCGTAAAAACTGAAATGTCATAGCCATCCTCGTCACAGTGGGGTGTCCATTGTTCTTCATTGATGGCTACATCCATGGTTGCTAGTATTTCTGCCCAACCATGGGGTTCAAACTCTTCGTCTGGGAATACTACAGGTGCATATGCTGGATCTTGAAGGGTTCGTGGATGTTGTTCTGCAGCTAAGGTCCTGGCTTCTAATCTTTCTTCCTCTTGTTTAGCTACTTTACACATCCATAAATGAGTATCCTCATGCAACCAAGAAGGATCTGATTCTAATGAGTGCACGGATTCCGTCTCTACTGGTGTCTTATGGATGGTATTCCATTGTATTGGGGGTACATCTCTATGTGAATAGTCTTTAAGATTGACTTTAGTAGTCACTCCTAGATGTTGCAAGTACAAAGAATTAGTTCCCCAATCTTGTACAATTTGCAACTGACGCATGAATGGTCGTCCCAATATCATCTCATAAGCACGATTTTTCGCAAAGTCACAAATGGCAAAAGTATGCTCAAATTCTACACCACAAGTGTTGAGAGATATGCCTTCTAGTAAGCCTAATGGTTTTTCTATGTGTCCATCAGCCATTTGTAGTTTCATCCTGGTGGGTTTGAGTGCTGGCTTACCCCAACGTTTCCACAAAGCGGTGGTAGCGATGGCTACTCCGGCTCCTGAATCTAAGATGGCTTTCGTGGTGTAGCCCTGATGGGTTATTGGAAGATATGTGTTACCTTCCTCTCCTTCGCTTACGTCTCCAATCTTTTCCACGGGTATCTCTGGTACCTTCTTATGTGATCCTATCTGAGAGGGTGTGGTAGCAAGCTCAGGGAATTGATTTGCTACGTGCTTCCACAATTCTGGTTTTACCTTTAACAATTCCTCCAGAGTGAGATTACACTGTACTTTAGTGTTCTAGATCACTTCCGTGTTCCTAGGGATCACTGATTCTTCATTCCTCACTATTATCGTGGGTGCTCTCATACTAATAGACTTTGCTTCCCAAGGTCCTGTGAACTGAGGTAATTCTTGTAAAGAATTAGATTCAAATCCTGTGGGTTCACTCAGTTGTTCCACCTCTACATCATCATATATAGAGGGGATGTCTTGGGGAAATTGTTCCTGCAAGTCGTCTATTTCTTGAATAGGAGGATGAGTTCCTTGTTCTTTTCTCCATTTCTCTTCTTGGATTTCCCTCAAAAATTCATGTGAGTACCTATGTATGAAAGACAAATTGTCTTGACGTTCTGTATTGGGTACTTGAGACAGGGATGGTGCATTCCTTTCCTGTGTCTCTGTGACAATAGGGTTCCTATGCTGATCCTTTTTCTCTTTGCTTTCTATCAAGTGTTCTAGCCTCTCCATTAGTCCTTGAAAGTGTAGTTCCGGTTTTGCCATGTTATTCCAATTAAGATATCTAGAGGCTTCGAACAAAGCTTGTGCTAACTCTACCATCTTCATGCAAAGTTTAGTTCTCTCAATTTCTAGATCAACTCGAGGGTAGTTTTTACTCATTTCCGTTACTTGAGGTCCCTCTTTTAATCTAGCCTGATATGCACGAAACATCATGTCTAGATCTTCTGGTATGGGTTCCGCCAAAACTGATCCTGATTTTTGAGCTGGGTTTTCTTGGTTTAATTCTTGTGAAGTCAATTCTTGTATTTTGGCTCTCGACTCTTTTAGACTTCCTTCCAACTGAGTTATCTTTTTACTCCACTTTCTCTTGATTCTTTCTCTAGAATCTTTCCAAGATTTTGTCTTTTTACTGCTAGATTCTGCAACTTCACTAGTTCCGGCTACTTTCTCTTGATTAAGCTGTTGGTTTTGTAAGAGCGCCTGGGCTCTGGTTATAGCTTGGATAGGCACGTATGTAGGGTTGGATCCATCTGCGTTGTTTACAATACCTATCACGTTGATCGGTGTCACATTCGAAGTGTTAATTGGGTTCTTAGGACAATCTTTGATTATGTGCTCTTTGCCACAATCGGCACAAAAGCCTTGTATGTTATAGTACTGTGATTGCCTTGCTATTGGGGGATGTGGACAATCCTTTATGAAGTGATCTCCTTGGCACCTAAAGCATGGTCCTCTAGGGCCCTGTGGTCTCTGTTGTCTCAATTGGGGCCGTGGGTTTGGGTTTGCGTACATCACATTAGCATAGTCTGGCTCCCAACTAGGTTCCATTGGTGGACTATCATAATGATATGTCTCCACATGTTCTGGTGACTCCGTGTAATAAGCGGGTGGACTAGTTACATGAGTAGAGTCAAAACTGTTTGAGTTCGGGTCACTTTCTGTGATCAAGGGTGAAGAAGGCACTAAGGCCCTACTTAGGTTCTCTTCTGCAGCAGCGTATTTGACTGAGATGACATTCGCTCGTGGGGGTGGCTGCTGAGCTAAGACGGGTTGAGGTCTCTGTTGAGCCTGGTATGGGTAGTTCTGAGGAGGCCTATAGTAATAAGGCTGAGCATTGTATTGGCCTTGATACCTACCTGGCTGCTGGTATGTTTGCGGGTAGTTCTGTCTCATGGTTTGTTTGTTGTATGGGCAGTCCTGAGCCGTATGATTCGTGTATCTTCTCTCAATTGTACAATATTGGCCACTAGGGTTGGCTTGAGGTTGTGGTGCATTGGGACACACGTTTGCCAAATGATTTCCACCACAAGTGTAACAACGTACATTAGTTGGTAGCTTGGGCACCTGTTTACTAGAAACTCCTAGTTTTTGGGCCACTTTTTCTGCTAGGTCCTCTATCGAATTAGACAATTTTGTGGATGCTAGAGAAGAACAATCTGAGTCCTTATAGACCTTTGAGAGTTCTAATTCATCTCCTAGGTTGTCCTTGATGTCTATACATATTCTTACACACTCCTCTAGCGTTCTGGGTTCCTTTAGGTACACATAGGAGCGTAGTTTAGCGCTCAACAAGCCATCTAGGAACAGTGATACTTGTTTGGCTTGTGAGGGTAGCTCTTGCATTGGACATCGTTCGACATATTGTCTGAACCTACGTCCTGCCAGTCTAACTGTTTCCTGAGGGGTTTGTTTAAAGCTATGAATCAACGAAGATGTGTCATGTCTAATCCCACTTTTAGAGAATTCAGTGATGAATGACTCTAAAAAGTGATGGATGTCTCTAAATTGCCTTTGTTGCAATGGTTGGAACCAAGTTAAAGCGGTATTCTTTAATGTTAGTCCAAATGCATTGTATTGCATGAACATGTCCTCGACTTGTTCTGCTCTTAGTACTTGCTTGAATTCTGCAACATGGTCATAGGGATCTCCTGTCCCATCAAAATAATTTTTCATTGATTTTACTAATTGAGTGGGTCTCAATACTCTTGCGTGTTCACGTGGTCTAGGTAGAGGAAAACCACCTCTACCACCTGGTATTCCATGATCTCTTTGTCTAACCGCTCTATTAGTATCTGTGGTTGTTCTATCTCTCCCTATGGGATGAGTGAAGCTTACTTCAGGTCTTTCTTCATTCTTGTCTTTTTGATTGCCATGGGCCGATGATGTTCCTGCCCCATGGTGGCTCGCGTTTATGTTTGTTCGTGAGGGAGGGAATACCAATTCACCTCTCCATGTGTATAGGTTTTTGGCATGGTCTGACACCACATATACTCTTTCTGAAGTTTCATCCAGGTATACAACCTTTCCAGGTGTATCTGGGTCCTTGAATTCATAAATTGTAATGATGGCTATCTCACCAGGGTGTTCCTTTCTGTACCTCCAAAAGGCTTCATCTGTCTCTTTATTTACAAACAACTCGATACTCCTGTTATCTTGAGGGATCCACTCTAGGATGAGTACTCTTGTTAATACGGATTTCCCTCTAGGTGTTCTAGGTTCTTCTAACGGTTCTTTTCCTTGAAATTTCACTTCCGTCTCTAATTGAATTGTGCCAAACTCATTAGTATCGTTTGGCTGCGTACTTAGGACGTACATGGTTCCTTCTTTGTCTATGTACACGTCTCTCTCAAATTTCACCACTGGTCTTTCCAATCCAATGGGTTGATCAGGGTTGTGCATTTGCACCACTTGCCTTCGCAAACCATCCTCATAGATGCGAGCACCTAATCGGTTGGTTCGGAGAAACTCTAATTGTGTTCTATAGGGTCCTTCAGGTTTTTCTAAATATGCTACATATTACTATTCAATTGTTGAGCCCACGATCGTGCAGTAGTTCTTACACTTGCCTCTGATGATCTAAGGCTTCGTCGGTCCGACTTACCTATGTGTCTCCCTGATCTAAGGTTCATTAATTTTCTTCCTTGCACACTCAATTACACACTTAGATCGTCAATGGTTCTTTGTTATTACTTTCTTGATTCTTTTTAAATTTCTTTAGATTCTTGTCTTAATGTATGCGTCAGGAATTCGACTTCCCGTGGTACTTTGAGTTCTCGTTCCGTCAGACTTACATTCTTTCCTTTAGGTTTTCGTGTCACACACCTTTACTTTAAGTCTTAGACTTGAAAACTTTTAGTCTCTTGTACTTGAGGCTTTCCTATCGTCTTTAATCCACAACTACCGTTTAGCCTAAGCTCAGAATTGACTGAGGGGGTTAAGTAATCTTCCAACCTCAAGTCAGCTTTTCTGGTTGCTCTGATGCCCAAGAAGCCGTGCTTCCCAAGCTTTATGCCCTTCACTGCCTTGCCTTGGTTGACTTCGATTGCCCTTGCTAGACCTGGAAAAATTCAATATTAGACCAATTCACAATTGGATGATCAAGTACTTGAGTATATACACCTTTTAAGTCCCTTCTCTTTTGCCCAAAATTTCAATACTTGCCCCCTGGCTTCCTAGTCCCAAACTAGGTGAACCTCAAAATATCTTATCCGAAAATAGATGTATTCTTTATGAAAAAAACAGTTGAGGTCACGTAGTACTCGTCACGAGCTTTCTAACGAGCTATTAAGCTCAAAAAACGGACTTCGGATGAAAAAGTTATGAGCGTTCAGGCCCTGGGGGGTAAAAACTGACAATCAGGTTTTCCTTCAAATATGAGCTAAGGGGTCTCCTATGAGTCTAATGGTCCAAAAATTTCTCAAAAATACCCCCAAAATTGGTCAAAAAATGGAACCCTAAAATTGCGATGGGGGTGCACAATCGCGATGGTCTGGGACCGTCGCGATGGTCCAAGCGAACCGTCGCGATGGCGTGGAATTTGGACAATCGCGATGGTGCGAAAAGGTGAACCGTCGCGATGGCCCGAAGTGAACGATCGCGATGGCGTGAAAATGGATCGTCGCGATGGTCCAGTAGTGAGCGATCGCGATGGCGTGAGGTCGAACCGTCGCGATGGCCCGATCAGGCGAACAATCGCGATGGCGCGGGTCAACGGTCAAAGGTTGACAATCACGATGGTCCGAAGTGAACCGTCGCGATAGTCACAAGTGCGATGGCGTGAGCCAATCGCGATGGTCCGATTTTGGGCTGTCGCGATGGTCCAAAAAATGAACCGTCGTGATGGTCTATCTTGACACGTGGCACCGTCGTGGCGATGGCATGGGCCAATCGCGATGGTCCGATTTTGGGCTGTCGCGATGGTCCGAGGTCAGCTGAACAATCACGATGGTCCAAGTGGACCGTCGCGATGGTCCGGCCGAGCCGTCGCGATGGTCCGGCCGAGCCGTCGCGATGGCGTGAGCTTATCGCGATGGTGCGACACAATCGCGATGGTCCGAGCCAATCGCGATGGTCCACCAAAGTATGAATTTTTGAGATGCGCCTGTGGATTCGTAGATGCGCAAGGGTCGCCTACCTCGTGGTGTGGTCGCCTACCAAGAATTCCGAAGATTGCAGACCATCGCAATGGTCCGCCACACTCGGCAGATCTTTGACAGAGAGTAAAATTTTACCTTTTCCAAGCTTTCCTGATGCACTGGAGCTCTGTACCTGCAAGAAAACTCAAGAAAACACAAGCACACACAAGCACAAAAGTTCTCTCTCGCTCTCTCGCATGCACAAATGAGGGGAAATGAGGTGAATGGGTGGATATGGTGAATTTTCTGATTTTTTTGGAGATGAAGATGATGATGCGATGATGAAGATGGAGTGTGGGGGAGGTGAAAAACACTAAAAACTAAGTAAAAACAACAACAAAAACTGAAATTTTTACCTTCCAACGCCACTTCTTGCTATACTCTTACCATCACACATTCGTCCTAGACTCGATCCCCGGCAACGGCGCCAAATTTGGTGTTGCTCTAGCACAATGGTGAGAACCACGTTAAGAAGCTTCACCTCCTTAATGTCAATCCGCGGAAGAGATAGGAGTGATATGAAGATCGTGAACGTGAGATGATGTGAGAGTGAAGGTGAGAAGCATCAAGATGCACACACGCATACACACACACTACGAAGAGACAAGCATGACACAATGGAAGGTGGAAATTAGCTCTATTACTCAAGAACACTATTACAAGCTCAAACTAGCTCTAAGCTCACACTAGCCAACCTCAAAAATGAGCTCTCTAGCCCTTTTTATAGTTTCTAGACTAGTTTTGACCGGTTTCACATCTAGTGACCGGCATAGTTAAAAAATAGGTCCTAGAGGCTATTTGGAAGGGTAAACGATGTCTAAAAATAACGAAAATTGGTACGCGCATTCTACCTAAGCTCCTCAAGCTCGAGGACTCCTCAGCTTGCACAAAATGGAGCTATGAATTAGAAAATGGGATTTTGTCTATATTACATATGTTACAAGAGTGATGAAAATCACTGTTGGATGTTTGAAGAGGTAATAAAAACATAGTTGTTTGAAAAAATGATCCGACTGGCTCCCTGCTCCGTCTTTACATGCTTCCACGTCGTCTGTGCCTCTGACTGCTTCCAACAACTATATGATGACCTATATATTTAAAAAGCCCTAGGTGTGATCCTAACTTTTCAAGAAGTTGATGATGTAGATACATAGTAGTTTAACCGATCTAAAGCTTGTACTCGTGACATAGAAGAACTGCTTGACGTGGCTAAAAAAAATTCTACCTATTGTAATGAAGGGTTGAAGATTACTATGAGAACCTATGCTAAACACATATGAATACTAAACAATCTAAATGCACGCACTTCATTAAAAGTAGATTTTAAAATGAGTCTTCCTCTCTTGTTTATTAAAATGAGACTTTTTACTATAGAAGACTAAGAATATTGGAGTGGCAGATGGAAAAATGCAAGAAATATTAGGATACTAAAGACATACTTGCTTATTTATCAACTGCACGAAATCTTATCCACGATCTCAGACAAAGTTGTTCTAAGTTTTTGTTCTTTCTAATGCTATGAAAAAGGTTTCCTTAAATCACTTAAATGTATCTAGGTTGACTTCAAGCCTACCAAGTGGAGACAACTGACATTTTCCATGGAATTTGTTGAAAGTGTTGGAGTTTGAGGTCTACGAAAGCACACAAACATAACAAGGAAGAGCAAGACACTTGGAGCACAAAACGATACAAAACATATTACCAAGTAAATGTATAAAGATAAGAGACCCATTAGGATTATATTCATATATACAAGATAGGGAGAAAACCCACCTAAAGAGATAAAAAAAGGTGCCTTGGTAGCCCTAGGTGTGTTCACACACATCACTACCAAAATATATCAACAAATCCCCTCTAGGAGTGATGTGGTGAACAAGGAGTTGGAATCCATGTATAAGGAAGTTCCAAGCTATGTGGAACGAGATCAATCCACCAAAGGAAGTAAGCCCAAAGCTTTGCAAAAAGCTTTAAACTTCTCCTTATGTAGAGCCTTTGTGAAAAGGTCTACAACATTATCCTTTGTGAGTACATAAGTCAAACTCATCTCTCTAGCAAAGACCCTCCCCCTATCATAATGATAGTGCACCTCAATGTGTTTTGTGCGAGCATGGAACACATGGTCCTCACAATTGTTAATGAACTCTAATTGCGAGTGAAGATGGTGGTGGTAGAAGGCTTACCAACACCCAAATCAACTAAAAGGTGTATGAGCCCCACACTCATCAATCGTTTTGAAAGCTCCCCTATACTAAGCAACTAGAACTCGCCACAGTAGGTTGCATTTTAATCAACCAAGATATACATGATTCTACAGGGAAGGATCAAACCCTATGCAATGATGTAGCACAAATGACCTCCACACATACCCTTCTTTGACCTTTGAACACCAAAATTTCTCTTTCTCATATCATATGCACAGAACTCAAGTTAGCTTTTATGGAAATGTAGAGACAGCAAGAGCTTTGCAACAAAACAAATGTCACTTCAAATGAATGCCTACACTTAAAGAAACATTGTCCACAAGATAAGCTAGATGAATGCTCATAGTAGCTAGTCAAACAGAGACCACACTTCACTCCAACGAACGTTTCTCAAAGATTAATCAAAGAATGAATCTCAACCTTGGCTCAACTTTAGATCATTATAATAGCTACCCAAGGACACCAAAATCATAAAAAATGGATAAATAAACAAGGAAGGGTTATCAATCACCAAAACTTCCTCCCAAAATAATGAGAGAATGCTTTAAAGACTTAGTGTGATTCAAAGTGACATTAATAGCTATCTAATGACACAAAGATTACATCAAACAAAGAATAATGAGGGAGAACCAATTCTAAGGGAGTTGCAACATTGCATGCACACACACTTAGATATGCCTACTCAAAGAGAACAAACAAGCAAGCAAGGGGATAGCTTAAGCAAGGGCCTTGCTTATTAAAACTCTAACTCTTAGTGCACACTCTAAATGAACTAAAATTTCAACAAGAAGAATCAAAAGTAGTCATGATTAAACCTACTTTTGTAGAGAGAAGTTGGACCCTAAAATGTAGGAACCACCTTTTTGAAAAAATAAGGCTCCTATGTTAGGGGACTTAGTTGAGATGACTTGGGGAGTGGTTGACTGAGTTCTGGTGGAATCATATGCTTACATGATCTCTTGCATTGGTCCACATGTCCATGATTGATTTTCCATGAATTTTAGCTTGAATCTTGGTGTTTAGCACTCCCGCTCAAACATCAAATCTTCTTCTTCATTCAAGCTTGTTCATGTTGATGCATTGGTTGAACTTTGAAATCATCACTCCATCCAAAGACTTTGTAAGAATGTCAAAAAAATGGTCCTTGGTACCTACATGATGTACTGAAATATCCTTGGTAATCCGTTTTTCTCTCATGAATTGATGGTGCACTCCAATATGCATGTTCTAACATGATAGAAGGGATTCAATGCTAGATGAATGCTACTCATATTTTCACAAAAGACTAGATATGAGTCAAGGAGGAGATGGTATGATAGGTTCCAAAGATGAGGTGGTGCTACACAAAACCTTCTCTACACTTGCCAATCTAATTATTCTAACTAATCCAAGTTAAAGTATATCAAATGCTTAAGTATATGTAGAGAAATTGATTTCAGAAGATCATTGTAATGAAGAAGATGCAATAGTAGACATTAGATGGAAATGTACTTGAAGAAATGTATCAAACTATATACACTAATGAACACATGATACAAGAGAAGTGTAGTGGACTACACATAGATAGTTTGAGCTCAAGGTATTCTCAATTGTGTAGCTCAATGCATCTCAAAGTGGCTCTCTCACCCCATGACTAAAAGTATATATCTATACACGTAAAGAGTTTGAATTTGGATTTTCCCTCACCTTAAAATGATCCTACACTTTAGGGATGATTTAAATTGATTCTTCCTACCACATGAGTCGTGGTTTTAGCTCCCTTACTTCATGAGATTCCTTATTCTCTTGGCTTTTACAATTATCCAAATTAAATATGCTCAAAGTGACAACCATGAGTTCACATGTAGTTCTCTTGTGTGAGGTGATTTAAAAAACATGAACATTTCACATGTTGCTTTCAATGGTTAAACCCATGCATACTCAGGAAAGTCATCTATGAAAGTCACAAATCATAGATGGTTCCAAATGAAGGTGTTTGCATGGGACCATAGACATCACTATGAACAAGCTACAATTTATGAGTAGCTCTAACTAAACCATCTTTTCAGAAGGAGGAACACCGCACTTTCACAAAGTGCAGCCTTCACAAACATCTTTAGAAAGTACCTCACGTTTGGGTAGAAAGAACACCATTTCAGATTTAGGTACAACTCTTTTTGATATTATCATTTTCTTACATTAATTGCTAAGTCTTTTTTTGTTGTTTTCTTGTAATCTTTGGATTCCATCTTAGAGTGTGCAACATTAGCAAATTTCCACTTAGTAGATGAGCTCCATCTACCTTTGCCCTTTTGACTAGATAAGAAAGCTTGATTTGCAACATGCATAATTGACCTATTCTACCTAGATTGGCCTTCTTGCAACAAAATAGAGACTAACTCCTCAAATGTTAAGGCATTTAGATTGTCTTTCATCATCAATCAAAGAGTACAAGCAAAACTCTGATATGAACCTAGAAGACCATTAAAAACAATCTGCAGAAATGAACTATCAACTTCATCACTAGAATCAACTACTCCTTCAAATCCTTCAACGTTGTCAAAAAATTGTCCATCAAATCTCCATTCATATGCTTACTCTGCAACTGTATTCAAAGGTAAGCAACATGATTCTCATTTCTTTCTTGGTATAATGTTGTAAGAGTATGCCAAGCATCTTTTGTTGTCTTGTAGAAGAAAATGTGATGGATAATGTCACATTTGATACATGTGGCTACCTGTTGACAGAGAATCAAAGAATTAGAAGGATGAAGAGGAGAAAGGAAAAAAAGATTGAAGAGAAGGAAAGAAGCAAAGTAGGGGCCACATACTTTTTGTAAATTGACCATTTCTTTTTATCTTTGGCAAAGCCCATGAATGTGCAAAAAGCCTTGCAAATGCACTAGAGGAGTCCTCTAGTTGCATAAACTCTAAAAAGTGTATCATGTCTTTGTAAAATATTAGTTTTCTTTATAAATTTCCTCAAGTGTCAGTCTACTCATGTGAAAGGACCAAAATAAGGGCACATGTATATAAGTCACTTGATGACTCTTTTATAAAGACTTTTGCCATTTTGTGATGAAGAATTTACTTGACGTAGAAATCTCCTAATTCCCTCTTTTGGATCTCTTATCTCCTTCTTCGTGACCTTTTATGAATCTTTATGGCGTGTAATTGGATGTGTTATCTACCTCTTCCCCATTTCTTTTTCATTATTTTCATGTGTGTATGAAGCGTAGGGAGTCTTTAGGTGTTCTTTTACACTTGCTTTTTGTGCCATAACTTTGATAATAAAATGCAGAATGATTTCAACTCCACTTCCAATAGATGTGTCTCATCAAGGTCTTCAAAAATAATCCATTATTGACTATTTTTGGCAATTGGAGCTAAGAGAAAACCTCAATTTATGTATGTTGCTACATTAGGTATTGTGGAGAATACTCGAGTGTAGAGGGTTAGGTGTTATGTGATAATCTCCTCGCATGCACTTATTTCACCTATTTATGCATTAACCATCATGTGGAGCACATTCTTCTATTCACTTTCCCGGGTCATATTCTCGCTTTGAAAATTTGACATGTGCGTGTCAAGCATGTACGTACATGAGTTAGCATGTATGTACATGATTTGGAGCCATTGTTGAGTATGAGGGCCTAAGTCAAGGTGCCTATGTGATTGTTAAAGTGTCATTGTGGAGATACTATTTGTGAAAAGGGAGCAACATTGCAACAAGTCATAAAACAATCACACTTGTTTTTTCATACACTTCACTATGTCAAGAAAATTTTTTAGGAGTAGGTAGGAACTTGGAGGATTAGGGTTTATGCCATAGGGAATGAGTCGAATAGGGTAGAATAAGACTTCCCTAACTCACAAAACTAAATTATTTGAAATTTTCCTTGACACTAACCTTGATCAGGGTCAAAATACCAAAAAAATCACATCATAGGCTCATTTGTAGATGCAAGTATCATGGGGCAACTCTCTAGTGACCTTTATCATGGGATCTTCAAACACATAGGACTGGTTATATACTTGGCCTTGAACGTTGAAAATAATATGAAAGGATCATTGAGTTGAGACCTACACAATGATCTATTTAGGTTTCCAAACACATATGCATGTGGGTAGAAATGACACCACCCGAGTATCTTGAGACATGTTTCAGCTAAATGATTGAGAATTTCTGTGATCTAGGAACATACAAAGAGAGAGGAGAGTAGGAGCACATAAATGGGATAAAAATAAAAACCATGTGAAAAATTACAAGTATCACCATAAGGGTTGAGTCAAGTATCGCAATACCATATTCCTATGTGTCCCCGATACCTTGGCACATGTCATGTATCATCGACACCTTACTCCTGGTCGTATGACATCCATACCGACGTATTGTGTGCCATGACCAGGTAAAAAATATCACATGATACTTGAGTATCGAGCATCATGTGTCCTCTTGGGGATGGTATCATGTATTGCTCATACCCTTGAGAGAACTTGGAGAAGCTTGAGGAAGGTAGAAAAGTGAGGTTCAAGGTGGTGAAGATTGGTCGAGACAACCAACACAAGACCAGCCATTGCAGTCTTGGAATGTTACATAAACCTTATAGCATTGTGATAAGTGCAATAAAATCCACTATCTACTTTGGAAAATCAATGAGAAAGAGTTCATACAAAACAGATAAGTTTGCACATTGACTAGCTCAAAAACTTGGTGATTTGGGATGAAACACTCAAATTCAAATGCCCAAACATGATTATAATTGGAAGAATTCATTTTGGGTGAATGTTAAACATAGGTTTGAGTATTTAAAATGCACAAGAGAAGGAATTAAAACCAACTAATGTGTTTGCAAAGAGCTTAAGACTCATTGGTGGTACCCCCAATTTTTCAGGGCTATGTAGAGATAGACAATGAGACCTTGAAAATGAAAATATCTCACAATACAATAAACCAAATGCCATCCAAATTTGTATAATTCAAGTAGAAACTATTACCTTTCTAGTGAATTCTTGTTCGAGCAATATGGAGCTCTATAGAGAGAGAACCAACCTCTAAAAGAATACTAGAGTTGGATAAGATGATGTAGAATTCGAAGAATGATCTAAGTGATGACCCAATGTATATGTATATGGCTTCCACATGTTGTACAAATGATTTAGAGTCTTTATATAGATGATTTAGGTGCGTGCCTCTCTTTACAAGGATTTTGAATTGAAATAAACTCATGGCTAAAGTTGGTTGTGATTGAAGCAATCATCTTTTTATAAACTAGGAAAAGGTGAAATCAATTCTAACAACTTGATTGTAGGTGAATTGATTGATTAATTGCACATCAAGTTCAAATACATAAAACTCATGGAATATGAACTTTCCTTTCACCCTTTTACAAGATTAAATCTCTAGGCTTTCACATACATAAGTGATCCATAAAAAATCCTTATGGAATACCAAAGAAATGAACATTGATGAAGACTCTTCAATGGATATTTTTGACACATTCAAAATGATGGTTCTTTGATGTAGAGAAAATCCACCTCAAGCATAATGCACATGATGATCCAACATCTCCCCCTCAAGCTAAAGTATGCTTGCGTCTTCAATCTTTGATAGTTTGAATACTTGCTATTGCTTTGAATCTGTAAATTTTGATTCCATCAAATACCTTTGTCATCATATCTCCTACTTGATTTTGAGTTGGAAAAATAGAAACATCAACCTCCTTTGCCATGAGCTATTCTGTATTGAAATGATAATGAACCTCTATGTGTTTGGTTCTTGCATGGAAGATTGGATTTCTTTCTAAGTGCATAGAGCTTACGTTGTCTCCAAATATGTGAGGTTTGGAATTCACAAGTTCCAAATCTATATCCAATTCTCTTAAACATATTGGATTTTGAGTTGCTATGGTCAAACCTCAAATGTGACTGATATGAAAGACAAGGTTGGCTGAAGACAAAATAAATCTAATCTCCAAATTTGTCTTCTTAGATCAGTTTTCTTGTCATGAAAGAGATCTTCTATCAAAATTGTCAAGTACAACCTCTAGATACCTGATTTGGTGTAGCTAATGCTTTAACTTTCAAAGTAATGAAAGTGTTTTAAAAGCACTTCTTGAATTCTTCAAATCTCTTCATAAATTCTCTTCTAAGATATGCCCTGCAAATGACAATCTGATAGTAGAAACTAATACATGTGATTTGATGTTGATCTGGTTCCTTCATCTTCTCCAAACCATTGTTTTTCCTTGAATTTGAAGTAGCCTTTTCTTCATCAAGTTTTGGTCTTCATGCAATACTTCTGTAAAGTATCTTTACTCTTCAAAAGTATTTGGCTGCTAACACATCATCAACTTCATACTCCACACTGATAAATAAACATGTGACTAAATTGTCTAATTCTCAAATCTCTACTCATCTAGATTAAGTGTGTATGTCATATGTCAAATGTTAGAAGATGCTCTGAAACCATATGTTGTAAACATGGAAGCGCTGATACCAAATGTTGGAAATTAGATAGGCCCATAACTAAATTCCACAGTCACATGAATCCAGGATCTACAACATAGATTTCAATATCTTCCAATATTGACAAACATGAACATACCACACTTAATCATACAATGATGAGACAAAGATAGAGAGATATTAGACAACATGTTCAAAGTGTTACGTAAGCCACTGCTTACTCACACCATCATATATACAAATATCAGATTACAATGTGGGATTCAAAATCTCAACCACTCTATGTGAATACAAATAGATGGAAGAGTCTATGTACAAAATTTAGAAGAATATTCAGATGTAGGGATAGAATTCTAAATATGTATGAGATGTATGGCCTGATAGGTTGTAGAACAATGTGTGTACCTAAGTCACGAACCCTTAGGGACTTGTGCCAAGGAGACTAAATCTCGTTTGCCACACAAGTGCGTATAGTGGGGAACTAACACACGCGTATTTGTCAATCCGATGAACCGAACTAACCAAATGTATGAGGACGTGTGCACACGTGATGGAAAGTGAAGTGGTTCAACTCGCATGCATGAGAAAAGACTAACCTACCTCTCTAACTCACTTAACTACTGAAAGTGTCTACCACGATACCACTTGCAATAGTTTTCACTAAATCGAGGATTTCTCCCAGCTTCAAACTCCGAATATGGCCAATAGAGGGTTCATTTCAAATTTCTTGACGATGCGCTTCTATTAGAGGTGGTTTCACTTGATTCTGACAATCACTCTTCAAGTTACGACCAAAATAGTGAATGGCAGGAAGCACACACACTCACACCACGACTCCTACTTTCTCACACACACACCACAGTAGCTCAAAAGTGAGGGGATGGGGTAGATAACAATCCTACACACACATTCCAAGCTTCACACACACACAAAGGATCATAGAGAAGATGGAATTCTGCAGGAAAGAAGCAAATTCGAATTTCTGAAGCTCCCTTCTTCACAATGGCAAAAAGTCTTTACAAAGAGTCACAAAGTGACTTATATACATGTGCCCTACACAAGTGACCGGCACTTTATTGACTAATCTCTGTTCGCCTACTATTTTACAAGGAATATATTACAACGACTTGGGATTATGCATCTAGAGGACTCCTCTAGTGCATTTACATAGCTTGAGGCAATTTCCTAAAACTTTGAAGAAGAAAAATATGCCCGTTGATTTGAAAAATTTGAGGCTCCTCTTTTGTGCCTCTTTGCTCTGCAACACTCTCCCCCTCTTTGTCTCTGTCGTCCCTTGACAGGCTTTTGTTTCTCGTTTATGGCTTGTCTAAGACTTCTAAATACATGCACCTAGTGGTCGAAGAAGCGATAAGGACTATCAGGCAATTTGTTATTTTATCCGAGGTATGTACTTTGCTTCTGTTTTCCCCTTAGTATTCCGTACATCAAAAATCTGGGTTGTTGTCTTAAGTCGGGTTGCCACGCATGCCATCAGTGGAAGGATTAGGATTTTCCAGATATCTTCTTGCACTCCTTCATGGATACTTATTGGCCTTGATCCACCCTTGTTACTTACATACCTTTCCTCGTTGTATTGTCTTGAGCATGTTTACCTTCTGCCACTGCATGCCTTAGTTTGCTGACCTCTACTCTCTTTTAAGAGTGCATTATGTTTTAGAGGTCCTATTTCTGAATCTTCTTTGTCATCCTTCAGGACATGTTCCATTTCTTCTCACCGCACGCATCCAGTGGACGAGGAGACACCTAGGATCTTCAAACAATTGGTTATCTTATCCGATGAAGCATCCTATGTGTTCTGTCTCTCTCCTCGACTTGTTTTGCTTCATCGCCAACTCCTAGTGGATGAGGAAGCTGTGTGCAACCTCCCATGAAATGTCCTGGTTGTTATCTTTGTTTAATTCCACTCCTCACAACCTCAGCCTTTGGTGTTGTTGCCTGATGCGTGCCCCTGGGGGGCTTTGGGTAGAGACTTGTTCGTTTTCTTGATAATCTTTATTCTTTATTGAGCAGCTTTATTATTTGATCTTCTTCTTCTTCTCTTTTTGCCTGATTCCCCTTCCACACATCCCTCCCACTGAACTCTGTCATCCCCGACATGCTTTTTGTGGCGACGTGAGTACGTTTGTATTGTAGCTTGCTCTCGTTGATTAAGTAGATTTGCATGACATAGCATAAATTCTTTCCATTGGGTTGATTTGACTCCGCCTTCTGGTTCCTGGCGATGGTCTGCAAAAAAACTCAATTCGTACGCCACCATCCTAGCATTAAGATTTGAAGACATCTTTACAAAAATCTCAGAGTTGATTTCAAAAAATCCCATAAAGAATGCTTCTTCAAACATCTGCATGTAAGTGGTTGGCAAAAACATAAGTCTTGAGTATATAGCCATAAGTGTTAATCGGCTCGATATAGTTGATAGATAAAAAATGAGGGCATCGGGTCCCTGATTAATGCCGATGAAGTTCAAAAAAGTATATTTGGCATGTTGGAAGACTTTGATAACTGTAAGTAGCATGCTTAGAATCTTATTCATCATTTTGATTGCCAAATCAGGTACAGTGGCATAGCGAGCAATCCAAAATTCCATGGTTTTAACCATGTATTCTTCCGTCGGTAGATAGTTATGCGGTGGACGTGGTAATAGTGGATAGTTGAGCCATTGGTTATTTATGCTACCCTGGCGCTGTTCTTCCCAAAAATGCATCCATGAGCATTTGCGTGGTACTGGGCAAAAAGATAGATTTACTTGAAGTATGTATGGCGATGATTCCCAGTGTACCCTTAGGGTCGGATTTTTCTCCAAAAACTTCCTCCTCCATATAGGATCGGCTTTGTCGAATTCCTCTTGAGTGTAGGTGAATGTTTGCATGCTAAACTGGAGGTTGCAATCTGGCTCTTTATTGGTTGTGTTCTTTATATATTGTCGTGTTTGTTCTTTAAGTAAACCATATGGTATATTGAATGGTTTTAAGATCTGTTCCAAATTTTTTATTTCTATCTTTGCGTCCTTCATGACCTTGATAATTTGATCTTCAAATTCTACAATAAGCTAGGACACCAGTAGTGCCCTCTCATTTCGGCTCAGTTATGCAATATCTCGATGAGTACGTTCAAAGTGGATCTTTGTTTCCTCCCTTATCAGCGAATGATGTAAGGGGGGAGAGAGAGGATGTACCTCAATCTCCTCAGTAGCCGCTGTGGAGTGTGGAACTATTGGTGTCCCCTCTGTTGCCTTCTGTGCTAGTTGATCTTGTAGTTGCTTTATCATGTCATCTTTGCTTTTGATTTCCTCGGTAGCCTTCATAATTGTTTCTTTGTTTTTGAGGAGCTCTTGTCCTATGACTTCAAGTTGCTCATTGTCTTCTTTACATTGCGCCATATACCGATTTTTGGTTGTCTTCCACTTTTTCCTTAGTGCCATGGTATCATTCATATACCTCTTCTCCCATTGTGCAATGATGGCCTGCTCTTGCTTGAGCTGATCTTCATACCTAGCTAACTTTTCCTCCAATGCATTTGTGTCCTTTTTTGGCACTTCCTGAGCTTCTATGGGTTGATTACATAGAAGACATGTCATCAGCTCGTTGTTTCTGTTCCTTAAGTTCTCTGCTTCTTCCATGTATATCTTTATTTGTGATTCCAAGATCTTGCTTCTTGCATTCACCCGTGTTTTCTCAGCCTCGCAAGCATCATATTTCTTCAGTAACTCCTGTAGTTTTTCTTTCAATTTCTTATTTTCTATCTCTAGTGTTTTACATTGTTGCTTAGCCTCTTGGACTTCATTCTCTTTATGTGTTATGTTCTCTTGTGCTAGAATCAATTGGGCTGAAAGGTTCTTACCCATTTCGTGAAGTTGATGCTTTTCCTGCATTGCCTTGTCATAGTCAGCATCAGCCTCAAGCATTAATTGTAATGTATCCATAGCAGTTTTGATCATATGTTGAACCACTCGCTTGAGCTGAACGACGTCTACATTCAACCACGTTTTTGGGATGCTTGGAGCTTCCCCTGTTTGTACATCCTTTCCGTATTCCGCATGTATAGTCTCGTCATGTGGTTGTCTGATTTGTAGTTGTACCTCCGGTTCTTTGTTTTCTTCTTATATATTGATAATCTTCATGGCACTCCCTTGAAATGTAACATCCATAGGGGAGGGTTCTTCCACTACCCTTATTGGTGTGAAGGGTTCTGACTCTTCCACCGTAGTGTCTTTTGGTTCTTCTTTGGGATTCTTGAATGATCCCTCTCCTGCAAGCCTAGTCTCTTGGATTTGAATGTTAGATGTTTCATTTATTTTGATGACATGTACTCTTTCTTGGGATACCTCTTTGCCTACAGTGTCTTGATTGGGGTTGATGGGAGTGTGATTTACCTTCATGCCCTCTTCTTCCGCATTGTAGTTCACTTCATTTAATTCCTCCCATTGTCCATCATCTTTTGACTCACTTCGAATGTTCGTATTCAATAAGGAGGTGTCTGGTTCCTCTTGTGCATCTGGAGATGAGCTTGAATTTTCCAACTCTAATTCCCTGTACCGATGCTCCTTGGTTAGCCTCTTTTTCACTTCCATATCTTGGTGGGCTTGCTGGTAATGGTGCCCTTGCACTCATAGATTCACTTGACCTTCATTGTATTGATGTGTGTCTTCCAGGGCTTTTGTTAATTCCTCTTCAGTAATCGGTTGATGCTCTTCAATTCTTGTCTTCGGAAGCACATGTGCCCTTTTTGTGGCTGGGACTTCTGCTTCCGCGTGCATCATTTCTCTTAGTCTTTTTGTACCTCTCATTTTAGGTTGGGAGCTCGTTTCTGCCTCCTCAATGATCTTTACCCCTTTTTTCTTTCTCCGGATTGTAGAGACCTTTGCATATTTGGCCATGGCTTTTGATGATGGCATTTCTTGCAGATGCTCTCTAATGCCCAAGGCATGATATATCAATATGGTCAGAGCCACACTGCCGTTCAGGAACTTCTTGTGATTCCACTGCTTCTTTGCCTCGAATAGCTTCTCTTGAATATAAGGAGTCATATTGATTTGATTCCCAATTTGTTTAATAGTGTGTGACAACATCTGGACTATGATCTTCTGAGGAGCGGTGTATCTATGCATGTTAGGAAAGCAAAAGTGATGATGATAGTGCTAGCTGTAACGTATTCATAACTTGTGTGCACCTTTGAAAGTCGGGTTTGCAGATTGGTAATTCAAAATATTTGTGAATGCCCGCTTTCTTCATGATGTCAATGGTAGATGGGAGCTCATGTACCACCTTAAAATCTTGGGACATCACCAGGAACTGATGATCTGTGTCCATGATCTTGATGGTCACTAGGAATAGATAATGCCCAGTTGGTTGATCCTCTCTAAACCAGTGTCCTTTTGCTTTAGTCACACTCTGTGGAGGGAATTCCAACACTTCCTTCTAAATGGTTGCTTCAGAATCTTCAGAGGCCATCTACACTCGTAATGCAAAGAGCATTAACTTTTGTGGCCAACATGTGATTTAGTGATGTGTGTTGTAGTGATATTTCATGCGTCGTGTCACTCCGTTTCCCATGTTTGTATCAGTAAAACCTCTTACCGCATTTTTTTTATTTACATTTCTGAAAGAAAACAATAATTAGTGTAGCCAAAGCAGGTCCATTCCTATGGAAGTAAAAGCTATGACTTGCCTCAATTGGAGAATGTGCTCCACTAATTCTATTATGTACATCATGTGCCGAATACTGGCCTCATAATGTGGCCCTATAATGCATACTTTAGGTGCATTGGAAGCTTCATGAGTGCAAAACAAATCTTCTTGATTCTGGTGTTCTATTCCTTGTTGTTGCTTCGGTTTCCAGATCCATTTCGTAGTAGAGGTATTAAGCCTTGTCTTTTGCTTATTTTGCCGTGCTGCATGTGTATCTCTTCTCTTTTTGGTTATCGGAGTTGTGGGATGCCTTCTCTTGAGGTATCAGCGACAAATCTCGCTAGTCTTTGTGGTACTGTGGTGTCGATATAATGTTTCCTCGTGCTTGTCTATCTCTTGAATGGCCACTTGTCTGACCTTCTTGGGAATCCACATTTGTTGTCGTGTTTTTTGAGCTTCAACTAAAGGCTTAGGAAGCCATACTTGCAAGAGTGGTTTTGGTTCTGATTTCGGTGAAGAAGAATTCTTGCCCCCTTTTGCCTCGTGTGTTGGTGTTGCTATTTCTGATTCCTTCACTCGATCCTTGCGAACACATTTGCAGTTGACGTTTCCTGATTGCGAGTAGTTGATGGTGGATTTCGCGGTTATTAATTGCCCTTTTTTATGGAAGACTTTAAGATTATTGTCCTCCTCGGTTTCCTTGTTAGCTCACAAAATGGTTGGTTTTTATGCACTAATGTGGTTCTATTTGGCAGGAAAATACGTTTGATTTCAGGTATTTGAAGAGTGGAATTGACAATTGATGATAAGTATTTGGAGTGTGTAGGGCCTCTCGTACGGTGCGTTTGAAGGGAGTTACTGATGCCTGATGACGTGTCTTTAATACAAGCTGTTGTGCACAAAGGAAGGTGGCTCATTGGTGATTGTGGGGATTAGAGACTTACATGGATCTCGGTCATCGATTTTTCACATAACCAATGCATAGGAAGTCATGCATTCTTTTGAACTTAATATGATGGAAAATCAATGGATTATATGCCCCACAATCGAGCTTCATCTTTCATTGCGGACGTGCGGAATAATAGGATCCCATCAAATCAAGTCTATAGAGGTGTTTGTTTCCAAAAATGGAGATCATGTGACTTTCTAAGGAGATTGCAGAGATGTGGGGGCTTCTTTATGACCTTACCGGATGGTAGGGAAGGACTTTTGCTATGCATGAAAATGGGATGTATATGAGGATTCCGCTAAGGACAAAGCAGTTCAAAATGGGTGATGAAATTAAGGAGTGACCGCGGGAAATGTACGATGAGGGAATTTTGCCATGGTAGATTGATGCTCTATGATGATCGAGTGATTCACGGACAATCAAGTAAATGGATGAGAGAGCCTGCTTCCCTAGATAGATGGGAAGGAAGGGGAATGAAAGTGACGTTTGCCAACAATCGTATTGTACCCCAACTCTAGTGTTCGTAACTTTGCAAGTCTCTCAAACAAATGTAGAAGGCGAAAAGGTTTTTGCATTGTGCCCCATTTGCATGATATTCCTCTGAACGAAGATTTGATGGTGGGGCCATTTTGAGCGTAGGCACATCATTTGGGAGACCAATAAGTTTATTGCTTCAACTACAGAGAGTTCACAGGCAAGATCTCCATCACGTGAAGACTCCGGATTGTAAGCTAGTGCTGCGCACTGTGAGCTGCCGCCTGACAGATTGAGAGAGGGAGTTTGAAAGCTATGCAGGCCAGACGGTGCTATAGTCTGATTTGTCAAACGGATTATTTGGAAATCAATGTGAGATTATGTCATCTATTATGTCCTCTGTCTCTTCATAAATACCATGGGTGATGCGCTCCAAGGGGGAGATCTCGAATTGCCACATGCGGCATCATGCCATATGCATTCAGACTTCATTCGGACTGGGGAGGTTCATTGAACCGCATTTGGGCTTGTCTTTTCTGCATATACGAAGAGGTCCAGGGGGGATCCATGATCAAAAAAGGGGGAGAGGTTCTCTTCCTCGGGGGTCTTCTTCGACATGTTTAGGAGGTATCCAAAAGAGGGGAGTGCTGCTCTCTGTGGGGGCTAGTAGGTGTCGTCCTCCTGCACAAGAGGTCGCTAATCGAATGCATAGAGGTTCATGACTCTTGAGGCAAAAGAACCTACGAGGCGTGCAATGTTAGTAAAGGGGAGCATCTGGTGGAACTAAAGGATCTTCGGGGGTTCTTTGCTACGTGGTTTTTGGAGCGAAGGAGTACAGCAGGGGAGAAAGAGCTTTTACTGGTCCTTGCCATCTGTACAAGTGTTGAGGCAGAGATAAAAAAATTATCGAAGGAAGCAGAACACGACAAGGGGGGGGGGAGTCACCAAGACACCAAAGAGACTTGTGGAGCACACATCTGGTACAGCAGGTAACTCTTTTCATCTTCGCTTTGTGTTGAAGGGTATGATCGCAGACAGAGAGAAGAGCGCCTGGGGAAGGGAAAGGGTCGAGCGATGACAGACACGGCAGTCTCAGAATGGTCTTTGATAACCAGCACCAGACGGCTTGAAATCAAAGGGAATTATTTGTTCCTTGCATTTCCGTGTGTATTTCTGTATCGTATGAGAGAGAGATATAAATAATATGTGAAACAACTGTTAATTTCTTGACATGTTCTCCGCGAATAGATGGCCAACCAACCAGGTGAGGTGCACAGTGCACATCTGTGAAAATATGCTGCTTCCATAGAAAAATTGTGAGAAAATGTTATATAATTTATTTCGCGCAGAAAGAAGATACTCTGCAAGCCTAAATCCGACGATGGAGGGGATGATCTATTACTGTTCAGTATAGTGTGTAGTAAATTTATGTAGGGTACACAGTACAGTGATCAAGGTGAGTCTTATTGCCTGACGCATTGAACATACGTTCAAAGACGGTTTGTCTGGTGAAATAAAACAATCAAGCTTTTTCATCTCTCAATCTTAAATCATCGCACTTGCTTGGAAGCTATCTAACGTGCTATGAATCATTCTACCAGTCCTTGTTTTCGAACTGCCCCTCTGTCTCTCGTGAAGAAGAAGAGTGAGGCAGGAGAAGGTACTATGGCGTGTGTGGATCTTGTGTGTAGGGGATGGTAGGAGTATAAAAGTGTATATATGAAAGAGTGGTTGAGTTGAGAGAGTGATTAAAGGTGAGGGATAAAAAGAGAAGGGTTCATCAAGGGGTTGATGCGTGAGCGGGGAGCTATACGTGTTGGTACGCATGAAATTGTGAGCTAAGTGCGTGAGTGAATGAACGCATTTAAGGGAGAAGGGAGGGGGGCTCTAAAGGATAACCATACTTAACCACGTGAGGCATGCTAGTCTTAGGCCTAATCTCGGGTATCATTTCCATAACTACGGGTCCATGAGAGTTATGTTGGTGACACATGCTAGTCCTCGTGGAGATGTTGTTGAGGGGTTGTATGCAAGGAAAATAACATCCTCGACAATGGAAAGGCTTGATGCCTACAAGGGAACGGGCAAGTACGTGTCGGGTATGTACAATAAGCCCTCACTCTGGGTGTATGGACGGAAGTAGAACAACAATAATCCCTACGGTATCATTGAGTATAGGATCAAGGAAAGAGGAGAGAGAAAGGAGGGGATATGCAATTTTCATTAGTACGAGAAGCGTGTTCACTTTCCTGAGGTGGTAGATGATGTTGATGCTTGATACTTCAATCGTGCTTCCACTTTGTGCTAGTCAGGCACTATAAAGGTCATTCAATGTTCACTTGAGCTTTATGAAACCATGACATTGCCCCAGCTGAGGATGAATTAGGCCTCAAATGCTCGATAAGGAGAGGAATCATTCGTACCAGACGTGTGTGTGCAAGAGTGAGGAGGTAAGAGAGAGTAGTGTATGTGAAAGTGTGTGCGAGGTAGTGGGAGAAGGTCGCAAAACTATCAAGTGGAGACACAATTGTGGGCTCTAGTAATCCAAGTGGACTGATTCCGAGGGGTTTGAACAAAATAAAGTCTCGCATAATCATTTTTTTTGGGCATTAGATTGAAACATTTTGGTGCATCTGCCGGGAATAGCTTGGTACGTCTCTATAAGAGAGTGCCATAGGTTCGCCTAGCACCACACGTTGGCCGAGCTTGCGGACTCCAAATCTAGTACATGAGCGAGGGGAGCTCATCCTCAAGAGCAACACAAACTCAAAGAGAGGAACGCGCTCAGAGAAGAGCCCTTGAAAGAGAAAGGAAGAGGTGGGAACTGCAAGGTGAGTCAACCTCGACTAGCTCGAAGAAATCTGCTAAAAACGTGTACTCTCGTAGGAGAGTCGCGAATCAAGTGCGAAAGTTTGAAGGAGGGATCCTGAGGCCGCGTGTACTAAATTTTTGGGATCGAAGTGATATCGACATCACACCTCTGTTCGAAATGGCTCAGCGGATTTCGGTTCACTTGGGGGACTTCACCAAGTTCTGAGGTGCTTGGGACGAGGACCCGGATAGTTTTATCCAACTGTTTGAGGTTACTTGTGAGGCCAATGAGGTAGTTGACCAGGGTCAAAGGTTGAGAATTTTTCCGGCTACTCTTCGTGATGAGGCAGCCAATTGGTATGGGAATTTGACACCTCAAGAGCGTGGAACTTATCAGATGCTCAAGGAAGCCTTCTTGGCAAAGTTTTGACGACAAGGCTTCCAAGATAGATTGGCACAACAAATGGATTACTTGCGACAGGGAGTCAATGAGAGCATCGATAACTACATTCAGAGAATGGAAACGTTGGTAAGAAAGATGGGCGCGAATGCCCCGAACGATGAGACATTAAAAAGAAGATTCATTTCGGGATTGAGAGATCCTACGGCACAGCAGCATATCAGCCTGACAAGACCGACAACTTTAATGGATGCTAAGGAATAAGCAAGGCTTTGGGAGGAAGTCCAATTATGCCAACAAAGGAAGATGGAGCTCTTATACGAGCCAATGGGAGGCCCAGGAAACATACCAATGAAAGATCCAGACCAAGGAAGTCCCGCATTGATGACTCCAGCTTTTGTAGCTGCCACTAGCACGCCAGGCGAGGTAAAGCCTGCGCTAACTGAAGAACGAATATTGGAGTTGGCCACGCAAGCTATAAAAGCTGCCACAATCACCCAGGAAACATACACAGTAAAACCAGAGGTGACTACAAACCCCAATCAAGTGTTTCGATCAAATACATGGTGTGGAAAGTGCCATGGTTACGGCCATTTGGCTTCAGAATGCCCTACAGTCTCGAGAGTATTCACAGATAGATCACCGCCTAGAATGCGTTGCACTTTTTGTGGAAGGACAAATCACACGGAGGACCGATGTTACAACAAGAGAGCCTATGAAGAAAGGACCATGAAATGGGGAGATACAAGAGAAAGACCTTACAGGGGATTGCCCGCTCAAAGTGTCCCACCTACATCTCGTTGGGAAAACAGACCTACTTATGGATATGGTGCTCAGGGTCAAGGAGGAGACTATCCAAGAGGAGCCGCGCATGATCAAAGAAGAGATGGTCCAATCCAGTGCTGGAGATGCCATGGCTTTGGCCACACTCAATCTAGATGTCCAAATGAAAAGAAACCAATTGATTATACCCCACTATGTAGGTACTGTAGTGGACAGGGCCACTTTGATGAAGATTGTCCAAAACGGAGAGCTGCCGTCGGCAAGGAAAAAGGACCAGTAGGGTCCTCGAATTATGTTGATACTCAGATGCATTCCACATCGAGAGCTCAAGAGCACGTTCCTACAATCGGAGTAGTGTTCAAAACACCAAACCCTCAAGAAGGCTCTAGCTCGTCAATGCACTTTGTGGATGCTTACGAGGCCAAGAAACCACACAAAGATCCAACTGTGGCAGTAGTCACAAGGACTCAAGAGTATTCGAAGAAGAATCCAGGAGGCGAAGGTGAAGAAGGGAGTCAAGAGAAGATCGTTGAGCGTGAAGAGGTAGAGAACCAACTTGGAGGATTTGCTGAGCAGCAAGAGTTTGAGGATGGGGAAGAAATTGAGATCCTTCCACCAGTGACTAAGGAGTTTGTGCCACGCATAGCACCATTCCCTAAAAGATTAAGGGCTCCGAAGTGTAGAAAGGAAAGACAAAGTTCGGAGGAAGTGGACATCGTAAAGCTGCTCGCTGACACGGAAGTCACGCTAGACATTGGCACATTGCTAAAATGTTCACCTGCTTATAGGAAACAATTCTACAATGAATATATTAAGAAGCCGAGGAAAGCTCGAGATAAAAAGAGACAAGATAAAGATGTCCAAGGGATCATTCAAAGCATTACGACGCAAATTGATTCGAACGCTCCAGCTGTGACGGTTGAGATTAAAGGGTATGCAGTCCCCGGTGCTCAGTTAGATAGTGGAGCTGCAGTCAACCTTATGACTGAGTTCATGATGAAAGCTTTGGGCCTCAACCACATGGAAGAAACTCCGATGTCCTTGAGAATGGAAGATCAAACACAAGTGAAGCCTGCGGGTCTTTTGAAGAATGTAAGCACAGTTGTGGGCGGTCTAGAGTTTAAAGTTGATTATCTGATAGTAAGACCAAGGACCTCAGAGGCTACCTTCTCGATCTTACTTGGACGGCCATGGCTGGTGCAAGCCGAATGTGTGCACGATTGGCGCACAGGATTTATCACAATTGGACCAAAGGTTGATCGAATACAACTTCAAGTGTCTCCCAATTTGATCGGCAAGAAATCGACAACAGCTGAGGAAAGGGAGCAGAAAGCAAAGGAAAAAGTTAGACAAGAAATGGCACGCGTAAGATTTGCCCTGCGCACGGAGACTTCCAAGGACCTTTCACAAGATGGATTTAATCTGCAATTGGCCAACCTCCAACATGCAAAAGTGGGCGAGTACATAGATCCTCTATGTTACAAGGATGATTCAGACCAGGAGTTGCTGGGATGGATGACACATACAAGTGAATTTGAGTGCTACATGTTGAGTATAGACGCAAAGGAAAATAAAGCTACTCAATCCCTGGAGAAGGGAACTTCAAAAGAAGAGTTGAAACTGGAGTTAGCTCCGACAATGGAAGTGCAACAGTTGAGAGAAAGGGTTAGAATGCTAGAAGCAGAGCTTCTAAGGAGAAGTCGAGAATTGGAAAAGGAAGCGAAGAGTAAGTCTAAAGTGTCGGAAGCCATTGCAAAAGCTGAATTAAAGAAATTGGGTGCGGTTGAAAAAGAACAAAACAATGATTTATTGGCCAACCATGCACGCGTGATCGGAGAGCACATTCCAATCACAACTTCAAGGAATAAGGAATATTCGCGAGAAGCTCAGGTGGAAAAATGGGAAGTTTTTCTAGAAAAGTTCTTGAGTGTGGGGTCTGAGCTACCAGATGGAGTACGAAATTGTATTAAGTTGGCACTCAAAAATTTCAGCAAGGCCTTTGCATGGTCATACAGTGATCTGAGAGGAATTGATCCCCGAATCTGCCAACATTATATAGATTTGGAAGAAGGCACCCGACCAATATGTCAACGACTCAGGCGGACGAATCCAGTCTACTCGGAATTGATCAAGCTGGAATCGACTAAGTTATTGGAAGCAGGATTCATATATCCCATCGCATCCAGTGAATGGGTATCACCAATTGTAGTTGTTCCGAAGAAAAATAAGAAAATCCGTATTTGCATAGATTACCGTAAGTTGAACGAGCGCACAAAGAAGGATCACTTCCCTTTGCCATTCACTGATCAAATCTTGGACAGAGTGGCTGGCCATAAATTGTACTCATTTTTGGATGGTTTCAGTGGGTACAACCAGATCCAAATCCATGAAGAAGATCAATCAAAAACTACTTTCACCACAGAATGGGGTACGTATGCATATCGTGTGATGCCATTTGGATTATGCAATGCACCGGCCACATTCCAGAGAGCAATGATAGCTGCATATCAAGACTATTTGCAGGATTGGATGGAGATATTCCTCGATGATTTTGCAATCAGAGGCAATGATGAAAACATGATGGAGAGGATCGAAGCTATTTTAAGAAGAAGCATCGAAAAAGGCATCGCATTAAATCCTGAAAAGTGTACATTTGGAGTACGAAGAGGATTGCTTTTGGGACATGTTATGACCGAAAAAGGAATCGCGGTCGACGAGGATAAAGTGGAAAAGATCGGACAACTTCCACCTCCTCAAAACTTGCGGCAACTCAGAGGATTCTTGGGGCATGCTAATTATTATCGACGATTTATATTAAATTTTGCATCAATAGCAGCACCATTGACGAATCTTTTGAGGAAAGACCAACAATACCAATGGACTGGAGAGTGCCAAGTTGCATTCGAATTGATCAAAAATAAATTGATAAATGCACCGATTTTGGTAGCACCCGACTGGACGAAAGAATTCCATGTGCATACCGACGCTTCTCATACTGCGGTTGGAGCAGTACTATGCCAAGCCGATGAAAAGAAGTTGGACCACCCTATTTATTACGCAAGTCGCAACTTGAATAGCACTGAGAGGAACTACACGACTACAGAGAAGGAATGCCTCTCGACGATCTTTGCGGTAAACAAGCATCGGCATTACTTAATGGGAAAACATTTCACGTTCTATGTGGATCATGAAGCCCTAAAGTACATCATTAATAAACCCGAGCTATCAGGGCGATTGATGAGGTGGATGCTACTCCTCCAAGAATTTCAGTTCACAGTGGTAACCAGACCAGGCAAAGCGCATATATTGGCCGACCATTTATCTCGAATTGTTAATGAGGAGCCAATCTCTGGTGTGCCCAATGATGCTCCTGATGGGCATCTATTCCAGGTTGATGCTAAAGTACCTTGGTTGGCCGACTTGGTGAATTTCTTGTGCACTACTAAATATCCGTCAGGAGCAAGCAAGAGAGAGAAGCAAAAACTGTTAGCATTGGCGAAGCACCATAGCATCATTGGGGGGCAACTCTATCGATATTTTGTCCATGAGAGCATTTATCGGAGGTGTCTCGAGGAAGAAGAAGTACCTCTAGTGTTGAGGGCTTTGCATGATGAACCCTGCGGTGGGCATTTTGCTGGTGAACTGACGGCAAGAAAGGTTTTATTGGCTGGGTATTGGTGGCCAACGCTGTTCAAAGACTCGCACACATACTGTAAGAAATGCGACAAATGCCAACGAATGGGCAAACCCACATTGGCACATGCTGCTCCTCTTACGCCGGTGCTGGCTCTTAAGCCGTTTGAGAAATGGGGAATTGATTTTGTGGGGCCTATTGATCCTCCCTCAAGACGTCGGTCTAATAGGTATATTTTGGTCTGCACAGACTATGTTACCAAGTGGGTAGAAGCCAAAGCTCTGAAGACTGACCGAGCTGTTGATGTAGCTAAATTTTTGTATGAAAAAATTATCACTCGATTTGGATGCCCGTTGGAAATAGTAAGTGATAGAGGAACCCATTTTGTCAACGAACTGATCAAAGAATTAATGGAATTATATAAGATCAAACACCGGAAGAGCACTCCATATTACCCGAGAGCGAATGGACAAGTGGAGGTCACCAACAAAGTTCTTGAACAGATTCTAACAAAGACAGTAGTTGTGCATAGGAGAGACTGGGATGAGAGACTTTTGGAAGCCTTGTGGGCATATCGAACATCCTACCGAGTGACGACAAAGAGCACTCCATTCTCCCTAGTAGATGGCGAGGAAGCCATCTTTCCCATCGAAAAAGAAGTGCAGACATTAAGAGTGGCCATCGAGGCTAGGCTGGGAGAAGAAGAGTCATTGAAAGAAAGGTACATACAACTGGTCAAGCTAGAAGAAAAGAGACTCATTGCACATCAAAGTTTGGAAGCTATTCAGAAGAGACGTAAAGAGAGGCACGACAAGAATCTCAAGACCCATGTGATTCAAGAAGGAGATTTGGTGCTAGTCTATGATAGTAAATATTATAAATTCCCGAGGAAGTTACAGACAAGATGGGCAGGACCGTTTAAGGTGGTGGAACTCAATTCCAATGGTTCCATGCAAATTCAAGATTTAGGAGAAGAATGTGCTCCCGTGAAGGTTAACGCGCTTCGAGTTAAACCATATTTCAAGTGATATTAGGACGGGAGAAGCCAGACAAGATCCAAGCAGAAGGACGAAGTAGACTCCTTGTACATAGATGTGTGTGTGTATATATATATATATATATATATATATATATATATATATATATATATATATATATATATACACTCACACCACGACTCCTACTTTCTCACACACACACCACAGTAGCTCAAAAGTGAGGGATGGGGTAGATAACAATCCTACACACATTCCAAGCTTCACACACACACAAAGGATCATAGAGAAGATGGAATTCTGCAGGAAAGAAGCAAATTCGAATTTCTGAAGCTCCCTTCTTCACAATGGCAAAAAGTCTTTACAAAGAGTCACAAAGTGACTTATATACATGTGCCCTACACAAGTGACCGGCACTTTATTGACTAATCTCTGTTCGCCTACTATTTTACAAGGAATATATTACAACGACTTGGGATTATGCATCTAGAGGACTCCTCTAGTGCATTTACATAGCTTGAGGCAATTTCCTAAAACTTTGAAGAAGAAAAATATGCCCGTTGATTTGAAAAATTTGAGGCTCCTCTTTTGTGCCTCTTTGCTCTGCAACACTCTCCCCCTCTTTGTCTCTGCCGTCCCTTGACAGGCTTTTGTTTCTCGTTTATGGCTTGTCTAAGACTTCTGAATACATGCACCTAAAGCTCGAAGAAGCGATAAGGACTATCAGGCAATTTGTTATTTTATCCGAGGTATGTACTTTGCTTCTGTTTTCCCCTTAGTATTCCGTACATCAAAAATCTGGGTTGTTGTCTTAAGTCGGGTTGCCACGCATGCCATCAGTGGAAGGATTAGGATTTTTCAGATATCTTCTTGCACTCCTTCATGGATACTTATTGGCCTTGATCCACCCTTGTTACTTACATACCTTTCCTCGTTGTATTGTCTTGAGCATGTTTACCTTCTGCCACTGCATGCCTTAGTTTGCTGACCTCTACTCTCTTTTAAGAGTGCATTATGTTTTAGAGGTCCTATTTCTGAATCTTCTTTGTCATCCTTCAGGACATGTTCCATTTCTTCTCACCGCACGCATCCAGTGGACGAGGAGACACCTAGGATCTTCAAACAATTGGTTATCTTATCCGATGAAGCATCCTATGTGTTCTGTCTCTCTCCTCGACTTGTTTTGCTTCATCGCCAACTCCTAGTGGATGAGGAAGCTGTGTGCAACCTCCCATGAAATGTCCTGGTTGTTATCTTTCTTTAATTCCACTCCTCAGAACCTCAACCTTTGGTGTTGTTGCCTGATGCGTGCCCCTGGGGGGCTTTGGGTAGAGACTTGTTCGTTTTCTTGATAATCTTTACTCTTTATTGAGCAGCTTTATTATTTGATCTTCTTCTTCTTCTCTTTTTGCCTGATTCCCCTTCCACACATCCCTCCCACTGAACTCTGTCATCCCCGACATGCTTTTTGTGGCGACGTGAGTACGTTTGTATTGTATCTTGCTCTCGTTGATTAAGTAGATTTGCATGACATAGCATAAATTCTTTCCATTGGGTTGATTTGACTCCGCCTTCTGGTTCATGGCGATGGTTTGCAAAAAAACTCAATTCGTACGCCACCATCCTAGCATTAATTCGAAGACATCTTTACAAAAATCTCAGAGTTGATTTCAAAAAATCCCATAAAGAATGCTTCTTCAAACATCTGCATGTAAGTGGTTGGCAAAAACATAAGTCTTGAGTATATAGCCATAAGTGTTAATCGGCTCGATATAGTTGATAGATAAAAAATGAGGGCATCGGGTCCCTGATTAATGCCGATGAAGTTCAAAAAAGTATATTTGGCATGTTGGAAGACTTTGATAACTGTAAGTAGCATGCTTAGAATCTTATTCATCATTTTGATTGCCAAATTAGGTACAGTGGCGTAGCGAGCAATCCAAAATTCCATGGTTTTAACCATGTATTCTTTCGTCGGTAGATAGTTATGCGGTGGACGTGGTAATAGTGGATAGTTGAGCCACTGGTTATTTATGCTACCCTGGCGCTGTTCTTCCCAAAAATGCATCCATGAGCATTTGCGTGGTACTGGGCAAAAAGATAGATTTACTTGAAGTATGTATGGCGATGATTCTCAGTGTACCCTTAGGGTCGGATTTTTCTCCAAAAACTTCCTCCTCCATATAGGATCAGCTTTGTCGAATTCCTCTTGAGTGTAGGTGAATGTTTGCATGCTAAACTGGAGGTTGCAATCTCGCTCTTTATTGGTTGTGTTCTTTATATATTGTCGTGTTTGTTCTTTAAGTAAACCATATGGTATATTGAATGGTTTTAAGATCTGTTCCAAATTTTTTCTTTCTATCTTTGCGTCCTTCATGACCTTGATAATTTGATCTTCAAATTCTACAATAAGCTGGGCCACCAGTAGTGCCCTCTCATTTGGGCTCAGTTATGCAATATCTCGATGAGTACGTTCAAAGTGGATCTCTGTTTCCTCCCTTATCAGCGAATGATGTAAGGGGGGAGAGAGAGGATGTACCTCAATCTCCTCAGTAGCCGCTGTGGAGTGTGGAACTACTGGTGTCCCCTCTGTTGCCTTCTGTGCTAGTTGATCTTGTAGTTGCTTTATCATGTCATCTTTGCTTTTGATTTCCTCGGTAGCCTTCATAATTGTTTCTTTGTTTTTGAGGAGCTCTTGTCCTATGACTTCAAGTTGCTCATTGTCTTCTTTACATTGCGCCATATACCGATTTTTGGTTGTCTTCCACTTTTTCCTTAGTGCCATGGTATCATTCATATACCTCTTCTCCCATTGTGCAATGATGGCCTGCTCTTGCTTGAGCTGATCTTCATACCTAGCTAACTTTTCCTCCAATGCATTTGTGTCCTTTTTTGGCACTTCCTGAGCTTCTATGGGTTGATTACATAGAAGACATGTCATCAGCTCGTTGTTTCTGTTCCTTAAGTTCTCTGCTTCTTCCATGTATATCTTTATTTGTGATTCCAAGATCTTGCTTCTTGCATTCACCCGTGTTTTCTCAGCCTCGCAAGCATCATATTTCTTCAGTAACTCCTGTAGTTTTTCTTTCAATTTCTTATTTTCTATCTCTAGTGTTTTACATTGTTGCTTAGCCTCTTGGACTTCATTCTCTTTATGTGTTATGTTCTCTTGTGCTAGAATCAATTGGGCTGAAAGGTTCTTACCCATTTCGTGAAGTTGATGCTTTTCCTGCATTGCCTTGTCATAGTCAGCATCAGCCTCAAGCATTAATTGTTATGTATCCATAGCAGTTTTGATCATATGTTGAACCACTCGCTTGAGCTGAACGACGTCTACATTCAACCACGTTTTTGGGATGCTTGGAGCTTCCCCTGTTTGTACATCCTTTCCGTATTCCGCATGTATAGTCTCGTCATGTGGTTGTCTGATTTGTAGTTGTACCTCCGGTTCTTTGTTTTCTTCTTATATATTGATAATCTTCATGGCACTCCCTTGAAATGTAACATCCATAGGGGAGGGTTCTTCCACTACCCTTATTGGTGTGAATGGTTCTGACTCTTCCACCGTAGTGTCTTTTGGTTCTTCTTTGGGATTCTTGAATGATCCCTCTCCTGCAAGCCTAGTCTCTTGGATTTGAATGTTAGATGTTTCATTTACTTTGATGACATGTACTCTTTCTTGGGATACCTCTTTGCCTACAGTGTCTTGATTGGGGTTGATGGGAGTGTGATTTACCTTCATGCCCTCTTCTTCCGCATTGTAGTTCACTTCATTTAATTCCTCCCATTGTCCATCATCTTTTGACTCACTTCGAATGTTCGTATTCAATAAGGAGGTGTCTGGTTCCTCTTGTGCATCTGGAGATCAGCTTGAATTTTCCAACTCTAATTCCCTGTACCGATGCTCCTTGGTTAGCCTCTTTTTTACTTCCATATCTTGGTGGGCTTGCTGGTAATGGTGCCCTTGCACTCATAGATTCACTTGACCTTCATTGTATTGATGTGTGTCTTCCAGGGCTTTTGTTGATTCCTCTTCAGTAATCGGTTGATGCTCTTCAATTCTTGTCTTCGGAAGCACATGTTCCCTTTTTGTGGCTGGGACTTCTGCTTCCGCGTGCATCATTTCTCTTAGTCTTTTTGTACCTCTCATTTTAGGTTGGGAGCTCGTTTCTGCCTCCTCAATGATCTTTACCCCTTTTTTCTTTCTCCGGATTGTAGAGACCTTTGCATATTTGGCCATGGCTTTTGATGATGGCATTTCTTGCAGATGCTCTCTAATGCCCAAGGCATGATATATCAATATGGTCAGAGCCACACTGCCGTTCAGGAACTTCTTGTGATTCCACTGCTTCTTTGCCTCGAATAGCCTCTCTTGAATATAAGGAGTCATATTGATTTGATTCCCAATTTGTTTAATAGTGTGTGACAACATCTAAACTATGATCTTCTGAGGAGCGGTGTATCTATGCATGTTAGGAAAGCAAAAGTGATGATGATAGCACTAGCTGTAACGTATTCATAACTTGTGTGCACCTTTGAAAGTCGGGTTTGCAGATTGGTAATTCAAAATATTTGTGAATGCCCGCTTTCTTCATGATGTCAATGGTCGATGGGAGCTCATGTACCACCTTAAAATCTTGGGACATCACCAGGAACTGATGATCTGTGTCCATGATCTTGATGGTCACTAGGAATAGATAATGCCCAGTTGGTTGATCCTCTCTAAACCAGTGTCCTTTTGCTTTAGTCACACTCTGTGGAGGGAATTCCAACACTTCCTTCTAAATGGTTGCTTCAGAATCTTCAGAGGCCATCTACACTCGTAATGCAAAGAGCATTAACTTTTGTGGCCAACATGTGATTTAGTGATGTGTGTTGTAGTGATATTTCATGCGTCGTGTCACTCCGTTTCCCATGTTTGTATCAGTAAAACCTCTTATCGCATTTTTTTTATTTACATTTCTGAAAGAAAACAATAATTAGTGTAGCCGAAGCAGGTCCATTCCTATGGAAGTAAAAGCTATGACTTGCCTCAATTGGAGAATGTGCTCCACTAATTCTATTATGTACATCATGTGCCGAATACTGGCCTCATAATGTGGCCCTATAATGCATACTTTAGGTGCATTGGAAGCTTCATGAGTGCAAAACAAATCTTCTTGATTCTGGTGTTCTATTCCTTGTTGTTGCTTCGGTTTCCAGATCCATTTCGTAGTAGAGGTATTAAGCCTTGTCTTTTGCTTATTTTGCCGTGCTGCATGTGTATCTCTTCTCTTTTTGGTTATCGGAGTTGTGGGATGCCTTCTCTTGAGGTATCAGCGACAAATCTCGCTAGTCTTTGTGGTACTATGGTGTCGATATAATGTTTCCTCGTGCTTGTCTATCTCTTGAATGGCCACTTGTCTGACCTTCTTGGGAATCCACATTTGTTGTCGTGTTTTTTGAGCTTCAACTAAAGGCTTAGGAAGCCATACTTGCAAGAGTGGTTTTGGTTCTGATTTCGGTGAAGAAGAATTCTTGCCCCCTTTTGCCTCGTGTGTTGGTGTTGCTATTTTTGATTCCTTCACTCGATCCTTGCGAACACATTTGCAGTTGACGTTTCCTGATTGCGAGTAGTTGATGGTGGATTTCGCGGTTATTAATTGCCCTTTTGTATGGAAGACTTTAAGATTATTGTCCTCCTCGGTTTCCTTGTTAGCTCACAAAATGGTTGGTTTTTATGCACTAATGTGGTTCTATTTGGCAGGAAAATACGTTTGATTTCAGGTATTTGAAGAGTGGAATTGACGATTGATGATAAGTATTTGGAGTGTGTAGGGCCTCTCGTACGGTGCATTTGAAGGGAGTTACTGATGCCTGATGACGTGTCTTTAATACAAGCTGTTGTGCACAAAGGAAGGTGGCTCATTGGTGATTGTGGGGATTAGAGACTTACATGGATCTCGGTCATCGATTTTTCACATAACCAATGCATAGGAAGTCATGCATTCTTTTGAACTTAATATGATGGAAAATCAATGGATTATATGCCCCACAATCGAGCTTCATCTTTCATTGCGGACGTGCGGAATAATAGGAACCCATCAAATCAAGTCTATAGAGGTGTTTGATCCTGTGACTTTCTAAGGAGATTGCAGAGATGTGGGTGCTTCTTTATGACCTTACCGGATGGTAGGGAAGGACTTTTGCTATGCATGAAAATGGGATGTATATGAGGATTCCGCTAACAACAAAGCAGTTCAAAATGGGTGATGAAATTAAGGAGTGACCGCGGGAAATGTACGATGAGGGAATTTTGCCATGGTAGATTGATGCTCTATGATGATCGAGTGATTCACGGACAATCAAGTAAATGGATGAGAGAGCCTGCTTCCCTAGATAGATGGGAAGGAAGGGGAATGAAAGTGACGTTTGCCAACAATCGTATTGTACCCCAACTCTAGTGTTCATAACTTTGCAAGTCTCTCAAACAAATGTAGAAGGCGAAAAGGTTTTTGCATTGTGCCCCATTTGCATGATATTCCTCTGAACGAAGATTTGATGGTGGGGCCATTTTGAGCGTAGGCACATCATTTGGGAGACCAATAAGTTTATTGCTTCAACTACAGAGAGTTCACAGGCAAGATCTCCATCACGTGAAGACTCCGGATTGTAAGCTAGTGCTGCGCACTGTGAGCTGCCGCCTGACAGATTGAGAGAGGGAGTTTGAAAGCTATGCAGACCAGACGGTGCTATAGTCCGATTTGTCAAACGGATTATTTGGAAATCAATGTGAGATTATGTCATCTATTATGTCTTCTGTCTCTTCATGAATACCATGGGTGATGCGCTCCAAAGGGGAGATCCCGAATTGCCACATGCGGCATCATGCCATATGCATTCAGACTTCATTCGGACTGGGGAGGTTCATTGAACCGCATTTGGGCTTGTCTTTTCTGCATATACGAAGAGGTCTAGGGGGGATCCATGATCAAAAAAGGGGGAGAGGTTCTCTTCCTCGGGGGTCTTCTTCGACATGTTTAGGAGGTATCCAAAAGAGGGGAGTGCTGCTCTCTGTGGGGGCTAGTAGGTGTCGTCCTCCTACACAAGAGGTCGCTAATCGAATGCATAGAGGTTCATGACTCTTGAGGCAAAAGAACCTACGAGGCGTGCAATGTTAGTAAAGGGGAGCATCTGGTGGAACTAAAGGATCTTCGGGGGTTCTTTGCTACGTGGTTTTTGGAGCGAAGGAGTACAGCAAGGGAGAAAGAGCTTTTACTGGTCCTTGCCATCTGTACAAGTGTTGAGGCAGAGATAAAGAAATTATCGAAGGAAGCAGAACACGACAAGGGGGGGGGAGTCACCAAGGCACCAAAGAGACTTGTGGAGCACACATCTGGTACAACAGGTAACTCTTTTCATCTTTGCTTTGTGTTGAAGGGTATGATCGCAGACAGAGAGAAGAGCGCCTGGGGAAGGGAAAGGGTCGAGCCATGACAGACACGGCAGTCTCAGAATGGTCTTTAATAACCAGCACCAGACGGCTTGAAATCAAAGGGAAGAAGAAGAGTGAGGTAGGAGAAGGTACTATGGCGTGAAGAAGAAGAGTGAGGTAGGAGAAGGTACTATGGCGTGAAGAAGAAGAGTGAGGTAGGAGAAGGTACTATGGCGTGTGTGGATCTTGTGTGTAGGGGATGGTAGGAGTATAAAAGTGTATATATGAAAGAGTGGTTGAGTTGAGAGAGTGATTAAAGGTGAGGGATAAAAAGAGAAGGGTTCCTCAAGGGGTTGATGCATGAGCGGGGAGCTCTACGTGTTGGTACGCATGAAATTGTGAGCTAAGTGCGTGAGTGAATGAACGCATTTAAGGGAGAAGGGAGGGGGGCTCTAAAGGATAGCCATACTTAACCACGTGAGGCATGCTAGTCTTAGGCCTAATCTCGGGTATCATTTCCATAACTACGGGTCCATGAGAGCTATGTTGGTGACACATGCTAGTCCTCGTGGAGATGTTGTTGAGGGGTTGTATGCAAGGAAAATAACATCCTCGACAATGGAAAGGCTTGATGCCTACAAGGGAACGGGCAAGTACGTGTCGGGTATGTACAATAAGCCCTCACTCTGGGTGTATGGACGGAAGTAGAACAACAATAATCCCTACGGTATCATTGAGTATAGGATCAAGGAAAGAGGAGAGAGAAAGGAGGGGATATGCAATTTTCATTAGTACGAGAAGCGTGTTCACTTTCCTGAGGTGGTAGATGATGTTGATGCTTGATACTTCAATCGTGCTTCCACTTTGTGCTAGTCAGGCACTATAAAGGTCATTCAATGTTCACTTGAGCTTTATGAAACCACGACATTGCCCCAGCTGAGGATGAATTAGGCCTCAAATGCTCGATAAGGAGAGGAATCATTCGTACCAGACGTGCGTGTGCAAGAGTGAGGAGGTAAGAGAGAGTAGTGTATGTGAAAGTGTGTGCGAGGTAGTGGGAGAAGGTCGCAAAACTATCAAGTGGAGACACAATTGTGGGCTCTAGGTAATCCAAGTGGACTGATTCCGAGGGGTTTGAACAAAATAAAGTCTCGCATAATCATTTTTTTTGGGCATTAGATTCAAACATTTTGGTGCGTCTGCCGGGAATAGCTTGGTACGTCTCTATAAGAGAGTGCCATAGGTTCGCCTAGCGCCACACGTTGGCCGAGCTTGCAGACTCCAAATCTAGTACATGAGCGAGGGGAGCTCATCCTCAAGAGCAACACAAACTCAAAGAGAGGAACGCGCTCAGAGAAGAGCCCTTGAAAGAGAAAGGAAGAGGTGGGAACTGCAAGGCGAGTCAACCTCGACTAGCTCGAAGAAATCTGCTAAAAACGTGTACTCCCGTAGGAGAGTCGCGAATCAAGTGCGAAAGTTTGAAGGAGGGATCCTGAGGTCGCGTGTACTAAATTTTTGGGATCGAAGTGATATCGACATCACACCTCTGTTCGAAATGGCTCAGCGGATTTCGGTTCACTTGGGGGACTTCACCAAGTTCTCAGGTGCTTGGGACGAGGACCCGGATAGTTTTATCCAACTGTTTGAGGTTACTTGTGAGGCCAATGAGGTAGTTGACCAGGGTCAAAGGTTGAGAGTTTTTCCGGCTACTCTTCGTGATGAGGCAGCCAATTGGTATGGGAATTTGACATCTCAAGAGCGTGGAACTTATCAGATGCTCAAGGAAGCCTTCTTGGCAAAGTTTTGACGACAAGGCTTCCAAGATAGATTGGCACAACAAATGGATTACTTGCGACAGGGAGTCAATGAGAGCATCGATAACTACATTCAGAGAATGGAAACGTTGGTAAGAAAGATGGGCGCGAATGCCCCGAACGATGAGACATTAAAAAGAAGATTCATTTCGGGATTGAGAGATCCTACGGCACAGCAGCATATCAGCCTGACAAGACCGACAACTTTAATGGATGCTAAGGAATAAGCAAGGCTTTGGGAGGAAGTCCAATTATGCCAACAAAGGAAGATGGAGCTCTTATACGAGCCAATGGGAGGCCCAGGAAAGATACCAATGAAAGATCCGGGCCAAGGAAGTCCCGCATTGATGACTCCAGCTTTTGTAGCTGCCACTAGCACGCCAGGCGAGGTAAAGCCTGCGCTAACTGAAGAACGAATATTGGAGTTGGCCACGCAAGCTATAAAAGCTACCACAATCACCCAGGAAACATACACAGTAAAACCAGAGGTGACTACAAACCCCAATCAAGTGTTTCGATCAAATACATGGTGTGGAAAGTGCCATGGTTACGGCCATTTGGCTTCAGAATGCCCTACAGTCTCGAGAGTATTCACAGATAGATCACCGCCTAGAATGCGTTGCACTTTTTGTGGAAGGACAAATCACACGGAGGACCGATGTTACAACAAGAGAGCCTATGAAGAAAGGACCATGAAATGGGGAGATACAAGAGAAAGACCTTACAGGGGATTGCCCGCTCAAAGTGTCCCACCTACATCTCGTTGGGAAAACAGACCTACTTATGGATATGGTGCTCAGGGTCAAGGAGGAGACTATCCAAGAGGAGCCGCGCATGATCAAAGAAGAGATGGTCCAATCCAGTGCTGGAGATGCCATGGCTTTGGCCACACTCAATCTAGATGTCCAAATGAAAAGAAACCAATTGATTATACCCCACTATGTAGGTACTGTAGTGGAGAGGGCCACTTTGATGAAGATTGTCCAAAACGGAGAGCTGCCGCCGGCAAGGAAAAAGGACCAGTAGGGTCCTCGAATTATGTTGATACTCAGATGCATTCCACATCGAGAGCTCAAGAGCACGTTCCTACAATCGGAGTAGTGTTCAAAACACCAAACCCTCAAGAAGGCTCTAGCTCGTCAATGCACTTTGTGGATGCTTACGAGGCCAAGAAACCACACAAAGATCCAACTGTGGCAGTAGTCACAAGGACTCAAGAGTATTCGAAGAAGAATCCAGGAGGCGAAGGTGAAGAAGGGAGTCAAGAGAAGATCGTTGAGCGTGAAGAGGTAGAGAACCAACTTGGAGGATTTGCTGAGCAGCAAGAGTTTGAGGATGGGGAAGAAATTGAGATCCTTCCACCAGTGACTAAGGAGTTTGTGCCAGGCATAGCACCATTCCCTGAAAGATTAAGGGCTCCGAAGTGTAGAAAGGAAAGACAAAGTTCGGAGGAAGTGGACATCGTAAAGCTGCTCGCTGACACGGAAGTCACGCTAGACATTGGCACATTGCTAAAATGTTCACCTGCTTATAGGAAACAATTCTACAATGAATATATTAAGAAGCCGAGGAAAGCTCGAGATAAAAAGAGACAAGATAAAGATGTCCAAAGGATCATTCAAAGCATTACGACGCAAATTGATTCGAACGCTCCAGCTGTGACGGTTGAGATTAAAGGGTATGCAGTCCCCGGTGCTCAGTTAGATAGTGGAGCTGCAGTCAACCTTATGACTGAGTTCATGATGAAAGCTTTGGGCCTCAACCACATGGAAGAAACTTTGATGTCCTTGAGAATGGCAGATCAAACACAAGTGAAGCCTGCGGGTCTTTTGAAGAATGTAAGCACAGTTGTGGGCGGTCTAGAGTTTAAAGTTGATTATCTGATAGTAAGACCAAGGACCTGAGAGGCTACCTTCTCGATCTTACTTGGACGGCCATGGCTGGTGCAAGCCGAATGTGTGCACAATTGGCGCACAGGATTTATCACAATTGGACCAAAGGTTGATCGAATACAACTTCAAGCGTCTCCCAATTTGATCGGCAAGAAATCAACAACAGCTGAGGAAAGGGAGCAGAAAGCAAAGGAAAAAGTTAGACAAGAAATGGCACGGGTAAGATTTGCCCTGCGCACGGAGACTTCCAAGGACCTTTCACAAGATGGATTTAATCTGCAATTGGCCAACCTCCAACATGCGAAAGTGGGCGAGTACATAGATCCTCTATGTTACAAGGATGATTCAGACCAGGAGTTGCTGGGATGGATGACACATACAAGTGAATTTGAGTGCTACATGTTGAGTATAGACGCAAAGGAAAATAAAGCTACTCAATCCCTGGAGAAGGGAACTTCAAAAGAAGAGCTGAAACTGGAGTTAGCTCCAACAATGGAAGTGCAACAGTTGAGAGAAAGGGTTAGAATGCTAGAAGCAGAGCTTCTAAGGAGAAGTCGAGAATTGGAAAAGGAAGCGAAGAGTAAGTCTAAAGTGTCGGAAGCCATTGCAAAAGCTGAATTAAAGAAATTGGGTGCGGTTGAAAAAGAACAAAACAATGATTTACTGGCCAACCATGCACGCGTGATCGGAGAGCACATTCCAATCACAACTTCAAGGAATAAGGAATATTCGCGAGAAGCTCAGGTGGAAAAATGGGAAGTTTTTCTAGAAAAGTTCTTGAGTGTGGGGTTCGAGCTACCAGATGGAGTACGAAATTGTATTAAGTTGGCACTCAAAAATTTCAGCAAGGCCTTTGCATGGTCATACAGTGATCTCAGAGGAATTGATCCCCGAATCTGCCAATATTATATAGATTTGGAAGAAGGCACCCGACCAATATGTCAATGACTCAGGCGGACGAATCCAGTCTACTCGGAATTGATCAAGCTGGAATCGACTAAGTTATTGGAAGCAGGATTCATATATCCCATCGCATCCAGTGAATGGGTATCACCAATTGTAGTTGTTCCGAAGAAAAATAAGAAAATCCGTATTTGCATAGATTACCGTAAGTTGAACGAGCGCACAAAGAAGGATCACTTCCCTTTGCCATTCACTGATCAAATCTTGGACAGAGTGGCTGGCCATAAATTGTACTCATTTTTGGATGGTTTCAGTGGGTACAACCAGATCCAAATCCATGAAGAAGATCAATCAAAAACTACTTTCACCACAGAATGGGGTACGTATGCATATCGTGTGATGCCATTTGGATTATGCAATGCACCGGCCACATTCCAGAGAGCAATGATAGCTGCATATCAAGACTATTTGCAGGATTGGATGGAGATATTCCTCGATGATTTTGCAATCAGAGGCAATGATGAAAACATGATGGAGAGGATCGAAGCTATTTTAAGAAGAAGCATCGAAAAACGCATCGCATTAAATCCTGAAAAGTGTATATTTGGAGTACAAAGAGGATTGCTTTTGGGACATGTTATGACCGAAAAAGGAATCGCGGTCGACGAGGATAAAGTGGAAAAGATCGGACAACTTCCACCTCCTCAAAACTTGCGGCAACTCAGAGGATTCTTGGGGCATGCTAATTATTATCGACGATTTATATTAAATTTTGCATCAATAGCAGCACCATTGATGAATCTTTTGAGGAAAGACCAACAATACCAATGGACTGGAGAGTGCCAAGTTGCATTCGAATTGATCAAAAATAAATTGATAAATGCACCGATTTTGGTAGCACCCGACTGGACGAAAGAATTCCATGTGCATACCGACGCTTCTCATACTGCGGTTGGAGCAGTACTATGCCAAGCCGATGAAAAGAAGTTGGACCACCCTATTTATTATGCAAGTCGCAACTTGAATAGCACTGAGAGGAACTACACAACTACAGAGAAGGAATGCCTCTCGATGATCTTTGCGGTAAACAAGTATCGGCATTACTTAATGGGAAAACATTTCACGTTCTATGTGGATCATGAAGCCCTAAAGTACATCATTAATAAACCCGAGCTATCAGGGCGATTGATGAGGTGGATGCTACTCCTCCAAGAATTTCAGTTCATAGTGGTAACCAGACCAGGCAAAGCGCATATATTGGTCGACCATTTATCTCGAATTGTTAATGAGGAGCCAATCTCTGGTGTGCCCAATGATGCTCCTGATGGGCATCTATTCCAGGTTGATGCTAAAGTACCTTGGTTGGCCGACTTGGTGAATTTCTTGTGCACTACTAAATATCCGTCAGGAGCAAGCAAGAGAGAGAAGCAAAAACTGTTAGCATTGGCGAAGCACCATAGCATCATTGGGGGGCAACTCTATCGATATTTTGTCCATGAGAGCATTTATCGGAGGTGTCTCGAGGAAGAAGAAGTACCTCTAGTGTTGAGGGCTTTGCATGATGAACCCTGCGGTGGGCATTTTGCTGGTGAACTGACGGCAAGAAAGGTTTTATTGGCTGGGTATTGGTGGCCAACGCTGTTCAAAGACTCGCACACATACTGTAAGAAATGCGACAAATGCCAATGAATGGGCAAACCCACATTGGCACATGCTGCTCCTCTTACGCCGGTGCTGGCTCTTAAGCCGTTTGAGAAATGGGGAATTGATTTTGTGGGGCCTATTGATCCTCCCTCAAGACGTCGGTCTAATAGGTATATTTTGGTCTGCACAGACTATGTTACCAAGTGGGTAGAAGCCAAAGCTCTGAAGACTGACCGAGCTGTTGATGTAGCTAAATTTTTGTATGAAAAAATTATCACTCGATTTGGATGCCCGTTGGAAATAGTAAGTGATAGAGGAACCCATTTTGTCAACGAACTGATCAAAGAATTAATGGAATTATATAAGATCAAACACCGGAAGAGCACTCCATATTACACGAGAGCGAATGGACAAGTGGAGGTCACCAACAAAGTTCTTGAACAGATTCTAACAAAGACAGTAGCTGTGCATAGGAGAGACTGGGATGAGAGACTTTTGGAAGCCTTGTGGGCATATCGAACATCCTACCGAGTGACGACAAAGAGCACTCCATTCTCCCTAGTATATGGCGAGGAAGCCATCTTTCCCATCGAAAAAGAAGTGCAGACATTAAGAGTGGCCATCGAGGCTAGGCTGGGAGAAGAAGAGTCATTGAAAGAAAGGTACATACAACTGGTCAAGCTAGAAGAAAAGAGACTCATTGCACATCAAAGTTTGGAAGCTATTCAGAAGAGACGTAAAGAGAGACACGACAAGAATCTCAAGACCCATGTGATTCAAGAAGGAGATTTGGTGCTAGTCTATGATAGTAAATATTATAAATTCCCGAGGAAGTTACAGACAAGATGGGCAGGACCGTTTAAGATGGTGGAACTCAATTCCAATGGTTCCATGCAAATTGAAGATTTAGGAGAAGAATGTGCTCCCGTGAAGGTTAACGCGCTTCGAGTTAAACCATATTTCAAGTGATATTAGGACGGGAGAAGCCAGACAAGATCCAAGCAGAAGGACGAAGTAGACTCCTTGTACATAGATGTATATATATATATATATATATATATATATATATATATATATATATATATATATATATATATATATATATATATATATATATATATATATATATATATATATATATATATGCGCATATGTAAGCTATGATTTGTGTGCTATAAATATTATCCTGTGCTAGCTCAAGAATTTTGGACTTCTAATTATTTTTCGTGTTGCGCAGAGACTGTTAGGAGCTAAGTAGTGAAATGGCAGATCAAATAACTCAACTCTATTTGTACGAGCTAAGGATATATTTCTCGGACCAAACATTCGCCCGCATGGACATAGATGTTGACGACTTTGAGACGGAATATGATGTGGAGGAAGCGCATTGGCTGGTATGCTTTATAAACCAGGGTTTGGGTGTTGCATTTTACATTGAGTGTTTTGAGGAATACCTGACTCGACATGTAGGATGGGCGGGGGATCGATATTACTATTTCGACCCTTCGAGGGAAATGCCTAACGAAGAAAACGATATCACTTGGGCTTGGGCAGACGTGTTGACGATAGGAAGTGATGACGGAGCTCTTGAAGTTGAGCCTGACTCGCCCTAGGGAAGTCGTGGGGATGCGGGTACGATGTGAGGCTACATGAGATATCCCGGAGACTCACGTTCTAGAGCATCTAAGGATATGTATACGAGAGACTAAGGCATAGCCGACTGTAGTTACCTAGTGAAAAGTCAAATCGATGAATACATATGTAGTGTCTGTAATTGAGAGAATGGAGTGAAGAGGTGGTTGATCTGTCAAAGGCTAGAGTGTATATGTTTGCATGCATGTGTGGGAACAGTGGGAAAAATCCCTTTCTTCCTCTCCCTAATTCTCAGGACTTGGGTGAATTAATTAACTAGAAAAAAAAAAACGAAAAGAAAGAAAAGAAAAAATGTGTGTTGTTGTGATCGTACCAATGTGCTATGGTGGGCTAGTAGGTAGGTGGATTTATCCTAGCCGGGTGGTTAGGACCACGAGCCGCAGCTAGTTTCGCCATAGGCTTGGGATGTATATGTTTATGTCTTAGCTACGCGCCATAACGGGTTGGTAGGTAGGTGGAGCCATCCTGGCTGGGTAGTCATGACCACGAGCCGCATCCAGCTTCGTTATGGGCTAGCTGATATATGTTATGTGTTATCATTGTGTGGTTGTGTGTTGTGCGCTGCGTTGCCTTGGTAGATGGGTGGAATCAACCTGATCGGGTGGTCAGGTCCACGAATCGCATCAAATGTCAATGTAGGCCAACGTGCGATTAAAATAAAATTTACTTATGAAATTATTTCCCACTCCTGAGGGGGAGAGAGAGAGAGGAGAGGGCGATGATCGCCTGGAAGGGAACATTATTTGCTTGTGTGATTGGTATGTGACGGCTTTTGACAGATCAGCTCACTTTGAATCAACATTCTTGAAGGCACAGAGACTGTATATGTACTTATGGATGAGACCTTAGCGAGGTAATGCAACGGTCTTGCTTTACAACTTGTGTGCTCTATCCGAGGGTTTTCCAGTGTGTGGGACACTTTAGGGTTTTTATGTAGTTCTTGACTTGTACTCGAGTCTCGATGGCTTTTGTGGGACGACGATAAGGATTCTTAGGGAGTGTCTAGTCATGGAATAATTGTACATAGCGAATAGTAGGTGCAATAATGGGGTATGCATTTTGGGTATGTTGCATCTCCTATTGGATTCATTTCAAGTGGTTGTTGTTTATTTCAGTATTTCCGTTTCTATTTTCCGCAATGACAGTGCATGTGTAATTCATGGAAAGGTGTGCATGTGTTATTTTGGTTGAGACCATTTTTCATAATGGAATGTATGAGCAAATTGATGCATGGTTGAAATGGAATTGCATATATGTGCATGCTCTTGGATCATTTCGGAAGTGACTGATCTGTATGCATTCATAAGTGATTTTTTTTTAGCACTAATAGCTTCAATGAGTGCAGGTCCACTTGGAATGATGGCTCGATGAAAAGGTATGCGAACTATTTGTAAATTGACATGTTCATGGTTGTTTGGATTTTATTACAGCAAGAATGGCTTGTCGGGGATGACTTCGCAAATAAGAAGAGGGGAGTATGTTAGCTCACAAAATGGTTGGTTTTTATGCACTAATGTGGTTCTATTTGGCAGGAAAATATGTTTGATTTCAGGTATTTGAAGAGTGGAATTGACGATTGATGATAAGTATTTGGAGTGTGTAGGGCCTCTCGTACGGTGCGTTTGAAGGGAGTTACTGATGCCTGATGACGTGTCTTTAATACAAGCTGTTGTGCACAAAGGAAGGTGGCTCATTGGTGATTGTGGGGATTAGAGACTTACATGGATCTCAGTCATCGATTTTTCACATAACCAATGCATAGGAAGTCATGCATTCTTTTGAACTTACTATGATGGAAAATCAATGGATTATATGCCCCACAATCGAGCTTCATCTTTCATTGCAGACATGCGGAATAATAGGAACCCATCAAATCAAGTCTATAGAGGTGTTTGTTTCCAAAAATGGAGATCCTGTGACTTTCTAAGGAGATTGCAGAGATGTGGGGGCTTCTTTATGACCTTACCGGATGGTAGGGAAGGACTTTTTCTATGCATGAAAATGGGATGTATATGAGGATTCCGCTAACGACAAAGCAGTTCAAAATGGGTGATGAAATTAAGGAGTGACCGCGGGAAATGTACGATGAGGGAATTTTGCCATGGTAGATTGATGCTCTATGATGATCGAGTGATTCACGGACAATCAAGTAAATGGATGAGAGAGCCTCCTTCCCTAGATAGATGGGAAGGAAGGGGAATGAAAGTGACGTTTGCCAACAATCGTATTGTACCCCAACTCTAGTGTTCGTAACTTTGCAAGTCTCTCAAACAAATGTAGAAGGCGAAAAGGTTTTTGCATTGTGTCCCATTTGCATGATATTCCTCTGAACGAAGATTTGATGGTGGGGCCATTTTGAGCGTAGGCACATCATTTGGGAGACCAATAAGTTTATTGCTTCAACTACAGAGAGTTCACAGGCAAGATCTCCATCACGTGAAGACTCCGGATTGTAAGCTAGTGCTGCGCACTGTGAGCTGCCGCCTGACAGATTGAGAGAGGGAGTTTGAAAGCTATGCAGGCCAGACGGTGCTATAGTCCGATTTGTCAAATGGATTATTTGGAAATCAATGTGAGATTATGTCATCTATTATGTCTTCTGTCTCTTCATAAATACCATGGGTGATGCGCTCCAAGGGGGAGATCCCGAATTGCCACATGCGGCATCATGCCATATGCATTCAGACTTCATTCGGACTGGGGAGGTTCATTGAACCGCATTTGGGCTTGTCTTTTCTGCATATACGAAGAGGTCCAGGGGGGATCCATGATCAAAAAAGGGGGAGAGGTTCTCTTCCTCGGGGGTCTTCTTCGACATGTTTAGGAGGTATCCAAAAGAGGGGAGTGCTGCTCTCTCTGGGGGCTAGTAGGTGTCGTCCTCCTGCACAAGAGGTCGCTAATCGAATGCATAGAGGTTCATGACTCTTGAGGCAGAAGAACCTACGAGGCGTGCAATGTTAGTAAAGGGGAGCATCTGGTGGAACTAAAGGATCTTCGGGGGTTCTTTGCTACGTGGTTTTTGGAGCGAAGGAGTACAACAGGGGAGAAAGAGCTTTTACTGGTCCTTGCCATCTGTACAAGTGTTGAGGTAGAGATAAAAAAATTATTGAAGGAAGCAGAACACGACAAGGGGGGGGGAGTCACCAAGGCACCAAAGAGACTTGTGGAGCACACATCTGGTACAACAGGTAACTCTTTTCATCTTTGCTTTGTGTTGAAGGGTATGATCGCAGACAGAGAGAAGAGCACCTGGGGAAGGGAAAGGGTCGAGCGATGACAGACACGGCAGTCTCAGAATGGTCTTTAATAACCAGCACCAGACGGCTTGAAATCAAAGGGAATTATTTGTTCCTTGCATTTCCGTGTGTATTTCTGTATCGTATGAGAGAGAGATATAAATAATATGTGAAACAACTGTTAATGTCTTGACATGTTCTCCGCGAATAGATGGCCAACCAACCAGGTGAGGTGCACGGTGCACGTCTGTGAAAATATGCTGCTTGCATAGAAAAATTGTGAAAAAATGTTATATAATTTATTTCGCGCAGAAAGAAGATACTCTGCAAGCCTAAATACGACAATGGAGGGGATGATCTATTACTGTTCAGTATAGTGTGTAGTAAATTTATGTAGGGTACACAGTACAGTGATCAAGGTGAGTCTTATTGCCTGACGCATTGAACATACGTTCAAAGACGGTTTGTCTGGTGAAATAAAACAATCAAGCTTTTTCATCTCTCAATCTTAAATCATCACACTTGCTTGGAAGCTATCTAACATGCTATGAATCATTCTACCAATCCTTGTTTTCGAACTGCCCCTCTGTCTCTCGTGAAGAAGAAGAGTGAGGCAGGAGAAGGTACTATGGCGTGTGTGGATCTTGTGTGTAGGGGATGGTAGGAGTATAAAAGTGTATATATGAAAGAGTGGTTGAGTTGAGAGAGTGATTAAAGGTCAGGGAAAAAAAGAGAAGGGTTCATCAAGGGGTTGATGCGTGAGCGGGGAGCTATACGTGTTGGTACGCATGAAATTGTGAGCTAAGTGCGTGAGTGAATGAACGCATTTAAGGGAGAAGGGAGGGGGGCTCTAAAGGATAGCCATACTTAACCACGTGAGGCATGCTAGTCTTAGGCCTAATCTCGGGTATCATTTCCATAACTACGGGTCCATGAGAGCTATGTTGGTGACACATGCTAGTCCTCGTGGAGATGTTGTTGAGGGGTTGTATGCAAGGAAAATAATATCCTCGACAATGGAAAGGCTTGATGCCTACAAGGGAACGGGCAAGTACGTGTCGGGTATGTACAATAAGCCCTCACTCTGGGTGTATGGACGGAAGTAGAACAACAATAATCCCTACGGTATCATTGAGTATAGGATCAAGGAAAGAGGAGAGAGAAAGGAGGGGATATGCAATTTTCATTAGTACGAGAAGCGTGTTCACTTTCCTTAGGTGGTAGATGATGTTGATGCTTGATACTTCAATCGTGCTTCCACTTTGTGCTAGTCAGGCACTATAAAGGTCATTCAATGTTCACTTGAGCTTTATGAAACCACGACATTGCCCCAGCTGAGGATGAATTAGGCCTCAAGTGCTCGATAAGGAGAGGAATCATTCGTACCAGAGGTGTGTGTGCAAGAGTGAGGAGGTAAGAGAGAGTAGTGTATGTGAAAGTGTGTGCGAGGTAGTGGGAGAAGGTCTCAAAACTATCAAGTGGAGATACGATTGTGGGCTCTAGGTAATCCAAGTGGACCGATTCCGAGGGTTTTGAACAAAATAAAGTCTCGCATAATCATTTTTTTTGGGCATTAGATTGAAACATTCCTTTTGTTCACCAATCAAGTAGGATGAATCTACTTTCTCCTTGGATACATTAGGGTTTGAAATTCCTTCTTCTGTCGGACCTGCTTTTGATTGATTTTTGCTGGGATCATTTTCTACATGCTCTTCTACAATTTGTTCAGCACTTTCGATGACTCCCGGTCTATGAGAGGGTTTCTCTCATAATAGACTAAAGATTTCCTTGTGCCCTATTTTTGCTGAAATGTATCCTTGAGCTAGGTGGATTCTTACCTCATTCTCAATGATCCAATCTTGTCCTAAGATCAAGCTTTCTATTAGATCCTCATCTCTGCACACTAGAACTTGTTGTTCCATGGTTGAATTTCCTAGGTGGAGGGACACTATGGCCTCTCCAATGCATTCTGTAATTTGACCTCCCACACCTATCATGTGTGCTTTCGTGGGTCTCATAATCGTTTGAAGATTCGTGATGACAGTACTTTGTATGCAACTGAGTGCTGCTCCTGAATCTATCAAGGAATCTATCAGTTGATAATCGGTCATTCGAATTCCTAGGTTTAAGTATGGCTATGACATGCAGACATTGCTTGTGTTGGACTTATGAACCTGGTAATTAGCCATGGGAATAGGCTCTTCTCCTTGCATATACAATTCATCTCTCTGCCTTATCCACTCCTTCCTTTTTTTGATACGCTCTAAGGCCTCTTGCCGTGCTTCCTCCTCATTCTTTCCTCCTCCTTCTTCCTATTTTGTGCGCCTACAAGGCATGCTAACATCTGGTCTGTCAATGGCTCCATATAATGCTTTACTCGACAACCACTAATGTGGATATCTCCATCCAGAGTCGCTAGATTAATTGCTCCACTAGTGGAAATCTTATTGATGATTAGAGGTCCATATCCTCGTTTTTGTAATTTCTTGGCATGTTGCTTCAGGGTGTAGACCAGAACTAAGTCTCCTTCTTTTAGTTCGTTGTCTTTTATGTGAGCATCATAGTATGCTTTTTTCCTTCTCTTGGCCGCATAAATTCTTGCAACTGCTTGTATTCGAGTCTCATGTAGTTTCTCAATTTGGTCTAGTTGCTTGGATAATTCATGTCTTATCCATTCATACTGTTGGGCTACTCTCAAAGTGGGCACTAAAAAATCGATCGGCAGGATTGTGTTATGTCCGTACACTAGATTGAATGGGGTAGTTCCAATGGCACTCTTGTAAGCAACTCTGAAGGCCCAAATTGCATGATGCAATTGTTTGTCCGAGTCGGACCTTCCACTATTGACTATCTTTGTCAAAACTATGCATAACAACTTATTGGAACTTTTCGCTTGACCATTGGCTTGAGGGTGGTATGGGGCTGATTTTTTATGGATCATCAAGAATTCATTCATTAAAGACTCTATCACTTCATTAATGAAATGCGTTCCTCGGTCACTCACAATCTCAATTGGTAATCCAAAACGAGTGAAAATGTGCTCAAAAAGAAACTTGGCAATGGTCTGAGCATCATTCTTTCTAGTAGCCTTTGCGTCCACCCATTTTGTCAAATAATATGTGGCTACTATGATATATTCAGCATGTGACCCTTTGGCTGGTGGATTAATGGGCCCTATGAAATCTATACCCCATTTGGAAAATGCTCTAGCATAGACCATAGGTCACAATGGCATGTCATCTCTCTGAATCGTGTATTTAGCCCTTTGGCAGGTCTCGCAACTTCGTACATAGGTGTCTGCATCCATACATAGAGTTGGCCACCACAAACCTGCGAATAGGATCATTTTTACTGTTGTCTTGGCGGAAAAATGACCTCCTGTAGCACCTACATGTGCCATTTCTAATATGGGTAAGTACTCTCCTTCATGCACACATAAACGTAATTGATTGTCTTTTCCCCTCTTGAACAATTGTCTTCCCAAGATTACATAATCCTTGCTCATTTCCTCTAGGGATCGCTTTCTTGCCAAGCTAATTCCCTCCTCATGTTCTCTTGTCTTTAGGAATTTCACCAATGTTTTACTCCAATTGGGTGCTATTGTTGAGAAAGGTAAGGATGTATGATCCTCCGGGATGGTCTCCTGGCATTTTGCACATTTACTAACATAATCATGGACATCTTTAGGCATATCAGGCCAGTATACTCCCAATCGTTTCAATTCTCTTAGAGTTCAGTGAATTCCCTTGTGTGTCCTCCATTTGTTTACATGGGCTTGTTCAATCAGCTTCATTTGTTTGTCTTTCTGAACACATTTCAGTAATACACCACTAGGTTCCTTATAGTACACACTTCCCGCAATAATGTGCAAATTCCTTGATTGTAGAATTTCCTTTTTACTCTCTTTATTGATGGACTATTGTGGGCCATGAGTGAGTATCGGAATTAGTTTCTCTGCCCACTTTGGACACACTTCCAAATTAAACAGATAAGTGTCTGGCAGATCATCTGGTACTCCACTTGGTGGTTCTCCATGTGTTAATCTAGAGAGGTGATCTGCTCTTATATGGGTATTTCCCTTTTTCACTATTACTTCAAAGTCGAATTCCATCAAGAATAGAAAACATCTCACAAGTCTTCCCGTGTTACAAGGCTTATTGACTAGGTACAGTAAGGCTTGATGATCTATGAAAAACTTGAATTTGTTGGCTAAGAGATAATGTCTAAATTTCTTTAGAGCATACACCATTCCTAATCCCTCTCGCTCCGTAGTTGTATAGTTTCTCTCGGCTTGATTCAGTTGTCTACTCGCATGGGCAATTGGGTGGTCTAACTTTTCCTCATCTACCGGCTGAGCTAAGATGCATCCTGTTGCGTAATTTGAAGCGTCCACATGAATATGGAAAGGCTTGTTCCAATCCGGTGTTTTCAGGATTGGGGCCATGCTAAGGCCTTTTTAACATTAAATGGCTTTTGCATTCATCAGTCCAAGTGAATTGGGTCAGCAGTCCATATAAGGGTTTGGCCATTATGGCATGCATGTGGATAAATCGACGGTAGTATCCACAATGTCCCATAAATGCTTGCACTTCTTTTGCATTCTTCAGCCTAGGAAGTTCTAAAATGACCTTGATCTTGTCTTCATCTATAGATATTCCGTTCCTAGACACTATGTGTCCTAAGATCTTCCCTTGTCTTACCATGAAGACACACTTCTCAAGGTTCAGGCAAACTCTATATTGTCGACATTTATCAAATATCTTCCGCAATTCAGGAATGTGGTCTTGCCTTTGATTTGAATATGTACATAGGTCATCTACATACACTTCCATACTCTTGTTCAGGAGATCTTTGAAAACATGACACATCAATCTTTGGAAAGTAGCAGGCACGTTAGTGAGTCCAAAAGGCATCACTCAAAAAGCATAGACTCCCCATTCAGTCGTGAATGCGGTCTTATGTTGATCCTCAGTAGCAATAGCTAATAGCTACTTGGTTGTATCTAGAGAATCCGTCTAAGAAGCTATAGACTTCTTTTCCTGCAACTCTTTCCAATAGATAGTTAGTGATGGGTAATGGGTAGCTATCACGAATGGTGGCTGCATTGACTTTCTTCAGGTTAATGCATACTCTGAGTTTTCCGTTCTTCTTAGGCACACCCACTAGTGGCGATACCCACTTAGTATGTTCTATTTCATAAATAAATCCAGCCGCTAATAGCTTGTCTATTTCTTCTTTTATTTTAGTAGCATAGACCTCATTGTATGTGTAAGGGCGTTGTTTTGATGGTTTTGCTTCCGATGTCATTGGTATTCTATGGGAACAAATGGAGGGTTCTACACCCTTGAGATCCTTGTATGTCTAGGCAAATACATCTCGATATTCTCGGATCAACTGTATCAATTCTTCTTCCTCTTTTGTTGACAGGTCTTTTCCTATGTATGTACCTCTTTCTTCTTTGTCTTCTACAGTCACTATGATCTTTTTTGTTTTTTCCTTGTTGTCGTAAGCTTTTCCTTCTCTTGCTTCTCTCTTAGGCATTTGAATAGTTGTTTTTCTCTCTTCTACTTCATATCTTTTGAAATGCTTCGGAACCTCAAAAAGGTCAGGATTTGGTTCGATCTTACTCACACTTTCCTCCTCCTTTGGTACTATGGGGGAAGCTTCTATTGCTAACACTTTGGTCATTCCATACTTGTCTTCGGTTCGAATGGCTTCTAGATAACATTCTTCATAATCAAATTCCAGTTCCATCTCTATGCTCTCGTATTCTTCTTTCCACTCCTTTTCCAATATTTCCCCTACTTCTACTTCTTGAAGGACAACCATGTACAAATTTACGTCGTAGCCTTCTTCGTCCACACATTCATTCATGGTCAGAACTTCTTCATTCACACATACGTCCAAGGTTGCTAGGATTTCCATCCATCCATGCGGTTCAAACGTTTCATTAGGGAAGATTTGAGTCATGTACATTGGATCTTTTATGGGCCTGTAATTAGGATCTCCTATTGGCCACAACTGTCTTTTATTTTCCTCTTTCTTGGACTCTTTACACATCCATAATTGGGCATCCTCATGCATCCATGATTGATCGCTTGATCCAGCACTATGGATAGGCAAATCATCCTCTTCTTTATGTATGGGGTTCCATTGTAGTGGTGGTACATCTCTGTATGCAAAGGTATGCAAGTTTATTTGGGTGGTGTTTCCTTGATGTTGAAGATATAAAGAGTCTCGTCCCCAATCTTGCACTACCCTAAGCTATCTCATGAAGGGTCGTCCTAATATCATCTCATAATTGTTTTCTTTTCCGAATTGGCAGATGGCTAAAGTATGTTCAAATTCAACTCCACAAGTGGTTAATTTGATCTTTTCTAATATTCCTAATGGTTTTTCAACATGGCCATCTACTAATTGAAGTTTCATGCGAGTGAGTCGTAAGGCAGGCTTTCCCCATTTCTCCCAAATCTCTTTGGTGGAAATACCTACTCGTGCTCCTCTATCTAGGATGGCTTTGGTCATATAGCCATTGTAAGTGACAGGTAGACATGTGTTACATTCGTCTCCTTCACTAAATTCTCCTATCTTATCCACAATGATTTGTACGTTAGGTGGGCTTTCCTTTCCCCTATTTTCCTTCTCATTCTTCTCCTAATTTAACTCCAATTGTCCCGCTATTTGTTTCCATAAGTGTGGTTTAACACATAGTAGTTCTTCCACAGTCAAGTGGCATTGTACTTTGGCCTTCTTGAGTTCGGTTAAGTTGTGTGAACTCTTATCTGAGATTCCTCTTCCTTTTCCTCGTACCATGGGTGCAAGGAAGATTAATGACTCTTTTTCGTATTCTCCCGTGTAGTTAGGTAAGGTGGAAATGCTATGAATCTCTTCCCTATTTCGGTCTAGTCTCGATACTTCCTCATATACTTCTTCCATGTTGGGACTTTGCTGATACACTTCCACATTTCCTCAAAAGGAGGTTTAGTCACTCCATTCCTTTTCCATTGTTCTTATCCGATTCTATCCCATAATTCTTTTGGCCAGACAGCCTCTAAATCCGGCACTGTTGACATAGATGCATCCTAGGTTTCCACTAGCTCACATTTATCATCCTTCTCTTTAGGTTCCTTGTCCTTGGCTTTAACACGATCCTGGTATTGATCCTCTGCTATCCTCGTCTTGGGGAAGGTTGGAATGGTCTTCTCTAGGGTGGCCTGAGCTACCTCCATGAGTTTTCTACATATAGCTAGCCTCTCCTTTTCTAAGTCTCCTAACGGGTAAAGCTTTTCATGTTGCTCCACATTTGGTCCAGTTTTAATTCTAGCTTGGTATGCTTTCAACCACACCTCTAAATCATCTAGTTTTGGGTCAGCTTGAATTGATCCTAGTTTCTCTGGCTCTCATGACTGTGGTGGAATAGAAACTTCTTCCTGAATCTCAGGTTCTTTTGATGTCTTATTGTTGCACGTATGTCTCTTGTCTTCCTTTTTTTTGTTTTTCATCCATTTTTCCTTAAGTTTTTCTCTCCTTTCTTTCCACTTTTGACTCTTCGTTGCTTCGGTATTCTCGTGTAGGTCCTCTAAATCTTCCACAACTTGAATTCTAGGTTCTAGGTTTTTACCCTTCCTTTGTTCTGGTTTTTCTTGTGGTTTTTCATGCTCTTTCGTTTGTGCTCGTGTGATCGCCTTCAATGGTACTGTGTATTCCTTGTCACTTCCTGATGCTTCTATGACTTCAATCACATTAATAGGTCCTGTGTCTTGGGTCTTATTAGGATTTTTAGGACAATCTCTGAAGAGATGTTCTTTCCCACAATCACTACAATATCCTTCCCATGTCCTAAGAGGTGGTTGGTTATATGGCCGAGTGCATTCTCTGATGAAGTGGTCTCCTCCACATCTATAATATGGTCCTCTTGGCATAGGTAGTCTAAGGGGTGGTCTTAAGGGTGCCTGAGCCTTAGGTGAAGTGTACATTAGTGTCGCCACCTCTGGTCCATAGACATTGTCATACCCTTCGTACCCATAGTAGTGTGGATCATAAGTTTGTTCGTACTCAGACATGTTAGCATCATAGGGATAGTACTCTCCCTAAGATGGCTCGTAACCTGGGTTTGTTGACTCTAAGCTGGTCATAGGTGATGCTGGCACGATGGCTCTTTCTAGGTTTTCCTCTGGTTGAGCGTACTTGATCGGTACCACATGTTGAGGAAGTGGTTGTTGTGGTCCTAACTCCGGCTGAGGGTTTCCAAATTGTGCTCGTTCATATGGCCTAAGTGCTCCTACTGGTCATTGGTAAGGATTATACCTAGGGATCTCCCTTCCTAGTTCTCTCGGTGGATATCCATATGGTCGATACTGAGGGGGTTGTAAAGGCTGAGTCTGCCTATTGAATGGGCAACTTTCCATGGTGTGATTGGTGTATTTTTGTTCTATGTGACAATACGAGGTCTTTCCTTGATAAGGCTGTCTATTGTAGGGGTAGGCCTGAGGCACTTCCATTCCTCCTCGTACGCACATCTAAGTGAGGTGATCCCCTCCACATAGACTACATCTTCGCAACATGGGTACTCTTAGGGGTGGATGCTGGTAATTTCTTTGTCCTTGGACTCCTAATTTCTTTGCCACCAGCTCCGCTAATTCCTCCACATTACTAGAGTTGGATGTAACTGTACTCCGAGAGTCTTCTAATTTAGTGGGGCTGGGCATGCTCTTGAGATCCTCTACTAAATTATCTTCTAGGTCGATACACTCTTGAAGACATTCACTCAGGGTCTGTAACCTCTTCACATAGACTAGCATTCTTAGAGTCCCATTCGTTAATCCATCCAAAAACAATGATATCATTTTTTGCTGCATAGGCCTTTCTGCTACAGGACATCTATCCACATACTGGTTGAATCTTCGGGCAGCTTCTTTCATGTTTTCATTAGGGTTCTGTTTAAAACTATGGATCAAAGACAAAGAATTGTGTTTAATCCCTCTCTTAGTGAATTCCCCTATGAATTCTTGAAATAATTGCTCCATATTTCCAAATTGGTTGGGGTCTAATGGCTGGAACCAAGTCAGAGTCATTCTTGTGAGGGTGAGTCCAAAAGACTCATACTGCACAAAGAAGTCATCCACTTATTCAGCTCTTAGAACTTGTTTAAATTCGGCAATGTGGTCGTAGGGTTCTGCCAATCCGTCATAATGATTCCTCACACATTTGGCCACCTGAATAGGTCTCAATCTTCTTATGGGTTTTGGCTGTCTAGGAATTACTCGAAAGGTGGGGATTGCAGGTCTAATTGGGGGTATTTCAGGCTGCACTCCTATTGTGTTTCATGGCCTTACTGGTGGTCGGTATTGATTACCTACCCCAGGGTGGGTCTGATTGTGTGTTTGCACTCTGGGTGTTGCGAATTGCACATGAGTTCGGTTTGGAACACTCCATTGGCTTGTTTGTCCCGACATTGTATGCTCTGCCTCTTGTTGTGTTCCGAATGGGTTCTGAGAGGTGGTTGCCTGCTCTCGTTGAGGGAATACATGCAATCCCAGGTTTTTCAGTCGAGCTTTGTCTATGGCATCTGCCAGCCAATACCTTCTTTGGTTCTTGTCTAGGTATGTTACTCTAGACTCGTCTTCCGGATCCTTTAGCTCATAAAATGTCATCATAATTTCTTCTCTTCCTTGAGTCGGTGAGTCAGTTTGAAGTAACAAGTCTAATCCATGGATCAAATAGACTTTTAGTAAGTAGTCATCTTGAGGTATCAAGTCCCCTCTCAAGACCCGTGTCACTATTGACTTGCCTCTAGGGGTAGTCACTAACTCCTTAGGGTTCAGTCTCCCTGAGTTTTCTTGTCCCACTAACTCTCCCCTCTCATTGATCAAATCAAGATATTCAGTCACTATGTAGATGTGATCCAACTTTTCCATGTATGCTCCACCTTCATACTTGATAGCATGTCTGGGCACAATTGTTGAATCTAAGGAAGTCACCATCCTAGCCACAGATCTGTTTAAACCGTCCAGGTAGATGGGAATCTCCTGGGCATTAGTAGAAATGTAGTGCAAGGAGGTGCGGTATTCTCCTTCTACAGCGGTCATGAAGTTTCTCCTGGGAGCAGGACCCTGCATGTCTTCCGAGGCCATGGGTATCTCCTCCTCTGAGTCACTAGAGGTATCTAAATAGACAGAGTGGTGACTGACCTGAGCGGTACTTCCTACGGATGATATGATACTTCTTCGGCTACTTAAAACCCTTCCTGACCTCAATTTCATTCACCCTCCTAGCGCTCTCTTGACCTCTAATACTCTCCGTAAGTGACTCCTCAAATGCCTCAATTTCACCCTTGAAAATGCTCAAAGTGTTCTGGACGATACCACTTTGGTGATACTCCACTAGGCGATACCAGGTTGTCGACGATATGATACCACTTCAAGACACGATATGATACTAGTCTTTGTCACGATATGATACCAAGTATGTTCATGATACGATACTTGGGAAATCCATGATACGATACCAGAGTACTAGATGATATGATACGATCGAAAGTAGGCGATACGATACCACTCGAACATGCGATACGATACCAGAGGACTAGACGATATGATACTAGAAAGTCACGCAATACGATACTAGTGCAGATGGTGATACGATACCTCAAAATTGCATGATACGATACCTGACTTTGCTCACGATACAATACCACTTTATGGACGATACAATACCAAAATTAGCCGTGATACGATACTGAAATTCGACACGATACGATACTGCTAGGTCAACAATACAATACTGTGATCGAGAGATACGATACCAAATATGACCGTGATACGATACCACGTGGCAAGTCGTGATCACGATACCAACTAGGCGATATGATACCAAAAATGGTATCGTGATACCACAGCTGGAAACCGGCAATATGATACTTCGACGAGTATCGCGATAGAAGGGAATTTTTGGTATCGCGATACCAAAAACTCAACCGATCGCGATACTCTAGCCAAATCACCTCCAAATTCAAAAAGTTTTTCACCCCTTGGCTCTTCTCTCACCCCTCTTCACTCCTACACCCCTGTTTCACAAAGATAATTCCTCAAAACACTCTGTCCCACCCCGCGATACCGTCTGGGACTTTAATCACGTGTAAGTGCAAATTTTCAGATTTCTTGGGATTAAGGTTTGAATGTAACTCACCTTTAGGTTGCTCTGTTTAAGCCTTGAGCTCACTAGGTAAGTGTAGGGGCCCTATTTGCACGATACCAAACCGGAGATACCAGTAGCTACTCTCAGATGATACCAAACTGAAGCAAGTGTCAAATGAACTTCTATTTTTTGGTTTTTATAGTTTTCAGTGACTGAAGCCTAACTACACTAATTTGGCAATTTTTTTTGGAAATTTTTCTTGATAATTTTGACTTACTCCTACTCCACTTCTCTTCCTAGCCTAACCCTAACTTTTTCTCCTCTCTCTCTCTCCAAACCCTAAACCTAAAAACTCATTACACACATCCGAGATGTGAAGTAACAAGTGCTGAAGCGTCGGACTACTTGCCACTAAACGAATTCACTCCTACAAGTATGATTTCGTCACTCTAGAACTATAACCATCACGAAGGCACCTTGGTCGAGTGTCTCCCCGGCAACGGTGCCAAAAACGTGTGTACCTAAGTCACGAACCCTTAGGGACTTGTGCAAAGGAGACTAAATCTCGTTTTCCACACAAGTGCGTATAGTGGGGAATTGATACATGCTTATTTGTCAATCTGACGAACCGACCTAACCAAACGTATGATGATGTGTGCACACATGATGGAAAGTGAAGTGGTTCAGCTCGCATGCATGAGAAAAGACTAACCTACCTCTCTAACTCACTTAACTACTGAAAGTGTCTGCCGTGATACCACTTACAATAGTTTTCACTAAATCGAGGATTTCTCCCACCTCCAAACTTTGAATATGGGCAATACCAGGTTCCTTTCGAAGCTCTCGACAAGAAGCTTCTATTGGAAGTGGTTTCACTCATATCTGGCAACCGCTCTTCAAGTTATGAACAAAACAGTGAATGGAGGGAAGCACACACACTCACACCACGACTCCTACTTGCTCACACACACACACCACAGTAGCTCAAAAGTGAGGGGATGGGGTAGATAACAGTCCTACACACACATTCCAAGCTTTCACACACACACAAAGGATCATAGAGAAGATGGAATTCTCTAGGAACGAAGCAAATTCAAATTTTTGAAGCTCACAAAGTGACTTATATACATGTGCCCTAAAAATGTTCCTTTCACACAAGTAACCGGCACTTTATTGACTAATCTCTGTTCTCCTACTATTTTACAAGGAATATATTACAACGACTTGGGATTATGCATCTAGAGGACTCCTCTAGTGCATTTACATAGCTTGAGGGAATTTCCTAAAACTTTGAGGAAGAAAAATATGCCCGTTAATTTGAAAAATTTGAGGCTCCTCTTTTGTGCCTCTTTGCTCTGCAAATCAGTCTTTATGAGTGAGAGAAAGAGGAAAGGTCAGTTTGAAAATGATATTCAGCAAACCCTAATCTGAATTTAGGCTATAGAAGACCCTAAATCATATGTGTGTATGATAGATCACATACATACAAAATTAGCATATAATGCTAACATGTTGCTGACAGAAATCCTCATACTCATGTAGAAACACCTTCTCTAACACCTCATCTGAATGCATGTAGCATGCATGTATTGATTCTCCTTTATGTATGCCGAATAGGACTCCTCCTGATATGGATGCCACTGCCTCCATAATGTCCAAGTAGTACTGTGTGCATAAAGAGAATATGTACCTGAATAGTTAACATAAGATGCAATCTTATGTTAAGCTCCATCCAATGTCTTTGAAGTACTCCAAAATCTTCATGTAGAAGAAAATCTTAATATACATCATGTGGATGGCTGATCCAAACCACCAAGCTCCTGATAGGTATGTCTTCTCCATAAGCAAGAGTGTGAGCACACTCTTCTCCAAGAAGAACTCCATGACTGCTCCTCAACATGACTCCATAACTGCTCCTAGAGTGCACCATGGCTGCTCCATGAGTGCTAGAGCACATCCATCACCAAAAATCAGCCCCAACGATGGTCTTGGGTACTCAAACAAGTGACCAATCACTCTAATTTATAGCCTTGAGTGTCTCATGCAAACTCATGCGAAAAAGCTTCTTAAAAGATGGTCATCGTTAAAAAATAAAGCTAATCGCTTTATTTTTGTGTAATCGTTGAGCTTTTAAAATTGTTTTTGCTTTATTCACTTTTAATTGTAAAAAGTGCTTCTTGACCTGCTTTTTCAACTATCTAACCACCTAGTGAATGATCTGACAACATTTGTATGACCTCCAAGCTGAGAGCTATCAAATGAGGTAAAAACCCTAAATCAACAAAAAATTAGGGTTATGATTTTCTCCCAAATTTGATCTCTGATGACTGAATGTCATAGGCCATTGGAAAGCTCTTTTCAGCTCTACAAGATAGGCTCATAACAATTTTACCCAAATTTTGTGCCAAAAATGACTAAGTACCAAAATTAGGGTTTCTACCCTAAAAGGATTTTGGACTGATGTGACATTGATTTCCAACAATCCCCCCTGCAATGACATATTGGTACAAACTGAACTGGATATGCAACTTCATTCATCTCCAAACGGACATAAACTTCAAACTTGTCCTCCCTGAATTGACCTTCAAACTTTTTCTTCAAAAGGCCTTCAAAACTGAATTTTGAATTTCTTCAAACTTCACAAATTTGAATTTGCTGAATATGAACCATAATACCTGAGAAAATATGCAAACTAGATATCCAATAGTATCAGCATACATTAAGCAATCACTCCTTGACAACATATGTAGCATGACTTGACTCTGAATCTGTTATCTCCTGAACTAAGCTTTCTCAAACCTGTAAGCATACACTAGGATCCACATATTTGCATTTACCTTAAGAAAGTTTTCTCAACGTACTGCTGTTGTGTCACATAAATACACTAGACAAAATCAGGAACTAAATCCATCTTGGGACTTGTGACTGACAACTCACAACTTAGTGTCTTATGAACACTAGCTGGTTCATATCTGACTCTACTCAACTCAACTCATGAGAGTCTCACCAAAATTTCATATCTATGATGTCATCATGTCTTCATCCTTGTTCTATATGTAAGTCTTTCATACCTCTTTCCTGCAGAGTCGAGTATAATCATAAGTAACATACCTCTTTGAAATATCAAGTTTCTCTGTAATAGAACTCTAGAACTTTCTCTTGAACAGGAACACCTAACAGGAACTTTCTCCAAACATTCTCCTTCTTCCTTCTTCTTTAAAAGTTGGAACATAAGGAGAAACTGACAAAGGAAATATAGGAATACATGATATAGGAATACCTATAGGTATGATTATGCATTCATTCACATATGGCTGAAAATAAGTCTTCATGTTTCATCACCCCCTAGATGATTTAACACTAGTATCCAGAATTCTTGAAATTATATCAGACTTTATGAAATTTGTAATGTCTTCCTTCTTTTAATAAATCTGATCTTTAGTGATCAATACCTGTATCTGAAACAAAATCTATGAACCCTTTTTATTAGCACTGTGCAATTGCCAATAGCTTTCACGGTTACTCCTCAGCTTCACATATTATAGAATAAGGTTAGCTGATCCTATTACATCATAACAAAAACCTTTGTTGAAAGCATTTTAGGATTCATAATCTTCTCCAACATAACAAGTATATTCTTCTAGTTCTCTGCGATACTAATCTGATAGAACTTCTTCCAATGTTAAGAACTTGACAATCAAAGGATAGAAACTGACTAAAAAATACTCAAGATCTTAAAGATCATTCAAGATCATTTAAGATCATTCAAGATCTTTCCAACAAAATACCTGTGCAGAATCTGCTCTCATCAAACCTTCATGACTGAATGTTTGATTTGCTACCTGAATGTCTCTAAGTGTCCATGCTTCTTACATAAAGTTGTAAAACTTTTCTTCAACTAAATCCTTCCTAAGAATCTGCAACTCCTACTGAAACATAAGTGGACAAACTCTCACCTTGAGAAGTCCAAAAGCTGCAAGTTGATACTTCATATCTTCATATTCTTCCCGGGTAGTATCTGATTGACTTTCTTTTGGCTAACTCCACTTCTCAATCAAGTGATAGGATCTGATGGAACACCTTTTTGAATATAAGAATGTATCCAAAAGTCAAGACAAATATAGAAAGTAGATTCTCCAAAAATTTGATTTTTTCTAAATTTTTTGAAAATACTGAATTTTTTCAATTTTCTGAGTATACTGAATATATTGAATATGAGGTAACTTTTCCAAACACAAAAAACCTCACTCCAAGTCTCCAACATCTGCTACAAATACTCTTTTACCTCAAGAGTTGGATAAAGAAGAAATATACTTCTCTGCAACTTTTCATATACCAAGTAGCTTTGAATTGACACTCCAAGAATTCTTTGAGGGAAGATATAAGCTGCCTGCTCAAACAAAATCTACTAAAGCATGACCAAGTATAATGCAAAACAAGAAATTGTTTCCTCTTTAAACTATCTTCTTCACACAAGATGTTCTCGTAGACTTGACTTTGGATGTAGAGGATAAAAGTAGAAGAAGTATATGGAAAATATAAGAGAAAAGGAAGTCTTACTTTCCCTTTGGAATTGTTGGAGTTTCTTCTTCTCCATATTTCTTCCACTGGATGATGTTAACATCTTCTAACTTCTATTCCATAGATTTTGTTCTCTTCATTTTGAAGTAGCAAGGACTCTTAACTTTCTCAAATGAATTTTTCTCTTCCTCTAGTGCTAAGTGTACGAGACAAAACAAACATGGTATATAAATGGAAGTGAACTTAGAAGATAAAACTTGCTTCTACCATCTCAGCTCCATCTCCTCTCCATTTCAGCATATGAGGAATCAAAACTCTGCTTCAAATGTGACTAATATGAAAGACAAGGTTGGCTAAAAACAAAACTGATCTAATCTCCAAATTATTCTTCTTAGATAAGCTTCCTTGTCATGAAAGAGATCTTCTATCAAAACTATCAAGTATAACCTCTATATACCTGATTTGGTGTAGCTAATGCTTTAACTTTCGAAGTAATGAAAGTGTTTTAAAAGCACTTCTTGAATTCTTCAAAACTCTTCATAATTGCTCTTCTAAGATATGACTTGCAAATGACAATCTGATAGTAGAAACTAATACCTGTGATTTGATGTTGATCTGGTTCCTTCATCTTCTCCAAACCATTGTTTTTCCTTGAATTTGATGTAGCCTTTTCTTCATCAAGTCTTGGTCTTCATGCAATCTTCTATAAAGTATCTTTACTATTCAAAAGTATTTGTATGGTAATAGATCATCAACTTCATACTCCACATTGATAAATAAACATGTGACTAAATTGTCTAATTGTCAAATCTCTACTCATCTAGATTAAGTGTGTATGTCATATGTCAACTGTTAGAAGAAGCTCTGAAACCATATGTTGTAAACCTGGAAGCTCTAATACCAAATGTTGAAAATTAGATAGGCCCATACCTAAATTCCACAATCACATAAATCCAGGATCTACAACATAGATTTCAGTATCTTCCAATATTGACAAACAGGAACATACCACACATTATCATACAATGATGATACAAAGATAGAGAGAGATTAGACAACATGTTCAAAGTGATACGTAAGCCACTGCTTACTCACACCAGCATATATACAAATGTCAAATTACAATGTGGGAGTCAAAATCTCAACCACTCTATGTGAACAGAAATAGATGGAAGAGTGTATGTACAAAATTTACAAGAATATTCAGATGTAGGGATAGAAATCTGAATATGTATGAGATGTATGACCTGAAAGGTTGTAGAAGAGTGTTTATGAGTGACAGAAAGAGGAAAGGTCAGTTTGAAACTCATATTCAACAAACCCTAATCTGAATTTAGGCTATAGAAGACCCTAAATTGAATTTTTGTGTCATAGATCACATACTTACACAATTAGCATAGAATGCTAACATGTTGCTGACATAAATTCTCATACTCATGTAGAAACACCTTCTCTAACACCTCATCTGAATGCATGTAGCATGCATGTACTGATTCTCCTTTATGTATGCCGAATAGAACTCCTCCTGATATGGATGCCACTGCCTCCATAGGCTCCAAGTAGTACCTATGTGCATAAAGTGAATATATACCTGAATAGTTAACATAAGATGCAATCTTATGTTAAGCTCCATCCAATGTCTTTGAAGTACTCCAAAATCTTAATGTAGAAGACAATCTTCGAATACATCATGTAGATGGCTGATCCAAACCACCAAGATGGTGATAGGTATGTCTTCTCCATAAGCAAGAGTGTGAGCACACTCTTCTCCAAGAAGAAATCCATGACTACTCCTCAACATGACTCTATCACTGCTCCTAGAGTGCACCATGGCTGCCCTATGAGTGCTAGAGCATATCCATCGCCAAAAAGCAGCCCCAACGATGGTCTTGGATACTCAAACAAGTGACCAAGCACTCGAATTTATAGCCTTGAGTGTCTCGTGCAATCTCATGCGAAAAAGCTTCTTAAAAGGTGCTCACCATTAAAAAATAAAGCTAATTGCTTTATTTTTGTGTAATAGTTGAGTTTTTAAAATTTCTTTTGCTTTATTCACTTTTAATTGTTAAAAGTGCTTCTTGGCCTGCTTTTTCAACTATCCGACCACTTGATGAATGATCTGAAAACATTTCTATGACCTCCAAGCTGAGAGCTATCAAATGAGGTAAAAACCCTACATCAACAGAACATCAGGGTTAGGGTTTTCTCCCAAATTTGATCTCTTATGACTGAATGGCATATACCATTGGAAAGCTCTCTTCAAGCTCTACAAGATAGGCTTATAAAAATTTTACCCAAATTTTGTGCCAAAAATGACTTAAGTACCAAAATTAGGATTTATGTCTTAAAAGGATTTTGGATTGATGTGACATTGATTCCCAACAATCCCCCCTGCAATGTCATATTGGTACAAACTAAACTGGATATGCAACTTCATTCATCTACAAATGCACATAAGCTTCAAACTTGTCCTCCCTGAATTGACCTTCAAACGTTTTCTTCAAAAGTCTTCTTCAAAACTGAATTTTGAATTTCTTCAAACTTCACAAATTTACATTTTCTAAATATGAACCATAATACCTGAGAAAGTATGCAAACTAGATATCCAATAGTGTAAGCATACATCAAGCAATCACTCCTTGACAACATATGTAGCATGACTTGACTCTTAATCTGTTATCTCTTGAAATAAGTCTTCTTGAACCAGTAAGCATACACTATGATCCACATATTTGCATTTACCTTAAGAAAGGTTTCTCAATGTATTGCTACTTTGTCATGTAAATACACTAAACAGAATCAAGATCTGAATCCATCGTGGGACTTGTGACTGAGAACTCACAACTTAGTGTATTATGAACACTAGCTGGTTCATCTCTGACTGTACTCAACTGAACTCATGAGAGTCTGACCAAAATTTCATATCTATGATTTCATCATGTCTTCATCCTTGTTCTATCTATAAGTCTTTCATACCTCTTTCCTTCAGAGTCTAGTATAATCATATATGTGCGCACCTCATAAGTTACATACCTCTCTGAAATATCAAGTTTCTCTTGTAATAGAACTCTGGAACTTTCTCCTGAACAATAACACCTAACAGGAGCTTTCTCCAAACATTCTCCTTCTTCCTTCTTCTTTAAAAGTTGGAACATAAAGAGAAACTAACAAAGGAAATATAGGAATACCTATAGGTATGATTCTGCATTCTTTCACATATGGCTGAAAATAAGTCTTCATGTTTCATCACCTCCTGGATGATTTAACACCAGTATCTAGAATTCTTGAAATTATATCAGACTTTATGAAATTTGGAACATCTACCTTCTTTCAATAAATCTGATCTTTAGTGATCAATACATGTATCTCAAACAGAATCTCTGAACCCTTTTTATTAGCGCTGTGTAGTTTCCAATAGCTTTCACTGTTTCTCCTCAGCTTCCCATACTATAGAATAATATTACCTGATCCTATTACATCATAACAAAAACCTTTCCTAAAGCATTTTAGGATTCATAATCTTCTGCAACATAAGAAGTATAGTCTTCTATTTCTCTACAACACTAATCTGATAGAATCTGAATCTTTGACTTACTTATTCCAATGTTAAGAACTTGACAAACAAAGGATAGACATCTCACTCAAAAATACTCAAGATCTTTAAGATCATTCAAGATCTCTCCAACAAAATACCTGTGTAGAATCTGCTCTCATCAAACCTTCATGGCTGAATGTTTCATTTGCTACCTGAATGTCTCTAAGTGTCCATGCTTCTTACATAAAGTTGTAAAAAATTTCCTCAACCAAATCCTTCCCAAGAATCTGCAACTCCTACTCAAACATAAGTGGACAAACTCTCACCTTGAGAACTCCAAAAGCTGCAAGTTGATACTTCATATCTTCATATTCTTCCCGGGTGAAATGTGATAGTATCTGATTGACTTTCTTTTGGCTAACTCCACTTCTCAATCAAGTGATAGGATCTGATGGAACACCTTTTTGAATACAAGCATGCATCCAAAATTCAAGACAAACATAGAAAGTAGATTCTCCAAAAATTTGATTTTTTTTTAATTTTCTGAAAATAATGATTTTTTTGAATTTTTTGAGTATACTGAATATACTGAATATGAGGTAACTTTTCCAAACACAGAAACCTCACTCCAAGTCTCCAACATCTTCTACAAATACTCTTTTACCTCAAGAGTTAGATAAAGAAGAAAAATACTTCTCTACAACTTTTCATATACCAACTAGCTCTGAATTGACACGCCAATAATTCTTTGAGGGAAGATATAAGCTGCTTGCTGAAAAGCTTCAACTTATATATAACTCATACATAAGTTGTCTTAGATATCTGCTGCTTTTCTTTCTCTCAATGCAATTCTTTGACCAAGTATAATGCAAAACAAGAAAGTGCTTCTTCTTTAAACTATCTTCTTCACACAAGATGTTCTCGTAGACTTTTCTTTGGATGTAGAGGATAAAAGTAGAAAAAGTATATGGAAAATATAAGAGAAAAGGAAGTCTTACTTTCCCTTTGGAATTGTTGGACTTTCTTCTTCTCCATCTTTCTTCCACCTGATGATGTTAACATCTTCTAACTTCTCTTCCATACCTTTTGTTCTCTTCATTTTGAAGGAGCAAGCACTCTTAACTTCTTCAAATGAATTTTTCTCTTCCTCTAGTGCTAAGAGTAAGACACAAAAAAAAGAATGGTATATAAATGGAAGTTAACATAGAAATAAAACATGCTTCTACCATCTCAGCTCCATCTCCTCTCCATCTTAGCATATGAGGAATCAAAACTCTGCTTCAAATGTGACTGATATGAAAGGGAAGGTTAGCTGAAAACAAAACAGATCTAATCTCCAAATTTGTCTTCTTAGATGACCTTTCTTGTCATGAAAGAGATCTTCTATCAAAACTATCAAGTACAACCTCTAGATACCTAATTTGGTGTAGCTAATGCTTTAACTTTCAAAGTAATGAAAGTGTTTTAAAAGCACTTCTTGATTTCTTCAAATCTCTTCATAACTGCTCTTCTAAGATATGACCTACAAATGACAATCTCATAGTAGAAAATAATACCTGTGATTTGATGTTGATCTGGTTCCTTCATCTTCTCCAAACCATTATTTTTCCTTGAATTTGAAGTAGCCTTTTCTTCATCAAGTCTTGGTCTTCATTACAAAATTAGCATAGAATGCTAACATGTTGTTGATAGAAATACTCATACTCATGTAGAAACACCTTCTCTAACACCTCATCTGAATGCATGTAGCATGCATGTACGGATTCTCCTTTATGTATGCCAAATAGGACTCTTCCTTATATGGATGCCACTGCCTCCATAAGCTGCAAGTAGTACCTGTGTAGATAAAAAGAATATGTACCTGAATAGTTAACATAAGATGCAACCTTATGTTAAGCTCCATCCAATGTATTTGAAGTACTCCAAAATCTTAATGTAGAAGAAAATCTTCAAATACATCATGTAGACGGGTGTTCCAAACCACCAAGATGCTGATAGGTATGTCTTCTCCATAAGCAAGAGTGTGAGCACACTCTTCTCCAAGAAGAACTCCATGACTGCTCCTCAACATGATGCCATATCTGCTCCTAGAGTGCACCATGGCTGCCCCATGAGTGCTAGAGCACATCCATCACCAAAAATCAGCCCCAACTTATCATAGGCCTCTCCATCATGGGCTTCTCTTCTCAGCATCTAGATTGCTATCTTTAGTTCCTCTATTTCATATCTCTTGAAATGTTCCAGAACCTCAAAAAGATCTAGTGGTTGTTCTGCTTGACTCGGAACTTCGTCATTGTCTGATTTCTTTTGATGCTTTTCTATGGCAAACACTTTTGGTACCTCTACATTCGGTGGGTTGAATCTCTTTCAAGTATAATTCTTCATAATCAAATTCTGGTTCCATTTCAATACTCTCATAGTCCTCTCTCCACTCTTTTTCCAATAATTCCGCGTTTTCCATTTCTTGGAGGATTACCATGTAAAGATTCACGTCATATCCTTCGTCGTCTATACATTCAATCATAGTCAGCACTTCTTCATTTACACACACCTCTAAAGTGGCTAGTATTTCCATCCATCCATGCGGTTCAAATGCTTCATCTAGAAAGATTTGAGGTACATAAGTTACATCCTCTATGGATCTTTAATTCTGGTGCCATATGGGCCATAATTCTATCCTCCTTTCTTCTCATTTTGGCTCATTGCACATCCATAGTTGAACATCTTCCATCATCCATGATTGGTCACTAGATCCTATGCTATGAATGGATAGATTGTCTTCCTCTTTTTGGACTAGGTTCCATTGTAATGGGGGTACATCCCTATATGAGAAGGTGTGTAATTTTATCTTTATCATAGTACCCTAGTGTTGTAGATATAACACATCTCTTCCCTAGCCTTGCACAACTCTTAGTTGTCTCATGAATGGTCATCCCAAAATCATCTTGTAATTGCTAGCTTTTTTGAACCAGCAAATGGTTAAAGTATGTTCGAATTATACTCCACATGTGGTCAACCTAATCTTTTTGAGGATTCCTAGCAGTCTCTCACATGACCATCGGCTAGTTGAAGTTTCATGCATGTTGGTCACAGGGCTTTCCCCATTTTTTCCAAATCTCCTTAGTGGCTATGCCTACACATGCTCCCATGTCTAAAATTTCTTTAGTCATGTATCCATTAAAGGTGATGGGTAGACATGTGTTTCCTTCATCTCCCTCACTAAATTCTCCAACTTTATCTATTGGGATCTAGATTTTTGGAGGAGCTACTACTCCTTTATTCTCATTGGTAGATTCTTTTGCTTCTATTTTCAAGTGCTCAACCATTTGCTTCCACAATTGGGGTTTCACTCACAACAATTCCTCTATAGTTAATGAACATTGTATTTTCATTTTCTTGAGTTCTGATAAGTTATGTGACATCTCATTTTGTGATCTTTCTTCTTTGCCCTTCACCATGGGAACATGGAATACTTCCGATTTTCTCTCATACTCTCCCATGTAATTGGGTAGTGTGGATATGTTGTTTGCTTCTTCCCAATTTTGATCTAGGATGGGTACTTCCTCATATACCTCTTCTAAGTTTGTTAGAGGTTGATTTTCCCAAGTATCTAATTCTTCAAAGGGTGGTGGAGAATTCTCATTCCTTTTCCACTGTTCCTCTTGAATCTTGCCCCACAAGTCATGTGGCCACTTTTCCTCTAATTCTGGGATTATTGACACTTGATCTTCCTTATTTCTTGGAATTTCTTCCTTCATTTTTTTCTCTTGTTGTTCCTTTGCTGATCTTAGGTTGTTAGGTTCCATACATTTGTTGAAAAGATTTTTTTCGTATTCGCATCTCCAGAAGGATTGGGATAGTATGTTCAAGTGTGATTTGAGCTATTTCTATGCGTTTCCTACACATTTCCAATGTCTCCTTTTCCAACTCTCCTCGTGGATAGAGTTTTTCATGTTGCTGTATGCTCGGCGTCGTCTTGACTCTAGAATTATAAGCTTTCAACCACATGTTCAAGTCTTCTGGCATTGGGTCTACGAATATTGATCCTACCTCTCTTGGCTTAGATTCTTTGGTAGTTTTATGAGGGGTCCTTTCCACCTTTCGTTCTTGATGCTGCTTCGTTTTTGTTATATCTTTCTCTTCTTCTTCAATTTTCTTCCTCATCAATTTACTCTTGAGTTTTTCTCTCCTAGCCTTCCATCTTTGTTACTTCCATGTCTTGTTAGTTTCCTCCAGGCCGTCTAAGTCCTCAACTACTTGAATCTCTAGTCCTAATCTTCTATCCATCCGAATCTCGAATGCTATTTGTTTTATCGCATTCTCCTTAGCTTGGGCTCTAGTAATGGCATTTGGTTGTATGGTATATTCCTCATCACTTCTTGATGATTCAATAACTTCAATCACATTGATCTGCATGGTGGTAGGAACTTTGTTGGGGTTTTTTGGACAACCTCTAAACAAGTGTTCCTTGCCACAATCATTATAGTAACCTTCCCATACTGGAGGGGAGTGGTGGTTTGTATGGCAAAGTGCATTCGCTTATAAAGTGATCTCCTCCACACCTATAGCATGGTCCTCTTGAGGCTGGTGGTCTAGTGGTACGTCTCATTGGAGTTCGGACCTTCGGTGCTGTGTACATGAGATTCGCATACTCTAGTCCATAGGAATTTTCATATCTCTTGTATCCATAGTACTACTGATCATAAGTCTGGTCGTATTCTGTTAAGCTCGCATCATAAAAGTAATAATCCCCTTGGGTCTGGTCAAATCCCTAATTCATTGGTTCTCGACTAGCCAAGGGTGTTGCTCGTACTATAGCTCTTTCTAGATTTTCCTCCAGCTCATTTGCATGCATTTTTAGAGTTGCAGGAACCTTGTGAAGCTTGTATGATGGGCTCTGCGGTAAAATTTCTAGAAGGCTGATGCTTTTGAAAAATTTAAAACGTGGCATAAGTATGTGGAAAATGAATCAGGAAGGAAACTTAAGAAATTCAGAATAGATAGAGGAGGTGAATTCTTGTCAACAGAATTCAATAATTAGTATAAGGATCATGGTCTGAAAACGCAACTTACCACAACTCATACGCCTCAACAAAATGGCATTTTTGAGCACAAGAACAAGATAGTAGTTGAAATGGCTTGTTGTATGTTAAAGGCTCAAGACATGCCTGATTCATTCTAGGCAGAAGCACTCAATACATCAGTCTACATCCTCAATCAAAGCTACACAAAAGCACTGAAGGGGATGACTCCTCAAGAAGCATATTCTGGTAAAAAGCCTTCAGTTTTGCATTTCAGAATTTTTTGTTGTTTTTGTTATGCACATATTCTTGATTCAACAAGATCAAAGTTGGATTCAAAAAGCAAAAAGTGTGTCTTCCTAGGATATAGTGAAGAGTCTAAAGCATACAGGTTGTGGGATCTTGAGGCAAGGATTTTTTCAACCAAGATATCGTGTTTGATGAACGACCACACTTAGTAGAAGATAAAGGTAAATCTACTATCTCATCAAACAAGGAAATATCTCACCTTGTGCCTATCAAAATACAGGTTAAAGTTGAGGAGGAGGAAAAATCTGATGGAGAAATTTCCTCAATAAAAAGCCAACCAGTTGTAGCTGCACAGCGTAAGCCACTACCAAAGTGAGCACAACAGCTCTTTGATGATCACAATCCACATGTAGATGTACCAGAATCATCCTCGGATGGATTACGAAGATCAAAGAGAATAGAGGAGCAAAGAAGAGCCTCAGAACACATTGTTAACATGGCTCTAATGGCAGATATCATGGGATCGATAAAGGAACCTACCACCATTGAAGAAGCCCTTGATGATCCAGGTTGGAGAGCAGCAATGCAGTCTGAGTATGATAGTATACTCAAAAATGATACATGGGATCTAGTCGACTTGCCGCCAAAGAAGAAGGTAATAGGTACTAAACGGATTTGGAAAGCTAAGTATAAAGCAGATGGAATATTAGTATAAGGCAAGATTAGTTGCACAGGTTTTTTCACAGATCGAAGGATTTTATGTTCAAGAAACTTTTGCACCAACAACACGCATGACAACTATTCAGACGATACTTGTAGTAGCTGCACAAAAGGCGTGGCCTATTTTCCAGATGGATGTCAAATTTGCATTTTTGAATGGTCACCTCAAGGAGGAGGTATATGTATCTCAACCACCAGGTTTTGAGGTGCTCAATTCATAAAATAAAGTTTGCAGGTTGAAGAAAGCTTTGTATGGACTTAAGCAAGCTCCATAGGCTTGGTACCAACAAATAGATAATTTTTTCAAACATATGGGTTTTGAAAGAAGTACTTATGCTGCTAACTTGTATGTAACGAAAAGGGATAGCAAGCTACTTGTTGTCATTGTATATGTAGATGATCTGATCATTACAGGAGATCATTAGGACCTCATCAATCAAACTCGGATCAGCTTGGGAACTGAGTTTGAAATGAGAGACTTAGGTCTACTCCATTTTTTTCTAGGAATTGAAGTATGGCAAAGGAAGGATAGCATTTTCATCTCACAACAAAAATATGCCAAAGAAATTCTCAAGGCATTTGGAATGATGGACTGCAAACCAACTAGCACAACTATGGAGGTAAATCATAAGGTATCTATGGATGATAACATGCCTGATGTAGATGCTAAGAAGTATAGGAAGCTTGTTGGAAGTCTTTTTTTTCTGTGCAACACTAGACTAGACATTTGCTATGTTGTTGAAGTGTTAAGCAGGTTTTCCAACAAACCTAAGGAGAGTCACTGGAATGCTGGAATGCGAATTCTAAGGTACATTGTAGGAACCTTGGATCTTGGTATTTTGTATACCATAGGTGATACACTTCAAGGATATTGTGATTTGGATTCGGCTGGAGATTGTGATTCTAGAAAATCAGTTTCTGGATATTGTTTCTCACTTGGTTCAGGAATATTCTCTTGGGTAAGTAGAAAGCAACCAACTCTCGCACTCTCCTCCATTGAAGCAAAGTACAAAGCAGCTTGTTTTGCTTCTTGTGAGGCAGTCTGGTTAAGGAGAATTCTTGCAGATCTAGGCTTTCCATCAAATATGGCGACTGTACTCAAGTGTGATAATCAAAGTTGTATGGCTATTGCAAAGAACCCAGTATTTCATTCTCGCACCAAGCACATAGAAGTACAGTACCATTACATTTGTGAGCTAATTGAAGATGAAATTGTGGAGCTAGAATATTGCCCAATAGAGGCAAATTGTGCTGACATATTCACTAAAGCACTTGGAAGAGAGCAGCTCAACAGGCATCTTCAATAGATGGGCATAGGACCGAGACCTACTTGATTTATCATCGGTAAACATTGAGGGGGGTGTTAGTATATGATCAATGTCTACCCATCATGATTGTATGCACATTTTGTAAGGCCCCCATTATGAGGAGAAGCCAAGCGTGCATTACCCAATTGATGGGAATCCCAACTTGCATGTTGGATGAAGGTGATATTGGACCATGTAAGGTATTGAAAGGAAAGAGAGTTACCAGGGTCCCTAATTGTGGGGTCCGTGATGCTAAAGGGAATATTCCACGGAATATTCCCTGTTGGAGTCAGAAATCATTTATATTTTTTAGGTCGGTTCAAGCAGTCTAAGCCGTGTATGGCAATTACGCGGTGTGGCCGCCCACGCTCTACCACCCATGTATAGCCGTCCACGAAAGGCCACCCATGATCCTATATATACATGAATTCTACACTACCTGAGACATCGAATTGAGCCAGCATACCTCTACCTTGTATCTCCCTATCTAGAGTTGTCTAGATCACCATTTAAGCTCTACCTTGAGAGCGCATGGGTGGACAATGCCATCATCTTTGTACTTGCTGCTAGTAGAAAATTGTTGAGATTCTCCTATATCTGTTATCTTTTCTGCTATTGCTCCTATGTTATATTGCATAATTATTGTCTTACAAGTACATGGTGGGTCCTTGAGTTGGCTGTCTATGGCAAGGACAAGGTTGTGACATCCCTAAACCTCCTCTTGTGCAGACATGCGATGGGTGGTCTCCTCCACACAATGTACATCTTCATAACATTGGTACTCTCAAAGGGGGTTGTGGTAGTTCCTTTGTCCTTGCACTCTCAATTTTTTCCCTACCAGCTTTGCTAATTCCTCCACATTACTTGAACTAGAAGTTATATTGCTCCTCCTATCCTCTGATTTGGTCAAATTTTAGGTAGTTTTAAGATCATCTGCTAAATTGTCTTCCCAATCTATACACTCTTAAAGACACTCACTCAGAGTCTGTACTCGTTTTACACATACTAAGGTTCTCAATGTTTCGTTAGTCAGTCCATATAGAAATAAAGATATCATTTTTTGCTGAGATGGCCTCTCTATCAAAGGGCATCACTCAGCATACTAGTTAAATCTTCTAGCTGCATTTTTTAATGTTTCATTAGGAGCTTGTTTGAAACTATGGATTAAGGATGATTAATTGTGCTATATCCCTTGTTTGGTGAATTCCCCAATAAATTCTTGGAAGAATTGTTCGATATTACCAAAGTGATTTGGATCCAAGGGTTGGAACCAAGTCAAGGCTATTCCCATGAGGGTTAGCCCAAAGGATTCGTATTGCACAAAAAAGTCATCCACTTGTTGTGCTTGCAATACTTGTTTGAATTCTGCTATGTGGTCATAAGGCTCTCCATGCATTTGGCCACCTGGATCGGTCTCAGTCTTCTCCTTGGATCTAGGGGTCTGATTATTATAGGCATTGGTAGTCTTAATGGGTGTATTCCTTGTCCTACACCTTGAGGTGATCTTGCCCATAAGGTTGGTCTATTTACATTTCTAGTTCCTTGGCTAGCTTGGCCATTGGGATTCACTCCTGGCATAGCAAATTGCACATGAGGTATGGGAACACCTTTTTATCTCGTTTGTCCTGAAGTCACATTTCCTGTCCCGTTGATGGGTTCCAAAGGAATTTTGCGAGGTAGCTGCCTGCTCTCAAGGAGGGAATATAGACAAACCCATATACTTGAGTCATGACCTATCCACTTTGTCTACTGGCCAATATCTCCTTTGATTCTAGTCTAGGTAGGCAACTCTAGTCACATCTTCCGAATCACTCAGCTTGTATATAGTTACTGGATTTATCCCTTCTCCTCATGTAGCTGAATCAGTTTGTAGGTGTAGGTCTGATCCATGTACCAAATACACATCCATTCAATAGTCACCTTGAGGTATTAGATCCCCTCTCAATACTTGAGTCACTATTGACTTTCCCTTTGGGGTAGTAACCATGGCTCCATGATTGGGTCTTTCGGGCATTCCTTGTCCCTCTAACTCTCCCTTTTGGTTACTCTATCATGATTTTTGGTTACTACATAGATCTCCCCCATCTTGTCCATGCAAACACCACCTTCATACTTGATGGCTAGTCTCCGGAATACTTCTGAATTTATATTGTTTACCATTCTTGCTACAGATCGGTTTAAACCTTCAAGGTAGATGGGTACTCCTTGTAGGTTAGTAGACACATATTGTAGGGATGTCCAGTATTCTCCCTCTATAGTAGACATAAATCCTTCCCTTAGTACTGAGTTGTGCATGTCTTTGGAGGCCATGGGTATTTCCTTCCCAGAGTCACTAGATGTGTCTGAGTAGATAGAGTGATGGTTTGGTTGGGCTAGGCTTCCTGCAGAAGACATGATACTTCTTCGACTGCCTAACACTTGATCGGATCTCAAGTTCAATTACCACCTAGGTGCTAGGTCTTCTCTAATCTCTCCCAAGTTTCTTGGGTTCCTTTCACTATTCTCTTCCAAGATCTTTTAATTACTTTAAACACACGATACCTTCCTAGGTGATACCTCTTTTCATGATACACGATACCAACTCAGGATAATACATGATACTCCTTCGAGACGATGCCGTTTTTTGATGATACACGATACCTCTCAGACGATATGGTACTCATTGACTTATGTGATACTTATTGAGGACGATACATGATACCTTTCACTCCTGATACCTGATACCTGGCACCTCTTCAACATGATACGATACCAAATGATTCAGGATACATGATACTACCCTACACACTATGATGTCACTATCAAGATGACACTTGGTTCTCTGGTGATACGATACCAATCCTATAGTGATACGATACCTGTGTATGGACGATACACGATACCACTAGTCTCGCAATACATGATGTGAAGAGAGATTATGGATGCACTCTGAAGATGAGAGAGTGCTGCTACAACTAGCTTCACACGAGCCAACTGAGACTTCAGAGTTGGTTAGTAGACCCTTTGAGCTTCCTAAATACACAAAAAAATCACGCAAGTGTTTTACATCATGGATGACTTAAGCCATTCTTTCTTTTACAACTATAAGAGATAAAATGTACTCTTATACAAGAGGTGTTCATATGTCTACACATATGACTACAAATGAACATCATATCAAGCATGTAGGATTGGGTAAAATGCACCAACACATGATACTAATATGTTACGATATGATACCGAGTGTCTCACAATATGTAATAACTATTGGTGCATTTTACCCAAGCCTACATGCTTGATATGCTTGATATTATGATCATTTGTAAGTCACATGTGTAGTCATGTGAACACCACTTGTAAAAGAGTTCATTTTTATCTCTTGTAATAGAAAAAAAGAAAAGGGAAAAGGATGGCTTACCTCATCCATGATGTAAAAGCAAAGTCGTGGCTCTAACTACCTAAAACCACGAATTTTTGAGCTGAGGGAAGATCTCCTAACTTTGGAGATCACTTTTAGGTGGAGCCATTCGAATTCGAACTCAAAACTCCCTCCAAGAATAGCTATAAAAGAGCAAGAAGAAAGAGGCGATTAGCAAGCCTTGTACGTGACCACTTCATGTGATTTTGTAGAGATTGAAGAGCTTACTCCATAGCTCTATCATTCTACTCCCATTGTGCAAAGATTCATTGCCAATGTGGTTGTAATCATATGTGAATCTATACATTTATCATCATCTACTTCTCTGTTTTGTTCTCTGTTATACTCACTCAAAGCAGTACCTTCAGAAGAGCATATCTGGAGTTCTACTCAACATGTTTCAATGTTTGAACATGCATTGAATAGCTCGTACTGTCTTCTTTCTGCATACAAATTTTTAAGGTCATTGGATTTACAATTGTGGAGATATCTGCATTTTACTACTTACTTGTCTATCTCTGTAGAGCCCCGAGAATGGTGGGCATGTTCCAGAAATTGATGAATCTTGTTCTCAGTGCTCAGTCCACCGTTTGAAGTGTTTTAACTTGGATTGGGAAGCTTGCTTAGTCTATTTGCTATGCCCAAAAGGAATTTATCTAATTCCTACCAGGTTCAGAGAACTGATCATTTTTTCTAGCAAGTGTATGTCCAAAAATAGCAAGTTTTGGGAGCTAGTCATTTCGCAAGTAGTCTGTCTTGACTTAAACTTTTGGAATACATGTTCCAAAGTACTTGGCTGATATTTTGGTGTATTTAAGAAGATGAAAGGGTCTACTAATAAAATCTGAAGTCTTAGTTGGCTGGTGTGAAGCTGGTTGTAGCAGCACCTACTCATCTTTGGATTGCATTCACCATCTCTCTTCACAGTGGTATCAGAGCATAGTCAAGCAACATGGGAGATGGATTTCCATCAACAATTGATAAATTGGATTGAAACAACTACCCGGCATGGTCTCTAAGGATGGAGGCTTACCTTCAAGGGAGGAATCTATATGGATTCATATCCGGTGATGAAGCAATGCCAACCATGAGGAACAAAGGGCAACCATCACATGAAGAAGTGGAAGGACTTTTGAATTGGTGTTCGAAGGATGCACTTGCAAGGTCCTATATTCTAAACTCAATCTCTGATTTTCTTTTACCTCATGTCAAGGGATGCAAGACATCAAGAGAGACCTGGAATGTACTTGCTTCTTTCTTCTCTTCCAACACTCGAGCAAGGAAGAACCAATTGTGGATGGAGTTCACAACAATGAAGAAAAGCCCGAAGCAAAGTGTGACTGATTATGTCACAAAGATGAAGAAGATTTCCGACCAACTTGGAAGCATTGGAGAGGTAATTGAAGAGGAGCAAATCATTAAACAAATCATAAATGGAATCAAAGCAGACGACAAGTGGGAGTCATTCACAACAGCCATGGATTTATACATGGATATGCATGTACCCAACCTCAACACACTCATGGGCCAACTCTTCACTCATGAAGCAAAGATTAGCAAAGGTGGTGAGTCCTCAAGAGGTAATCAAACTTTTGCCTTATATTCTGATAAAGCTAAGGTCAAGGACAAGTCAAAGAATAGGAAGAATGAAGATGAAGGTCGTTCTATCCAAGCAAACTTTGCAGGTAGAGGAAGAGCTAGAGGAAGAGGCGGAGGTGGAAAGCAAGGCAGGGGGAGATTCCAATCATCTCGACCTTGCAATATATGTGGCTTATCTAATCATGCTAGTGAAGAATGTTTCAGGAACCCATGGAACTCAACAGGAAAAGGATTCAATAGAGGTAGCTATGGATCAAATAGAGGCAGATACAATGGAGGCTACAACAACAACAACTACTACAACAACAATTACAACAATAACAACTATCAAAGTGGCCATAGAGGAAGAAGAGACTACAATAACTATGCAGAGGACCAAAGTCAACAAGATTCATTATTGATTATGAATCTATCAGTGAAGAATGGTAAGGATGATGATCACATATTTTACATTGATTCGGGATGCTCAAACCATGTAGCAGGAAATGTGGCTTTACTTTCTGATTTGGAAGATCCTCATAACAAGCATGAAGTGCAGACAGGAGATGACACAAAGCACTCAGTGGAGAAGATAGGTAATGTGAAGACATCAGATGGGAATATGAACCTCTTAAGCAAAGTCTTGTATGTCCCTACAATTACCAAAAATTTAATAAGTGTTGGACAAGTTGTTGAAAAAGGATTGCAGGTTAGATTCAACCGATTTGGAGCATATGTTGAAGACCCAAGGCAAGGCTTTCGAAGGATTCCCAAAGGAGAAAAGATAGGAAGGCTGTTCACTTTTGAAGTGGAAGATACAAAGAACATAGCTTTGTTTAGCTATGGATCTCAAACTCTAACAGAGTTGGAGATATGACACAAAAGGCTTGCTCACATTGGTGAGAGGACACTCAAACAAATTTGCAGGGACCAAACTGTACTTGGTTTGCCTAATATCACAAGGCAACACATGATTTATAAGCGTGAAGCTTGTCGACTCGGCAAGGCTCATAGACAACCTTTCAATAAGAAAGGATATATGTACCAAAATCCTTTGGATCTAGTGCACACGGATGTGTGGGGTCCAAGTAAGGAGCCATCTATATCAAGCTCAAGATATTATGTGTCTTTCATAGATGATTGTAGCAGGTGGACCATTCTGTTTTTTATGAAGCACAAGGATGAAGTGTTTAATAAGAAGTATATTGCTCTTGTTGAAAACCAAATAGGTAGGACTTTGAAAAGACTCAGATCAGATGGTGGAGGAGAATATTTCTCTTCTGAATTTGATGCCTTCTTGCATGAAAGAGGCATTAAAAGGGAAGTCACTACAAGGTATACACCCGAACTCAATGGTGTAGAAGAGAGGAGGAACAGAGCTATTGTCGAAGTTGCAAGGTCCATGCTCAACGAAAAGGGATTGCCAAACTACCTATGGGCAGAGGCTGTGTCTACATCGACATATCTCATAAACAGACTTCCATCTAAGTCACTACATGGTGTTCACATTCCTTCTCAAGTAAGAGGGAAATTGGATCCCAAGGCAAAGAAGTGTGTATTGATTGGTTATGATCAAAACCAAAAAGGATATAGATTGTACAATCCAACCAATAAAGGATTTTTTGTGAGTAGAGATGTAATTTTTTATGAAAACAAATCATGGTTTGATGATGACAAGAAAGTGAAGTTGCCATATGACTTGGATGAAGATTTTCCATCACTTCAACCAAAGGAGCCAAAGCAGATTGAAGAAAGTGATTCGGAGATTAACCTAGAAGACTTGGAAAGACTAAAGCTATGGAAGAACAAAGGTACAGCAAAGATGCAGGATGGTACGTATGGACCCGAGAGCTCACATCAACCACTTAGAAGGTCTTCAAGGGAGAAGAAGAAACCAGAGAGGTTTGGTTATGATACTTCTTTGGTCACCAAGCACTCAATCTACATTGCAAAGGATTCAACCAATGAAGAACCTACCACATTCGAAGAAGCACAAAGTAAGAAAGCTTGGAGAGATGCAATGGATGAAGAAATGGAAGTCTTGAAGGAGAATGACACTTGGGAGCTTGTACCTAACAAGCCATCTATGAAGGTAATTGGATCTCGATGGATATACAAAATCAAGAGGAATCCATATGGAAGTATAAATAGACACAAAGAAAGGTTAGTTGCTAAAAGGTTTGCTCAAACCCATGGTATTGATTATGAGGAGACTTTCTCTCCTGTTGCAAAAATGCCTACAATTAGGGTTCTCATTAGTCTTGCTGCATCCAGAAATTGGAATCTCTATCAACTTGATGTAAAGAATGCTTTCTTGAATGGATGGATTTCTGAGGAAGTCTATATGGCACAACCTCCTGGATATGAGGATGCACATCATCCTAACTACGTATGCAAACTAAAGAAAGCTTTGTATGGATTGAAGCAAGCTCCAAGAGCTTGGAATTTCAAATTGGTGACTTATTTGCAGGACCAAGGATTCAAAGCTAGCAAGGTGGATACCTCTTTGTTCATAAAGAGGAATGGAACTGAAGTGATCTATTTATGTGTGTATGTTGATGATATTATTATCACGGGCAATGATCTTGAAGGAATCAAACAGGTGAAGACTCAAATGAAGGAGGAGTTCAAAATAAGTGACCTCGAACTACTCACTTATTTTCTTGGATTGGAGTTGATCTACATAGATTTAGGTATATACATCACACAAAGGAAGTATGTGCATGACATGCTCGTCAAATTCAAGATGTAAAATACCAAGTGTGCAGGTACACCTATGGAGCAAAATCATAAGCTTAGTGCTTATGAAGGAGAGCCAATTGAAGACATCACAAGCTATCAAAGCTTGGTTGAAAGTTTGAACTATGCAACTCTCACAAGGGTGGATATATGCTATAGTGTTAGCATATTGAGTCAGTTTATGCATAAGCCGAGAAGACCACATATGGAAGCAGCCAAGAGAGTCCTGAAGTACCTAAAGGGGACCATGAATGAAGGTTTGTTCTATTCATATACTTCAGATATTGAGCTAAAGGTCTACTCAGATGTAGATTGGGCTGGATCTAGAGATGATAGAAGAAGCACATCTGGGTATATATCATTTGCAGGTTCAAAAATCATTTCTTGGTCATCGAAGATGCAACCAACCGTGGCATTATCTTCTACCAAAGCCGAATATAGAGGTTTGGCTAATGCAACTCAAGAAATCATGTGGTTAAAATCTTTGTACACAGATCTTGGACTTCATTCTTCAACACCTCACATTTTTTGTGACAACACAAGCTCACTACATCTAGCAGCTAATCCGGTATACCATGCTAGAACCAAGCATATTGAAGTCCACTACCATTATGTAAGGGAGAAGCTAATCAGCAAGGATATTCAACTATCCTATGTCTCTACAGATATGCAATGTGCAGACATGTTCACTAAAGCTCTTGATGGTACAAAGTTAAGTAGATTCAAGTTGATGATTGGCTTGCAGGAAATCAAGGACAATTGAAGACTTATTTGGAGGCCAAGCATGTTAGGCTTGAGGGGGAGCTATTGGTGCATTTTACCCAAGCATACATGCTTGATATGCTTGATATTATGATCATTTGTAAGTCACATGTGTAGTCATGTGAACACCTCTTGTAAAAGAGTTCATTTTTATCTCTTGTAATAGAAAAAAAGAAAAGGGAAAAGGATGGCTTACCTCATCCATGATGTAAAAGCAAAGTCGTGGCTCTAACTACCTAAAACCATGAATTTTTGAGCTGAGGGAATATCTCCTAACTTTGGGGATCACTTTTAGGTGGAGCCATTCGAATTCGAATTCATAACTCCCTCCAAGAATAGCTATAAAAAGAGCAAGAAGGAAGAGGTGATTAGCAAGCCTTGTACGTGACCACTTCATGTGATTTTGTAGAGATTGAAGAGCTTACTCCATAGCTCTATCATTCTACTCCCATTGTGCAAAGATTCATTGCCAATGTGGTTGTAATCATATGTGAATCTATAGATTTATCATCATCTACTTCTCTGTTTTGTTCTCTATTATACTCACTCAGAGCAGTACCTTCAGAAGAGCATATATCGAGTTCTACTCAACTTTTTTCGGTGTTTTAATGTGCGTTGGATAGCTCTTACTGTCATCTTTTTGCATATAAATGTTCAAGGTCATTGAATTTAGAGTTTTGGAGATATCTGCATTTTACTGCTCACTGGTCTATCTCTGCAAAGCGTCGAGAATGGTGGGCATGTTCCAGAAATTGATGAATCTTGTTCTCAGTGCTCAGTCCACCATTTGAAGTGTTTTAACTTGGCTTGGGAAGCTTGCTAAGTCTATTTGCTATGCTCAAAAGGAATGTATCTAATTCCTACCAGGTTCAGAGCACTGTTCATTTTTTCCATCAGGTGTATGTCCAAAAATAGCAAGTTTTGGGAGCTAGTCATTTCGCAACTAGTCTGTCTTGACTTAAACTTTTGGGATACATGTTCCAAAGTACTTTGCTGATATTTTGGTGGATTTAGGAAGCTCAAAGGGTCTACTAATAAACTCTGAAGTCTTAGTTGGCTGGTGTGAAGCTGGTTGTAGCAGCACCTACTCATCTTTGGATTGCATCCACCATCTCTCTTCACAATAACTTTGGATCTAACAATACACGATATCTCCCTTGACGATACGATATTACTTTTGGCTCATGATGCGATACCACTTGACTCGCGATACACGATACCTCAACTTGGCAATACAGGATACCTTGCCAGTATCGCGATACCTCAAGGAGGCAATACACGATACGCAATACCTGGTGAGTATCGTGATAGTAGGGAGTTTTGGTATTATGATAACAAAACTCAATGGACCGTGATAGTATAGCCAAATATGATCTAAAATTCAAAACTTTATGTGCAAAATGTGTCTCACACACTCCTCTTCTTTCTTGGCTGACTGTAAATGACAAACTCACTCCCAACCCTCTATGCTATCCTGTGATACCGGTAGTGTGTCATGTCACGTTTGTGAGTGCCTTTTTTATTTTCAGAGATCATGGGGGTACAATTCTCACCTTCAAGAATATTTCTTCCAAGTCTTGTGATCAAAACTCAAGAAATCTGATCGCTCTCCATGATACTCCACCCACGATACAACTCAGTGCTCTCAGAAGATACTTGCTTCAAAACAAGTGACTGGAAAACTAAAGTGTTTTTGAATTTTAAGGCCTTGGGTGACCAAGGACCTGAACTTAAGGGAACTGGTTTTTTTTTCTATATTTTTTTTAATTTTTTTAATGGTATCCTATCTGCCCTAATCCTAAATCTCTCTTTTTCCTAAACCCTACTCTTTCTCACTCCCTTACTCCTAACCCTAGAAACTCATTACACACACCCCTAAAGTGTGATGTAACAAGTGCTGAGTATTTGGTGACTTACCACTAACTGAAACTACCTCTACTCACACGAGTCATTCACTCGATAGCTACCACCATCACGAAGGCACCTTGATTGGACTAATTCCCTGGTAACGGCACCAAAAATGTGTGTACCTAAGACAAAAGGCCTTAGGGACTTGTATCAATTGAGAATGTACCTCAATCGTCACACAAGTGCATATAGTGGTGGATTAATACATGCTTAATTATCAATCCGTGAAATTAGACATATCAAGTGTATGAAGACATGTGCATAGATGATGGTAAGTGAAGTGACAATGCTACAATGCATGGGATTCAGTTCAACTCCCTCTCCTACTCATTAATCCTTTGAAAATGCATGCCGTGATACTTGTAATAGCACTAAGCACAAATTCAAACTTACTTCTCAGCTCTGGACTCCAAATATGTTCAATACGAAGTTCTTTTTGAAGTTCTCAATGAGATGCATCTAATGGTGCTATTTTTAGTCGAATTTGATAGAGGTGCTTCAAGTTATGAGCAAAATAGTGATATGTGGGAAACCCTACTTCAACTCAATGACTCACTAAGCTTCACACATGCATTACAACCATGAAAACAAGAGGGAATGGGGTAGACAACACTACTGGACACACATTTCAAGCATCAAACACACACACACACGCTTTTGGAGAAGAAGATACACATTTCAAGCATCAAACACACACAAGAAGAGGCAAATTCGAAAATTTAGCTTCATTCCTCACAATGGCAAAAAGCGTCTACAAAGAGCCACAAAATGACTTATATACATGTGCTCTAAAAATGGTCCTTCCATACTAGAGACCGACACTTTTACTGGAAAATACTAAATTCCTACTGTGTTACAACAAATATATTACATCATTTGGAATATATGCATCTAGATTCTAGAGGACTCCTCTAGTGCATTTACATGGCTTCATGAGGTATTTCATAGAAACATGAAGAAAAAAAATTGTGCCCATAATTTGAAAATTTTTGGGTCTTGCTTTTCTGTGCTTCCTTTCTTTGTAACACTCTCTCTCTCTCTCATTAAGGGGTACTCCATGAAGGGCGAATGTTGATGTAGTGATTGGAGGAATCCAAGATGGGCTTGTGCTTCCTCTCAACTTGTTTTCCATGTTTTTGTACCCTTTGTAATAGGACATTCACATTCATAGAGGTTCCAATAACTATGATCTTACGAGTTGGAGCATCAACCACAATATCTTGAATACCATCCACAATGCGAATAATCCACCAAATCTTACTTCGAAAACATTCAGAATGAATAAAACCCTTCAATGTCACTATCTCCACCTTCATGGCTGTTTATGTGAGCTATGCAGGAAGGAACAAAAGAACTGAAAACATTATGAATGAATTAAAATCGAAATGACTTACATACAATGCTCTATGAGCATGGAGACTCCATGTGGAGAGGACCACACTCTTGGCAATGGGTTAGAGTGTATAAGCTTTTGTGTAGTGAAGAGAGGCCATGCTTATATGGAGTTTGGGAGAATTCTCTGTCATGTGGGATGAATGGAATTGTATGAGACTGAATGTAGCTTTGGACAAAAGGGTGGATCATGGAACTTTTAACACTTACTACTCCTATTTTGAAAAACTTCGCACATATCTTATGAATAGACAAAGCTAAAAGATGATTCCTATACCATAATCATCCTTGAGCTCAAAAATCTCTTAGACAATTTAAAAATTTTATATTCTTATTTACAAAGAAATTATGCTTTCTAGAAATATATAAGTTTAAGGAACTCAAGAATATTCATATATTTTTTTCTCCGAGTGCATATTGGAAATCGAATTGAACATGTTGACCTTTGTTTCCATGAAGTGAACTACTGATAGGCTCTAGTGTGACTCTCTTATGTATGTAATGACCATAAATGTGACCCTTTCTAGATACAAATATTAAAAAAATATCATATTTTTTGAATTTTGTTGAGGCTTTGATAATGAAAAGTGAGATCCTAGGCTTTGCTATGTATATCTCTTGATGAGAGTCACTCAGCATCAAGAGCTTCGCCAAACTGAGATGAAATAATATCATGTAGATATATAAATAAACCCAAAAAGGTGAGAAAGTACTAAGAAGTGGAATGCCTATATCAGGCACACATATAGAAACTTGTCTGATGTAATATTCTTAACTTCAAGGCAAGCTCTATCCCCATATCTTGGGAGGCCACAACTAGGTCTCTTTGAAATCTCAAAAATGACTCTTTAATAACCTTATATTATTCCAATATTCCTTCCTTGTTCATTTCTTCTTCTTCTTCTTCTCTCTCTCTCTCTCTCTCTCTCTCTCTCTTTTCATTATTGTTCCTTTTCAGCTTTGCTACCAAACTTGCTTCTCTTGATCCAGAATTCACATTTTGTGAATTTTTGAATGTTGACTTTTCTTTAGGCTTCCTCAAATATGGTATGAGCAAAAGCTCTACCATCTTTGCATGTAGAAAAGTCTCCGATGATGGCTGAAGTGATTTATCATACTTCCATCATAGGCTTCTTAAAGCTTCTATGTCATTTGGCATTATAGTCTACCTTCTAGCATGAGTAGCAGGGACCACCAAATCATTGAAGACCTTGATAATACAATCCTCTATAACTTCTCGTAGGCACAAAAGTGTAGTCCTCTTCCATTGATATGTCATTCTCTAATCCTTAGAGATCTTTCAGTTGAACCTTTGGAATGGAGGCTTTTGTATGAAGAGCTCTATTGACTTCTCTATATCCCTAAACTCCCATGGGATGTTCAATTTGTCACTAACCCTCTTGAATCTACTCTACCTCATTATGTGTTTTTCTTTCCCTTTCCTACTCATTTGCCTCGATGCTGCAATTTGCTACTTCAAGACCTTTGCACTACTTTCTTATAGTTGCCTTTGTTCATGCTATCTAAAAGAGATTTATATCCTTTGAGAAAGAACGTTTGAGATCATAGAGTATGGAAGAACAAGGTTTCTATCTAAAGAAGGTTTCAAAATGTGTACTCTGATACACAATGTAGTTAAAAACATTCTTGAGATGCATTTCGTGGACCAAAGCACTTTAAAACTGTGAAGACATGTAACCCTCGATTCCTTTATTTCCATGGAACCCTCGATCCCTTTCGTAATAGAGATTTTCGTGTGTTAAAGAAAATTAAAATCCAAATATGGTTAGAAAAAGAAGATATGAAATAGACGGAAGTAAGCAGCTTGTTTTGTCATTTATCATGTGTACAATCTCCTTCGTATCTCCTCTATAGAGGTCTCCCTCTCTCTCTCTCTCTACCTAAGTCATTGATTTTGAACTCCTCTTGCATATGTATCTTGATCCTTTGAATGCCATTAAAATCATCACCTATCACAATAATATCATCTACATATATACATAGATAGATAACCTCATTGTGATCCCTTTAGATGAATAGAGAAGGATCTGAGTTGCTCGGTCTGAACCCTTGATCTTGAAGGTATGTAACCAACCTGTAATTCCAAGCTCTAGGAGCTTGTTTCAATCCATACAATGTTTTCTTAAGTATGCAAACATAAGATGGATGATTAGGGTTTTCAAAACCTGGTGGTTGTGACATGTATACCTCTTCACTTATCCAACCATTTAGCAATGAATTGTTGACATCTAGTCGGAGGACTCTCCAATTCTTTGCAGTAGCTACACTTATCAATGTCTTGATTGTAGTCATCTTTGCAACTGGTGAGAATGTTCCCTCATAGTCTATACCATGAGTTTGTGAGCATCCTTTGGCAACTAATCTTGCCTTGTACCTGCAAATTGATCCATCTGCAACCAATTACCCATCTGCAACCAATTACCTTTTGATTCGATGACATTGGAACCAGATCCCAAGTATTGATCTCCTTCAATGCATCTATTTCTTCTTCCATGGCCTTTTCCCAATTAGGGTTTCCCTTTGCCTCTTCATAGGTTGAGGGTTCCTCTAAAATTGAATCTTTTGCCAAGTAGATTGAATGCTTCGTAAAAAATGTGGAATCATATCCATACCTTTCTGGCTGTTTCTTCTCTCTTGCTCATCTTCTAGGTGCTTGTTTGGAGCACTCTCCAACGTCTTGCATCATTTCTTTGCCTTTTGACTTCCATAGTTTGTAATCCTTCTCTCTTTCATCTTGGTCATCGTCTGTATCACTTCTTGGATCCTCGACCTCTGTATCATGCTTGCTTCCTAATTGATGAGAATCAAAATCAAGATCATATGGTAGAGTTACCTTTTGTTTGTCTTCATCATACCAAGACATGTGTTCTTCAAACACATCTCTAATTGTAGTGAATTATTTTTTTGAAGGATTATAGAAATTGTAACCCATCTGAGTTGAATCATATCCAATAAAAAATGCCTTTGTTGCCCTTTCATCTAGCTTATCTCTTATTTATGATGGTACATGAACATAAGTTGAACAACCAAAAACCTTGCAATGTCCAAGACTAGGTTTTCTTCCATGCCATGGTTCATAAGGAGTCAACCTTGAAGTGGTTTGGATGGTAGTCTATTGACAAGGTACACAATAGTTGAAATAGCCTTTGCCCATAGATAATGTGACACTTCTTCTCTTCAAGCATTGTTTTGGTTGATCCAACCAATGTCTTGTTTCTAGTCCATTTAGTTGAGGAGAGTACCTTGTTGTCACTTTCCTTTTGATACCTTTGTCTTGCAAGAACTCATCAAACTCTTTGGAGAAGTATTCTCCCCCTCCATCATATTTGAGCTTCTTCAATGATCTACTTGTATGATTCTCCACCTATGCTAGATACTTTTTGAAGTAATCAAACACGTCATTCTTACTCTTGATAAAGTATAGAATAGTCCATCTACTATGGTCATCAATAAATGAGACATAATACCTTGATCCTACCAATAAAGGTTCTTCATTTGTTCCCCATACATCTGTATGTACTGAATCCAATAAGTTGTTGTGGATGTAGCCTTTGTGGTTGAATGGTTGTCTTTGTGCCTTCCTAATCTGACATGCACCATACCTATTGATCATGTATTGCTTTGATATGTTCAATTGTCCTAGAACACTTTGATCCCTGCATATATCCTCCAAGGTTCTTTCATTCACATGAGCAAGTCTCTTATGCCACAGTTCAAGCTCACTTAGGGTTTGAGACCCAAAATTGAATAGAGCTATGATCCTAGTTTCTCCTACTTCAAAAGTAAAGAGCCTACCATACTTCTCACCTCTGGCTATCTTCTTGAAGCCTTGACATAGATCTTCCACAAAAGCTCCATGTTGGGTGAACCTAACTTGCAAGCCTTTTTCGACTATTTGGCCTACACTTATTAGGTTTTAGTGATACATAGAGAACCTTACTCAGAATGTTTGTCCTGAAATTGGAAGCTTTGACATTAACAATCTTCTCCACATTGTGCTTTGTGTCATCCCCTATTTCTACTTCATGTCTATGCTTTGCACTTTCCAAATCAGGTAGAAGAGCAATGGTGCCTGCAACATGATTCAAACATCATGAATCTATGTAGAACAAACGATCATCAAGCAATGAGTCTTCATGTGGTTGATCTTCTGAATAATTATTGAAGTCCCTTCTATTATAGCCCCTATTGTTATTGCTGAAGTTGTGTCCACCTCTGCCTCTACTGCTTCCATATCCACCTCTTCCACTTCCTTTCTAGGTCTTCCCATTAAACCAACAATTCTGAGTGGTGTGGTTGGTCTTATTGCAAATGGCACAAGGTTGAACATTCAGACCTTTGGCTTTGTCATGCTTTGGTCCTTTCTTCTTCCCTTTCCACTTGCTCTTGCTTGCAAAGTTGGCTTGAGAAGTCTCCTCTTCATCTTCTTCCTTCTTCTTGCCTTTTTGCTTCTTATCCCTCTGATCTGCATATAGATCACTAGTTGAATTACCATGAGGAGTTACCTTCCTTTATGCTATTGTTGGCCTCTTGATTTAAGAATTTTCCAAGAAAGATGTTGAAGTCTAGAGTTTGCACATCCATGATAAGATCGTAAGTCATGGTGAAAGATTGCCATTGCTCATCACTTCGAATCCCATTGAGAATTTGGCTCATGATAGCTTCTTCTTCAATTAGCTCTCCAGAGGATGCTAACTGGTCTACAACCTCCTTGACCTTGGTAACAAACTCTCTGATGGTTTGTTTAGGTGTCTTCTTCATTTGGTTGAATGCATTCCAAAGATTATTCTTTCTTGCTTTGGTACTAGCAGAAAAGAAAGTCTCTAGGGCATCCCAAGTCTCTTGGGATGTCTTGCACCCTCTAATATGTGGTAATAGAAAGTCAGAGATAGATTTTAGTATGTAGAATCTTGCTTGAGCATCCCTTGTGCACCAAAATGTGAGCTTATCTCTCTCCACTTGTGTAGGTCCTCCTTTGGATCTCGGAATAGGCATAGCTTCATCACCTGCTACAATTCCAAAAATATTTGTACCTTGCAAATAGGCCTCCATTCTAATTTGCCAAGCAGCATAGTGGTGTCGATCAAGCTTCTCGATCATTGAGGGAAAGCCGTCACCCATCTTGATCTTGCTCTGATACCACTGAAAGAACTTGGAGAATCTTCTAGGAGGTAGAAAAGTGAGTTGTGAAGTGACGAAGTTTGGTCTTGCCAACTAGCACAAGACCAGCCCTTGAGCTTACAGAGACTCAAATAGACCTTATAGGCATGTGATAAGTGCAATAAAATGCACTGTACTTTGGAGCATGAAGGAGAAAGATTCTATACAAAACAGATAGGTTCGCACATCGACTAGCTCAAAAAACTTACTATCTATGGAAGAGACAATGAACTTCAAATGATCATAGTGACCAACGTGATTACAATTAGAAAAAATAATTTTATGGGAGTGATACACATAGGGTGGAGTGTATAGAATGCACAAGACATTAAGGAATAAGCAAAATATGGTATTCGAATGAATCAAACACTCAACGGTGGTACTTCCTATTTTTTAGGAATATGCAGAGATTGACCTTGAGACATAAAAACAGAGATTGCTCCCAATCTTTTGAGCCAACTACTGTGAACATTTACGTGCATAAACTAGGCACTAATAACTTTTCAATGAGCCATCTCTCATCTAATTTGAAGCTCTCTAGAGAGAGTAGCAGCCTCTCCAAGATTATTGTTGGCCATGAAGATGATGCACAGAAATGACGGAGCAAGACAATGATGGTCACAAGTGTATGTATATTGCGTCCATTGTACAAGTGTTTTGAAGTCTTTATATAGACTCTAGAAGTGATCTATGACTTCTACAAGTGGATTTTAAATTCAAATGAGTGTGGGAATGGTTGTTGGAGGGAATAAGTTCACTTTCCTACAATCTAGGAAAAGTGAAGATCTAATTTGATCTACTTTTGGGTGATTGAATGATTAATTAAATGCAACTCAACCACCATAAATTCATGGAATTTGGGCTCTATCTTTCTACTTTTAGATGTGTAAAGCTCAAGGCTTTCACAATGGTAAAAGATCCATGAAAAATCTTTTTAAAAAATACAATAAGTGAGCATAAGAAAAAGGACTCTACAACGGATATTCGTTTGCCATAATCCAAGAGAAAGCTTTTGATGTAGATCAAATGCACCTCAAGCATAGTGTAAGCTTGATGATCCATCAATTTTTAGACTTCATTTGGACCTACAAATGGTATTTAGAACCTATTTTTTAACTAGGCCGGAGATTAGGTTTGAAATCCACCAAAACTAGTCTAAAAACTATAAAAAGAGCTAGAGAGCTCATTTTTTAGGTTAGATTGTTTGAGGATAGTTAGTGTGAGCTAGTTTTGTAAGAGATATTCAGGGCTTCCATGTAAATAGAATACAATAATATCATGGAGAATGGAACTTGGGAGCTAGTAGATAGGCCCCCTAAGCATAAAGTCATTGGCACCAAGTGGGCTAGGAAGCTAAAGAACAAGGCTAATGGTACTCTAGAAAAGTACAAAGCAAGACTTCTTGAACACAGCTACTCACAAGTTGGAGGCATTGATTTTTGTGAATCATTTGCCCTGATTGCAAGAATGACTACTATCCAAGTAGCACTAGTTATGGCTGCACCTAAGCATTGGCGAGTCTATCACATGGATGTCAATTCCTGAATGGTGACCTCAAGGAGGAGGTATATGTGTCTCAACCACTAGGGCTTGAGGCTCCCCATTCAAAGAACAAGGTATATAAGCAAAAGAAGGCATTATATGGTTGAGAAAAGCCCCTAGATCATGGTACGAATGGATAGATAAGTATCTCTTGGATCTAAATTTCAAAAGATCTGCTTGATGCTAACTTGTATGTTCTAAAGAGAGGAGGGAAGGTAATTATGCTTGTACTCTATGTAGATGACCTTGTGATTATAGGAAATGATGATGCTCTACTTCAAAAAACAAAAGATTCCCTGAGTTGAGAATTGAAATGACAGACATGGGCTTAATGCATTCTTGCTTAGGCCTTGAAGTTTGGCAGGAACCAGGGAAGATTTTTGTTATCGTTAGTGTCCATGTGAAAGGCCAAATGGCCGCTGAACACTTCTCTGTATATGTTCTTTAATAAAACATATAGTGGTCTAGTCAGCCACAAACTGTAAGTTCGACTGCATTTATAAGACCTAAGAAGTCTGTCTTCGTCCTCACTGTGTGTTGTGTTTTTCCTATGTATTCTTGAGCCTCCGTGACGAGTACCGTGTGCTTCCCTAAGAGCTCAGTTTTCTACTCTGAGGATATCATCGTGAAGCTCTCGAGAAGAAGAGCACATTGTGGTGCATCGCCATCGAATTACTTCATTGGTATCAGAGTAGTTCGATGCAAAACCTTTGTTCCTTTTGTGCGAGCAAAGCGAGCACGCCCTAGCTTACTCCAAGGCTTGCGACTAAGGTGGTGACCAAGGAATAGACCTTGGCATACCTTGTCATTAGAGTCACCGTTGGCACTGTTGGTTGCATGTGAGGGAGGACCTCAACGATCAAGGAAGATAGAGGTTCCTGGTATTTCCCCCGAGGTCACCCATCCTAGTACTGTTCCCCCTGGAGCTCGCTTAACCATGGCAATCTCTTGCCACTAAGCTACACTCTTGTGGTGTCTGCAGAAGGGGAAAGAATAAGGTTAACATTATATTGAACATTTTTCGGTCCCTCAAAGCTTCATTCTTTGCTTTCAAAGCCTGTTTTTGAAGCATTTTTGGGGTGCCTTTTGGGGCCATTTTGGAGCTCTTTCCCACATAGTTCTCTTCACACAAGTCTAAGAAAATCAAGAAGAGTACTCTTTGTACTTCTTCAACAATAAATATCAACCATTGGGGTTGTGTTTTCATCAACACTCATAAAACTACAGGTTTCTCGAAAGGTTTTCAGAATTGGTGGGAGCAGCCGCTACAAATTTATGCAGGTTTTTTAGCATAAAACATCAGAGTTGACAGACACTTGCAGGTGTTGTTGGCTAGTTTTTTGGGGTTGTGCATTCAGCTTGTTAGTGTCATTTTACTTCATATGTTGAGCACATATACACCATGTATGCTTCTGTGGATACTGCTTATGTACGTCCATGTGGTCATTGATAGAGCGGTCACGTTTTTGCAAAAAGCCTTTTACATTTGTTAAAGAGGGTTGTGGTGAGGTTTTCTTAACTGGGAGACACCCAGATGTTGGGGTCTCTTCAATGATGCAGTTGGAAGACTTATCTAGCCTCACCACAGGAGATGTATGATAGTTGTTCATAGGTGCTCGATAAGCCTAGTTGGCTTCTATTGGGTAAGTAATTATATGAAGTGGAGTTAGTGATTCACTATGTAGGTAAACATGTCAGTACTTGCAGTTTTATGATATTTTGCAGAGGATACTCTGGCAAGATTTTTCCACATTTTTGGTTTAGTCAACTATGCAGTGGTCAATTTTCTCCTTGATACACTTATTTGTTGGTGTTTGGACTCTTTTAGCTCCATTATCATTCGATTCATATCTCTACCATCATGGCATCAGAGGTCTCAAGCACATCTAGTGGATCAGGGTCTAGTGCCAGTGCTCCAAGAAGGAGCTATAACCTGTAGGGCAAAGACCATTTTGAGATCCGAAAATTTGATGGCACAAACTTTGCTCTATCGAAGAATGAGATTAAAGATGTGCTGATTCAAAGGACGCAATGGAAGCCAGTAAATGGAATTTCAAAGAAGCCTATTGACATGGACGAAGATGATTGGGATGAGTTAGATGAAATGGCCAAGTCTACCATTAGCTTGCACCTGGTAGATAATGTTTACTTCACAATATTAGACTGTGAAAGTCAGAGGATCTTTGGAAGAAGTTATGCAATACATATGAAAAAGAGACGGCATCAAATAAAGTGTATTTGATGAGAAAATTATATGACCTTCGTATGAAGGACACAGATAGTGTTGTTGCTCATCTAAATGAGTTTGATGCTATATTCTCCCAGTTCCAGGCTTAGAAAATGGATATGGATAATGAAATGAAAGTAGTATTGTTGTTATGCACCTTGCCATCATCATGGGATACATTTTGCATAGCTATTAGTGCACCTGGTGGTAAACTTGTCTATGATGACATATGCAGAGCACTCTTGAGTGAGGAGATTTGTAGAAAATCTATGGTTGGCACTCAGAGTGGAGATGCATATAATGTTCGTGATTCGTACCAAGGAAAGAACCAGCAACATGGCAAGAGCAAAAACAAGGAAAAGAATGGTCAACAGAATAAGAGCAGAAGTAAATCAAGGAAGAGGGATATCGAATGCCATTAATGTCATAAGAAAGGACATATGAAGAAAGATTGTTATTCATTAAAGAATGTTAAAGGTCAAGGACAGAATGTTGATGGGCATGTTAAACAGTTACCTACACCATCTACTTCGACTATGAAGGTTGAAGAAATTAATGCTATTTTTGATAATGCTGATGTGTTGACACTTGATAGATTTTGCCAACTTAGGCTCTTATGGCTCACTCTCTTTCCCACACATGGCTACTAGATTGTCTTGCTTATTTCAAGGTGGTCTTCTAAGCTCAATCTTTTAGTATATCAAAGGGAAATATGGTTATTGCAAAAGGAAGCAAAGTTGGCTCACTTTATCCTTTATTTGTATCACAGAAAGAACACTTGTTAGCTATTACTGAACAGCCTATGGCTTGTATATGGCATGGTTATTTGGGCCATATATCTTGTAGTGGAGTGGAAAATCTTTCTCGTTCTGGCTACTTACCTGTGTTATCTTTCTCTGATTTTTCATTTTGTGAGCATTGTCAATATGGAAGGCAAACCAAAAATGTGCATAGAACACACATTGACTCTTCAATTCAGCCTTTAGATCTCGTTCATACAGATGTGTGTGGTCGTATGCCCACTAGGTCCTTAGGTGTCTCTCTTTACTTTGTTACTTTCATAGATGATGCTACTAGAAAAGTTTGGGTATATTCTATCAAATCGAAGGACGAGGTATTCCCTACTTTCAGAAAATGGCTTGCTTCAGTTGAGACTGAAAAAGGAACTAAGATTAAGGCTTTACATTCAGATAATGGGGGTGAGTATACCTCACATGAATTCAACCTTTATTGTCAATCTAGAGGGATTCGTAGAGATTTTACAGCCCCTTATACCCAAGTACAGAATGGTGTAGCTAAAAGGATGAATAGAACTATTCAAGATGGAGTTAGTTTCTATGTTGCATCATGCAAACCTCTCACGAGGTTTTTGGGTAGAAGCAGTATTGATTGTAGTTCATGTGATTAACCTTTCACCTAGTACTGCCAAAGCTCTAAAAATAGCAGAAGAGTCATGGACAGGGAAGCCACCATACTATGATCATCTTTGACTTTTTGGGTGTGAAGCATATGTTCATATACCCAGGAATCTTAGACAAAAGTTGGACCATAAGTCAAAGAAATGCATTTTTCTTGGATATGGTCGAGAAGGAAAATTGGGATATTGTTTATGGGATCCTGAAACACAGTCAGTGATCAGAAGTAGTGATGTCATTTTCAATGAGTCTAAGATGCATAAACAGCCCATCAAGGAGGTTGAAGTAAGAAGAGTGGTGTTTGAGGATACTAGTCCTCTAGTTAGCATGCATAAAAACGCTGCACATAGGGACATTCAAGAGAATGTCCAATCAGATCAATGTGTAGATGTTCCTATTCAGCAACCATTGAGACGCTCTACACGTGTCTCGCATCCACTTGATAGATATGTTCCAGGTTTAGATTTTTTATGCTAATAGATGTCGGTGAGCCTTCTTGCTACAAAGAGGCCAGGCAGACAAAGGATCATGTCAAGTGGGAGTGTGCCATGAAGAATGAGCTGGATTCTATTCACAAGAATGGTACTTGGGATTTGGTACCTTTGCCAAAGGGCAGGAAAGCTTTACCATGTAAATGGTTATATAAGCTAAAATTCACAGTAGATAGTGCTTCTCCAAAGTGTAAAATACGACTTGTTGCAAAGGGTTTTAAGCAACAACATGATGTTGATTTTGAGGAAATCGTTTCTCCAGTGGTGAAGATGACTACACTATGCATGTTGCTTGGATTCATTGCAATGGAGGACTTAGAGCTAGTCCAAATGGATGTGAAAATTGCTTTCTTGCATGGAGATCTTACAGATGAGATCTATATGCAACAACTAGAGGGTTATGTAGTTCCTGGCAAGGAAAGTCTAGTTTGTAAGCTCAAGAAGAGCTTGTATGGACTTAAAGAGTCCCCTAGACAATGGTACCAAAAGTTTGATGCTTTTATGAAGTCTCAATGCTATTCTCGAAGTAATGAAGATCATTGTCTCTACACAAAGAGATGCTCATATGGTAGCTTGATATGCTTGATACTTTATGTTGATGATATGTTGATTGCTCGGAAGTCCTCTTATGACATGTCAATTCTCAAAAAGAAGTTGAGACAGGCATTTGATATGAAGTATTTGGGGGATGCCAAACATATTCTTGGCATGCGCATTACTCGTGATATGAGTAAAAGATGCATATACTTGTCTCAAAGTGAGTACATATCCAAAGTACTTCACAGGTTCAATATGCAGGGTGAACAGGCATTGAGTACACCTTTACCCACATATGTGAAATTGAGCAAGGAGGATTGCCCCAAATTAGATGAGGAAAAGGAATTCATTACCAAAATTCCCTATCAGTCTATTGTTGGTAGTCTCATGTATGCTATGGTAGCTACGAGACCAGACATTGCATTTGCAGTGGGAGTTGTAAGCAGATATATGTATAATCCTGGCAAGAAACATTGGGAAGCGGTCAAGATTATTTTGAGATATCTGAGTGGCACTACGGACGAGTGTCTATGCTTAGGTAGAGGGAAAGCATCCGTTATTGGTTACACAGATTTTGACTATTCTAGTTGTTTAGACAATCATAATTCTACATCAGGGTACATTTTTCATTTTGCTAGAGGTGTTATCTCTTGGAGATCTCGTCTTCAAGAATGTATAGGTGTTTCCACCATGAAGCAAAGTATGTTGCGGCATGTGAGGCATGTAAGGAAGCATTGTGGCTTTCTCATCTTGCTTGTGATATGGGTTTACCTCAGCATGTACCTCGTTTGCTTAGTGACAGTCAGAGTGCCATTGCTTTGGCTAAGAATTCGGTCTATCATGCAAAGACCAAGCACATTGAGGTGAGGTGTCACTTCATTAGAGATTGTTTAGCCACTGAGCGCATTATTCTTGAGAAGGTTCACACTCGAGATAATGCTGCAAATGCTTTGACTAAAGCTCTACCATAGGATAGCTTTTGACACTGTTGTCACTTGATGGGGGTTACTTGATTCATGGTCTTACACAATCACTTGTATACTGTGTAAAACATGCCCATCAGGTGGGAGGTATAGTTTGTATACTTACACTCAGGTATTTTTTATCATTCTTTATTTTTCTCCCATAACTACTTTGGCCATATTGGCCTTTAGTGGGAGATCCTTACCATTAGTGTCCATGTGAAAGGCCAAATGGCCACCAAACACTTCTTTGTATATGTTCTTTAATAAAACATATAGTGGCCTGGTCAACCATAGACTATAAGTTTGACCGCATTTATAAGACCTAAGAAGTCTATCTTCGTGCTCCCTGTGTACTATGTTTTTCTTGTGTATTCCCCAGTCTCTGTGAGGAGTACCGTGTGCGGCCCTAGGAGCTCACTTTTCTGCTCCGAGGATATCGTCATGAAGCTCTCAAGAAGGAGAGCACACTGTGCTACATCGCCATCGAATTACTTCAATTTTCATCTCTCAACAAAAGTATGAAAGATAGATATTGAAGGCATTCGACATTGAGGATTGCAAGGAAATTTATACACCTATGGAGGTCAACACAAAATTATCTATTGAAGATACTTCACGTCTAGTGGATATTGGAAGATACATGAAATTAGTTGGAAGTCTCATCTACTTATGTAATAGCAAACTAGATATCTCTTATGTTGTTGGAGTAGTAAGCAGGTTCTCTAGTAAGCCTTGCCAAATTCATTGGAAGGCAAGCATGTAGATACTCAGGTATGTGAAAGGAGCCACCGATTATGATATTCTTTATGAAGAAGGATCACCTCTATTTGAATATTATGACTCGGATTGGTAAGCAGATATTGATACCAAAAAATAAGTTTTTGGGTATTTCTTTTCTTTAAGATCATGGATCTTCTCTTGGATGAGTAAGACGCAGCCAAATGTAGCATTATCTTCTACTGAAGTTGAGTAAAAAGTTGCATGTTTTTCAACATGTGAAGCAGTATGGTTGAGGAGTATCCTATGGCACATAGGAGTACAAGGAGAGGAGGCTACAGAGTTGAAGTGTGACAACCAAAGTTGCATGGCTATTGCCAAGAATCCTGTGTTCCATGCACATACCAAGCACATAGAAATTCAGCATCATTATGTGTGTGAGTTGATTCAAGACAGGGTTGTGGAGATAATCTATTGTCCAACTAAAGAAAATGGAGCAGACATCTTCACCAAGGCTCTTGGGAGAGAGCAACTTCTTTGACACTTTCCAAAGCTTGGGATTGGACTAAGGAGGTAGTTCACCGTAGGGTGGATGTTGAGGGGGGGTGTTAGATATGCTCAATACTCCACCCTCAAGTGACCACAAATTATCCATGGTGCTCTAAGTTGTAAGGCCCTCATTATGAGGAGAAGCCATTGCGAGAGCCCATAAACTTGTGGAACCCTAACTTCCAAGTTAGATGAGGTCATGACCATTGATGGCTAGAGATGATCTATATGAGCCTAGCCATTAGATTACGTAGGACATAAACTTTCGGGCCATTGGGTTGCCATTCAAGGCAAAAATAAAGGCCATGTGGCATCATGCGGTTTCCCCATAGAACCTTAATGAGGGGAGTGTAGAGGGGGGGCTTGCCCCCTTGTGCGGAGTCCAGGGGGATATTGTCGGATTGTATATTTTGCTGACTATTATCTCCTGACTACCTTTATCTATACCGACTCTCCTTGTAAAAGCTATATAAGCATGGCGTAGGTTGAGCTTTGCATAGCATTGCGCACTATTAAGCCCTTCATCTAAAGTCTATCTAGATCACCATTTAAGCTCCACATTGGGAGTGCACGGATGGATAGCACCATTGTTGTAATTGCATTATGCTCAGCAATATGAGAATTTGAGTTCTCTATCTCTTAATTAGCATCTATCTTTTTCTACGTTTTTATCTCAACTCTGTCTACAACTCTATTCTGTTGTGTTGTTTTTTTCTTACATATGCATGTGTGTAAGTAATATGTATGTGAGTGTGTTGTTGATATATTTAGGTAGTGATGTGTCTGAACACCCTAGAACTGCTCGGGCACTTTTTCCCCTCTTTAGGAGGTTTTTTTTCCCTGGCTTGTATATACGGCTATAGCCCTAAGGGGTTACTTATCTTTGTACATTCTAGTGGTAATTGAGCTCAAATTTAAGAGATACTTTTCTTTAAAGAGATAATCAAATAACGAACCCAACAATCCCAACAGCTGTATCTCAATGTTATGGTCGCCAAATAGAACATTCATGATGATTCCACTATCCTTCAAGCCTGACAAATCATCCTAGTTCCTGGTGGCATCTTGTCAAGTGTTGCAGAAAAGGTGTAGGGACGCCTCAGATTCCTCCACAAAGAACATCGATTACTTGGAAGGTTTTCATGCCATACAACAATGGAGCTTTTAAATTCATTCCACTGATGCTTTATTAGGAATTAGTGAAAGGATGTGTGCCCCCTACGCAGTTCCTCTTATGGATGGCCTCTTTGGAAAGTGTCGAGACTTAGCTCATTCTATTTTACTAAATGACAGTCATGAGAGACCCACAACCTAAGTGCCTCAAGTTGTGAGGATGTGGTTAATAGGGCTGTGACAGTCTCAAAACATGCACATGGGCATTTTCACTCGCTAAGCGGGTATCGAGTAGCAAGGAGATTTCATCCTAACGTGTGGTCATAAGGTCAAGTTATCCCAAGCTGTTTCTGGCAAGCACCAACCTGCAATAGAAATGTGTCTAATGCAAAGAAAATGAATGCAAAAACTAAATATCATCAGGAAGCATGGTTATGCATATGTTGCTTCACATGTTTCTTAAAGGGTAGGGAGAAGGCATGCTATCCTAATGTTTTCTTTCATACAAGGAATATCACCTTCAATAGGAATTCAGGCATCAACTTATAGCATTCATGTCACTCACAATTATATGGGCATAGAGCAGGCATAAACAAAAGGAGCTAGCATGAATGGAAAGCACCCAAGGATAGTGGCTTCATATTTAAAGCGAAGAAAACTTCTCACCATCATGGCCGTATACTAATTGTTATGCCTCGAGCATATTTGAGAAGTGCTCAACTTTGTTTCAAGCTTCGAGTTACCTGTGGAATGTGCCAAAACTATCATCAAGCTTGAATGAATTAAGAATGTGACTAGCAACCATATTGGGCCATCACCGAACTCCCAAAAGGTTTTGGGAGCACAAGTAATGTTGTGCCTGTGCTTGGTATCATTGTCCAGAATAGTTATCATATACAGCAATAGGTAGATATATTAACATTGATGTAAGGAATGATTTCTCAGAACTACACAAATCCTGTCTGGATGGGAAGACAAAGGGAGAGTAACACAATAGGATGAGGAGGCAAATACCATGAGTCGACCACCATGCATTAATCCTGTCGAGCAACTATGCTTCCGAATCTGATTCCATCAATACCCATCCTCATGAACATGAATTTTACTCCCCCTTATTAAGGATGCCCAACATTCAACTGTACTACCAATTTTATTTGACTCAGATAGAAAAGGGAAAGACAGAGTATCAAGGATGCATATGACCATTAATAAAAGAAAATATATGTATATCATCTAGAAACAGAGTACAAAAGACCACTCATGATGCACATGCATCTCTCTTTCCAACAAAGAGCAGGTCAAGTAGAGTCCTTCAATCAGTTCCGATGACATAAACTCCTTTGAGATCCCAAAACTCTTAAAGATGGCATAGACAACTGACGTAGGTATGTGGATAAGAACCGTGCTACCTCTGCCCACTTGCATGATTGGCACTTAGGGAGATGCACAGGGAGCAAAGACTAATTTCTCCCCTGCACGAGTGTTTTCCAGGATTACAACTCAGGATCACCTGTAGGTTCACCATGTAGTATTTTGGCAACACCGAACAACATAGTCCCGACATATAGATTTCATTGCACACCCACAAATCCGCATTAAAATCATGCACCATAATACTTTCCTACAATACAAACGCATGCAAAACCATGATATAACTTAGAAAAATAAAGGGAATCAAGGAAGCCCTTCACTTGTTGCTCATACAGAGAGGGCAACAGAGTCAAACGAGCCAAAAATCAACGAGGCGACTGGAGCCAAGTCACAGATGCGAAGGCCCACAAAACTAAGATACGGACAGAGGGAGCCCAACCGCCTTCGCTTCGTCATGAAGAGGGCAAGCGGGGATGCACACACACGATCTGATATCCAGCAGTTTAAGTGTGGAGGAAGAACGAAAGCCAGCAGATCTGAGCCGGACCGCATCTTCGAAGGTGCACCCACTCCTAGAGATCTTTAGCAGCACAACCACAAAGGAAACCCAATACAAAACATGGTGTAAAGGTTGACCGTCTGCCATAATCACAGCAGCACTTCTCCAATAGCGAGATATGAGAGAAAAGAAGCACGAGTAGAGCCGATAAGTAGAACCCAAGCGGGGCAGCAACAGAGATAGGGAGTTGATGGCATTCCGCAGCGATAGCAAGTGTCGATGGGAAGCTTGGTTGAGCTCAAGCCTGATGGTAAATGGGGATGGGGAGACCTGCGAGCGTAATCCTAACAGAGAGTGGAAAAGGGGGAGCCTGATGGAGCTCGACCCCCTCCACACACCGCTCGACACTAGGCCACCATAGTGAGAAGGGGAAACCTACGAGCCCGAAACCTGTGAAGAACAGAGAGATATTGGGAGTTTGGGAGGGAAGGAGAGACCTTTTCCCCCCACTTTCGACTCTGCACATCGCTTTTAATGAAGGGTATGGGAAGGTTAATGCTCCCATCCATGCTAGAATCTAACAGATCCCACCAACTTCTCTTTAAGAGTGAGAAAAAACGGGGGGTTAAAGCTGATTGTCAACCTCCCTCATACACATATGACGCTCCTAGGTGGTAATGGTATCCAATGTTCCAAGTAATTTTGTGAGAAGTGGACGATGCCTACAAAATTGATTTTCAACATTTTAATTCTTTTTGTGCTTTTTAAGAAATTGAAGAGAGAGAAGGGAGCAGAGAGGGTACCTCCCATCCCTCTTTCCAAGGCATGCACTAAATCAGAGGTGACAAAGATGGAGAGTGATGCCATTGAGAGAGTGTGTATATGTGTATGAGAGTGAGAGAGAGGGAAGGGGGTTAGGGGGTGTTTTTGTGCTTCAAACAAAATAAACTAAAACTACACTACTCAAAGCAAGAAAATGGGAGCAAATGGCCCAATGGAAGGGTGAAAGTGCCATGCCAACACACATAAACTAAGTGAATAAGCAAAAAAATTGCAAATCAATATCTTACCACATTCTCTTGAGCTCTCCAAGTGATGAAAGGCCATTCTCCTTGGCAACGGCGCCAAATTTGTTGTTGTAGTATGCCCTTGGGAGCCAAGACCCACACCACCTTGCATGGAAGCAAGAAGGAAGGCTCAAGAATGACTCTCCTTTCATCCACCCCATCCTCCATCATGTTCAAGTCATTGGCCATAAGCCCGCAGCTATGTCACATGCTTGAAAATATGGAGCAATGGGAGTCAAGGATCCTAGTCACATATCTAAAATACAAGAAAGTTGCAACACTCTACTTACACACATAGGAAATGCTAGCATGCACACACACCTCACTCTCTCACACTACAAGACTAAATACATATATGCACAAAGCCTTAAGAGAAAAGAGAGTTCTTCCATTGAAAGGATTTTACATGAGAGCACGACCAAAAGCTCCCTTTTACAAGAAATGAGCCTATATTTATAGGCTAAGCACAATCTCCCATGTGCTCTTTTTGACTAGTGAAGGTATGTCAAATCGATGAAGTCATTTTTCAGATTTCATACATAGTTAATGTTGAAGTGAATTCAGAAGATTCTTAAGTTATTACTTGAAAGTTTTTCTTTGGAATGTGTTAGTTAATATTAGAAAGAACTTCTGTTAGCAAATGATGAAAAGAATTTACAAGAATCAAGTTAATGGAGATCATATTGAAGCTAGAAGAAAAGGCGCAAATTTCTAGAAAGTGTATTTTTGGATTTCACTAAGTTTAGTGATAAAGTTTTCAAATTTGGAGTGCTGCTAAGCTAATGATGGTTATGGAGGAATTCTAATATCACTTTAGTGCAGTTCTTGTGGTGATACATACACCAACAAGTGGTATCAGAGTAGAAAGGTCCTCAAGAGTGAAAGGAGATGCAGATACAAGAGGAGTTGAAGAGTTCTTCACTGAAAAGGTGAAAGCTGAGGTATTCAACAAAAAAAGGCACCAGAGGAGCACTTCGAAGTTATTCTCAAGGGTAAAGATCTACAAAAGGTAACATACTTTAACCTTATACTCACAGGTTGCAACAGAAGCACGAAGACTATGGCAGATCATGTATCTATTGACAAATTGGACAGAGATAATTATCCTGCTTGGATAATGAGAATGGGAGCCTTACTTATGAGTAAGGATCTAATGGTATATGTGACAAGTGAAGAAGAAAATCCTACATTTGAAGATGATAGTCAACCAAGGAAAGAATAATTAGAAGCTTTGAAGCTATGGCACAAGAAAGATGCAAGTGCAAGAGCTTATATATACAACACTATCACAGTTCATTTGTTACCACATATCAAAGGTTTAGAAATAGCAGAAGAAATATGGAATGCTTTGGAAGATCACTTCCAAAACACTACTAAAGCTAGAAAGGCTAGCTTATGGTCATAGTTTACCACATTTAAGAAGAAGCAAAGTTTGAGCATTAGTGATTATGTCACTAAGATGAAGGACTTCACAGATAGCCTTGGACCTATTGATGAGGATATTGAAGATCATAGGTTGATAGCACAATTGCTTCCAGGATTGAGAGGAGATGAAAGGTGGAAACCTTTTGTGCTTTCAACTAAACTTTCATTAAATCATTTTGTACTAGAATTGAATCAATTGCTTGGACTGATGCTTACATTTGAGCAAGATTTGAAGTCAGATGGAGATAAAGGACATAGCTTTGCTATGTATGCAAAGAATAAGAAGAAAAGTGATAAAGGTAAAGCAAAGGATGAAGAAGAGTTGAGTACTCGAGCAAATTATGCAAGAGGAAGAGGCAATGGCAGAGGTAAAGGTCGAGGAAATGGAAGAGGAAGAGGTACACACAACAATAACAAGAAGTCATGCAAGATTTGTGGATTGAGCAATCATCTAGCTTATGATTGTTGGCATAATCAACAAGGATCAAATCAGAATCAGAGTAATAATGGCAGAGGAAGAGGTGGAAGGTTTCAAAATCAATTCCAAAGAGGAAGACAAAATTCAAGAGGAAGTTTTGGTAGAGGTGGTGGAAGAAATTGGAATCAGACTCAGTCTTATAACTACCTATTACAACTGTACAAATGATACACAGAATGAAAACCATACAACATTGATGATGAATTCAATAAGTGCATCAAAGAAGGAGGATATCAAGGTATTTTATATTGATTGTGGTTGTTCAAATCATTTGTTAGGTAACATAGAATTGCTATCAAAATTGGAAGAAGGTATTTCAAGTCACACGGTACAAACAAGTGATAATACAAAACATAATGTGCATTCAGTTGCAAAATGTTGGAGACCTCTTAATCTCCAAAGGTTTGATCTATACTGACTTAAGAACACTTCTATGTCAGTTATAAACCAAAATTTACACAAATATTGTTCTTCTTTACCAAAACTTTCATTAACACTTCTCTGAGTGAAGAAGTATCTACTTCAGAAAGTCTGCTTCAGAAATCAATTTCATTACCTGCACATAACTTCAAATTTCTTCAAGTAAATGATGCACAAGTATTCGCAATACCTTTGCGCAATCATAATAATCATTAGTTCTCAAAACTAATCACCAAAAGTTTAATTTAATCCTTAAGATCAAAGATATGTCATAACTGTCTTCCAGAGGTAGCGCCTTCGACATGGTCAACTTCTTAAGTTGATTTCTCACAGTACAAGTCCCGTTTTGCTAAATGCTTTTAGCCATAGCTTCCTTATCTTCTAACTTAGATTTTAAGTGCTCACTCATCAAAAACTTTACTGTATACACTGAGATCTAAGCAAAACACTGAGACGGAAAAGTGCGCTACTCTCAGACCCTAGTTTTCATTTCTACATACAAATGTTCCTATTGATCATTTTCACAGTAGGAGAGGAATTAGATCATGAAACTCTGAACATAGCTTCATTAGCTTCTCAATTAGATGTGTACAAAAGGAATCTTGATCCACATGATCAGACAGAGAGCACTCAGAGAAAAACCCGTCGCTATTTTCTAGGAAAAAACTCTCTACACATCTCTAAGACATTTGTCATCTACAAATGACTCTCACACACATTTCTTATCATCATTAACTTATATATACATGATTTTAGACTTATCCTGCGTCTATGACATTACTCCTTATCATCCTAAGGATTTAGCTCTACTCAGATTACAAGGATTTCCACTTATATGTACATATGTATACAAGCTATCATTCTGAAAACTCCTTCACTTTCTCAAGTGTCTTCTTTCACTTCATTCTGACCATAAGCCTTCTTCAAGATCTTTATAATCACTAATTTGTGATTGGTTTGTTCCAACAGCTCCCCCTCAATCACTAATTGTGATTATTCCATTCTTCTTCACTCCTGCCATCTCTTTGAATCTCTGTAGCTTTGGTCCATCCAAGCTCTTTGTCATCATATCTACCACTTGTTCTTTTGTTGGAGTATACATCACTTCAATCTCTTTATCAAGTACCTTTTCCCTCAAGAAATGATACTGAATCTCCTTGTGCTTAGTCCTGGCATGAAAAACAGGGTTAGCTGCCAAATACAAAGAACTCATATTATCTCCAAAAATAATTGGAGTACTCTGATCAGTTCCAAAGCTCTTCATCAAGGTCTTCAACCATATCACTTCCTTTGCAGCTTCTACCATTCCTTTATACTCAGCTTCTGTGGATGATAAAGCAACTGTATGTTGCTTCTTTGAACACCAAGAAACTAATTTATCTCCAATATAACAGAGATACCCATGAGTAGACCTTCTATCATCTGAGTCACCTGCCCAATCTGCATCACTAAACACTTTAATTCTTGTGTCAGAAGTGAATCCATAATACAAACCTTCACTTAGGGTTCCTTTGATATATCTGAGTACCCTTTGAGCTGCAATCCAATGAGTCTTCTTTGGACAATGCATAAATTGTGACAACACACCTACTGCATATGATAAATCTGGTCTTGTCAAGGTAGCATAGATTAAACTACCTACCAAACTCTGATATTTCTTCATATCATTGAATTCTTCACCTCCATACCTGCTCAATTTATGATTTACCTCCAATGGTGTAGTTGAAGTCTTGCAATCCTCCATGTTAAACTTGACTAGAAGATTTTTCAAATACCTTTCTTGTGAAACATATACTCCATGTTGAGTATACACAATCTGCATTCCTAGGAAATAAGATAAGTTTCCCAAATCACTTATCTTAAACTCCTTCTCTATTTGCCTTTTAAGTTCATTGATTCCTTGAGCATCTGTTCCTGTGATAATAATATCATCAACATAAATGCACATGTAAATGTATCCATTTTCACTTGCCTTCACTAGCAAGCTACTATCTGCCTTTGATGCTTGAAATCCACATTCATTCAAAAACTTGACAAGTCTATAATTCCATGCTCTTGGGGCCTGCTTCAACCCATACAAAGCTCTCTTGAGCTTACACACATAATCTGATCCAATTGAATTCATAAAACCTTCTGGTTGCTCCATGTATACTTCATCTGCAATGTATCCATTTAGAAATGCATTTTTCACATCTAATTGTGATAACTTCCATCCTTTACAAGCAGCAATAGCAATCAATGTTCTAATTGTAGACATTTTAGCAACAGGACTAAAGGTTTCATCATAATCTACCCCATAAGTTTGGGCATAACCTTTGACCACAAGTCTAGCCTTGTATCTAGACACCTTACCATCTGCAAACCTTTTTGTTTTATATACCCACTTACATCCAATGACTTTCTGATTCTTTGGTCTTGGTACTAATTCCCAAGTTTCATTTTCAAGTAGAGCATCATACTCTTCCTGCATTGCCTTCTCCCAATTCTGTTTACCTTTGGCTTCTTCATAAGTGATTGGATCTTCTTCTGTCTTCACAATGTAAGCATAATCTTTTGTTGTTAGAAAAGATGTATCATAACTATACCTTATAGGTTCTTTCCTTTCCCTTGAGGATCTTCTGATTTCTGCACTTCTCGAAGTTTCAGCCTCATTTGATTCTGGATCAAATCTTGGCCCTTCTTCTACATGATCCTGCAATCTACTTTTAGAGTCAACATCATCAATACTTTCTTCGTACACTTTTACTTTTGCCTTTCCTTTTCTTTGTATCTCTTCAACACCTGCATAATCATTTGTTGATCCTGTATACCATGTATTTTGCTCATCAAATGTCACATCTTTGGTAACAAGAAATTGCTTTGTGGATGGACTCCACAACCTGTAACCCATCTGTCTATCATCATATCCAATGAACACATACTTTTCTGCCTTGGGTTCTAGCTTATGTCTTAATTGTGAAGGAACATAAGCATATGCTACACATCCAAATACCTTACAATGATCAAGAGTAGGTTTCTTACCCCACCATGCTTCATAAGGGGTTCCTCCATCCAAAGCTTTACAAGGTAACCTATTCACAAGGTATGTTGCAGTATTAATGGCTTCTGCCCATAAGTAATTTGGACAATTCTTTTCCTTCATCATTGCTCTTGCAAATTCTACAAGAGTCCTATTTCTCCTTTCTGCTACTCCATTCTGTTGAGGAGAGTACCTGCAAGTTACTTCTCTTTTTATACCTGCATTCCACAAATAATCATCAAACTCTTTAGAGAAATACTCTCCCCCTCCATCTGACCTTAACCTCTTAAGCTTTTGCCCTGTGATCCTTTCTGCATAGGCATGAAAATGTTTGAATGTCTTGAAAACTTCTGATTTATCCTTGATTACATACAAAGTAATCCATCTGGTTGCATCATCAACAAACAACACATAATATTTGGATCCATTTATGCTATAGTCCCTTGAGGGACCCCATACATCTGTATGAACCAATTCAAGCATATTTGAATGCTTGTACCCTGATTTGTTGTAAGAACCTTTATGTGCTTTACCTAATTGACAAGCTTCACACTTGTACACCATATGTTGCCCTTCAACATTTGGCAATCCAAGCACCACCTGATTCTTTGACATTACCTTTATAGCTCTCTCATTGAAATGACCTAGCCTTTTATGCCATAGGTCTAATTCAGACACCTTTTGACTTCCATAAGTAAATAATGCATGTCCCACATTACCTTGGACTTTGAGAGTAAACAATCTTCCTTCCTTTTTACCTGCAATTATGTTTCTATATCCCTGATTTGGATCTTGCACATAAACACCATCATTTGTGAATCTTACCTCATATCCTTTCTCCACAATTTTCCCTACACTTATCAAATTTTTAGGAATAGTAGGAACATAAAGTACCTTGCTCAAAAGTGTACTTCTACTCTTTGTCTTCACTGATCCAATGCTCTCCACTTTATGTTTAGTATTATCACCTGTTTGAACTGTATGTCCATTCACCTTTGCTTCCATATCAGTCATCAAGGATAGATTCCCACTCAGATGGTTACTACATCCTGAGTCAATATAAAACACTCTTTGATCTTCTCCCACTGATTCATGAGTTGCATTCAAGATAAGAGTCATATCATCCTTCTGATCTGATGCATAATTATAATAATTGTTGTTGTAGGACTGAGATTGGAAGTTTCTTCCACCTCCTCTAGCATATGATGTCCTACCACCTCTTCCTCTGAAGTTGCCTCTTTGGTTTCTGCCTCCTCTACCTCTTTGATTAAAATTCTGATTATTGCTTCCACCATTTTGATTGTTATACCAACAATCATTTGCCAAATGATTTGTTCTGCCACAAATCCAACAAGCTTTAGCATTATCTTTGTTCTTACCTCCTCTTCCTTTACCTCTGAAATTCATCTTTCCTTTTGTGAAGTTAGCTTGACTTGAAGTCCCTTCATCATCAGTCGATTGCTTTCCCTTGCCATTCTTTTTCTTGTCCTTGGAGTACATAGCTTGACTTGCACTTCTATCATTGTCTCCTTTAATGTCCTGCTCAAAAGTTAGCATGTGTCCTAGCAATTGATTAAGATCAGGAGTAAAGTGATCAAGTGACAACTCTATGGACAATATGAAAGGCTTCCACTTCTCATCTCCTCTCAGACCTGTAAGTATTTGTCTTACCAACTTTTCCTCTTCAATATCTTCATCCACTACTCCCAAGCTATCTGCAATATCCTTCATCCTTGCCACATAATCAGAAATTGATTGTGAGCTCTTCTTCTTGAAGGTTGTAAACTCAGCCCATAATGAGGACTTCCTTGACTTGGTTGTATTTTGGAAATGTTCTTCCAAAGCATTCCAAACATCTGCTGCACTTTCCAATCCTCTAATGTGAGGTAGAAGATAATCATTTACAGCCATGTAAATGATACTCCTTGCTTGAGCATCCTTTCTCATCCAAGTCTTCAAAACTGCAAGTTCTTCCCTAGTTGGAATACTAGGATCTGCAAATTCAGGCTTTTCTTCATCTCCTGTAATGAATGCCATCAAATCTTTACTCATGAGGTGTGCCTCCATCCTCATGGACCAAGCTGGATAGTTCTCCCTATCTAGCTTATCAATTTGCAAGCTTTCTCCCATCCTTGACCTTCTGTATCTGCAATTATTATGGTTTATAAGGATAAAGTGTACCTTTGATATGAGCTTTGTCCTTCTTGATTCTTTTCGAACTCGTGCTTTGAACTTCTGCAGGTTATCTTCAATAATTTGTCCTTGTCCTCCTTTGATTTGGAAGAACTCCAATATCTACACCAATCGGAACTTCAATTGTCTTTTCTTCTCTTGTATTGCACCTTCAGCTCTGATACCACTGTTGGAGGCCTCTTAATCTCCAAAGGTTTGATCTATACTGACTTAAGAACACTTCTATGTCAGTTATAAACCAAAATTTACACAAATATTGTTCTTCTTTACCAAAACTTTCATTAACACTACTACATACAAATGTTCCTATTGATTATTCTCACAGTAGGAGAGGAATTAGATCATGAAACTCTGAACATAGCTTCATTAGCTTCTCAATTAGATGTGTACAAAAGAAATCTTGATCCACATGATCAGACAGAGAGCACTCAGAGAAAAACCCGTCGCTATTTTCTGGGAAAAAACTCTCTACACATCTCTAAGACATTTGTCATCTACAAATGACTCTCACACACATTTCTTATCATCATTAACTTATATATACATGATTTTAGACTTATCCCGCGTCTATGACATTACTCCTTATCATCCTAAGGATTTAGCTCTACTCAGATTACACGGATTTCCACTTATATGTACATATGTATACAAGCTATCATTCTAAAAACTCCTTCACTTTCTCAAGTGTCTTCTTTCACTTCATTCTGACCATAAACCTTCTTCAAGATCTTTATAATCACTAATTTGTGATTGGTTTGTTCCAACACAAAAGTGAAGTGCAGGAGTGGAGCTGATTTGCTATCAAATGTCTTGTATGTTCCAACAATACCAAAGAATTTGATTAGTGTGGGACAAATAGTAGAGAAGGGTTTTCAAGTCAGATTCACAAATGAAGGAGTATTTGTTGAAGATCGAGAGGATGGATACAATCAAATTGTCTATGGTAAGAAGGAAGGAAGACCCTTTACTCTTAAAGTGCAAGGGAATGTTGGTTAAGCCCTGATCACACATGGTAATGAAGTACTTATAGAGTTAGACCTCTGGCATAAGAGGTTAGGACACTTCAATGAAAAAGGAATAAAAACCATTGTGGAGAATCAATCTGTAATGGGGTTACCAAATGTAAAGAGCCAACATATGATCTACAAGTGTGAAGCTTGTCAAATGCGAAAGGCACACATGTTATGATTTTAGAAGAAAGGTTTCAAACATGATGGTTTTCTAGAGCTCATTCATACAGATGTATGGGGACTAGCAAAAGAAGGATAAATCAATGGTTCTAGGTATTATGTTCTTTTTATTGATGATGCTACAAGATGGATAACCATTTATGTTTTGAAGGAAAAATCAAAAGTGTTTAGAGCCTTCAAACATTTTCATGCATATGCAGAGAGAGTTATAGGTCAAAAGCTCAAGAATCTAAGGTATGATGGAGGGGGAGGATACTTCTCCCAAGAATTCAATGATTATCTTTGGAATGCAAGTATCAAGAGAGAAATAACTTGCAAGTATACACCTCAACAAAACGGGGTGGCAGAAAGGAGGAATAGAACCTTGGTTGAGTTTGCTAGAGCAATGTTAAAGGAAAATAATTGTCCTAATTATCTTTGGGTTGAGGCTGTAAATACAGCTACATAACTTGTGAATAGATTACCATGTGCAGCTCTAAATGGAATGACCCCTTATGAAGCTTGGTGGGGTAAGAAACCAACACTTGATCATTGTAAGGTGTTTGGATCAATTGCCTATGCTTATGTACCATCACAACTTAGACATAAGCTTGAACCAAAGGCTAAAAAATATGTGTTCATTGGATATGATGAAAAGCAGATGGGTTATAGGCTATGGAGTCCTCTAACAAAACAATTTATTATCTCCAGGGATGCGACATTTGATTAATAGAAGAGTTGGTATGCAGATAAAGAGTGTAATCTTGAAACATTTAAAGAAGAGGCAAGAAGAAGTGAAAGAGGTAAATCACGTATGTAGGTAGATGCAGATGAAGATCATATGCAAGAAAGCACATCCAGGTTTGGATCATCTAGGAGAAATGAAGATGTACCTAGATTTGATGAAGAAGTATATTCAGATACACAAGAAGAGTTTGAACCAAGAAGGTCAACCAGATTGAGGAGACAACCAACATTGTATTCCTATGATACATCTTATTTGACTTAGAAAAAATATGATTACATGCTTAAGGAAGATGAAGAACCTCAAAGCTATGATGAAGCAAAAGGTAAGAAACAATGGGAAGAAGCAATGAAGGAAGAGTTTAATGCACTTGAAGAAAACAAGACTTGGGAACTTGCTCCAAAACCTAATGGTAAGAAAGTGATTGGAAATAAATGAGCTTACAAAGTTAAGAAGCTTTTAGATGGAAGAATAGCCAAATACAAAGCTAGATTGGTGGTTAAAGGCTATGCTCAAACTCATGGCATAGATTGTCACGAGGAAGGAGATAAGGAAGAGAGCTCACACACACACTCTCACTATCAAGGAGAAGCACACACACTGATTGAGGCAAGGAAGAAATGTTGTTCCTCTTCTTCTTCTATTACATAAAAGGAATGTACAAGAATGACCTAAAAGCAAGAATACAATAAGTGCAATATATAAAGATCAGTACATAAGGAAAAACCTAATGTCCACGAATGAGTGAGCTGGCAAGAAACAAATGTGCCATCACTCTCGATAGATAAATCTAATAAAGCTCAATGAAGTATCCCTGACATATACTGGCGTGACCACTATACATGTCAGAGAAACAAAAAACTGGTACTTGTCATCCTGGATCATCACATGTTGAGCTTGATATCTCAACACTCCCCCTCAAGCTCAATGCCATATCCTGTAATCCAAGCATCTCCCGAAACTTCTTCAGCTTCTCAGCTCCAAGTGCTTTGGTGAAAATATCAGCAACTTGCTCATTTGTTCTCACATAAACAAGATCAATATCACCTGCTAATACCTTGTCTCTGATGAAGTGATAATGTACCTCAATATGCTTTGTTCTAGCATGAAAAACAGGGTTCCGTGCTAACTGTATGCTGCTAAGATTATCACAATAGATAGTGATAGGCTTTTGCACTTCCACACCTAAATCTGCAAGTAACATCTCCAGCCATGATGCCTCACATGCTACCATTGCAGCACCTCTATACTCAGCCTTTGTACTCGACAAATCAATAGTGGGTTGCTTCTTACTGCTCCATGTAATAGCTTCACCTCCAAGTGAGAAAAGAAAGCCACTTGTAGATCTTCTATCTGGAGTACTACCAGCCCAATCTACATCGGTGTATCCATTAACGTGCAAATCTACACCAGCTTCATAAAACAATGCATAATCCAAAGTAGCACTCACATAACGTAGAGTGCACCTCAGAGCATCCAAATGTGGCTTCCTGGGAACCTGCATAAACTAACTTTCAAGTCCAATAGTATAGCTTAAATTAGGCCTTGTAATTGTAAGATATATAAGACTTCCCATAATTTTCCTGTACATAGTAGCATTTTCCAATGCTTCACCTGATGTAGTATCCAATTTCAAATTCTGATCTAATGGCATAGAAATTGGCTTATAATCAGCCATACCATACTTTTGCAGCATACTCAAGGCATATTTCCTTTGCGACATCCATATACCTGTTTCTGTATGTATAAACTCAATGCTCGAGAAATAGCGCAACACACCAAGATCTTTCATGTCGAATTCCTCCATAAGAAGTTGCTTTACCTCTTTGATGCTTCCTTCATTATCACTACCTACAATCAGGTCATCAACATAAATAGGTACAATAGTGATGCCATCATCAGCCTTCCTTGCATATAGTGAGTGATCTGCATCACACATAGAAAACCCAATGCTGGTTAAGTAATAAACAATCCTTGCATGCCATGCACGAGGGGCTTGCTTCAGCCCATACAAAGCCTTTTGCAACCTGCAAACATATTCTGGATGTTTTGAATCTTCATATCCTTGTGGTTGGTCCATATATACTTCTTCCTATAATTCACCCTGTAGGAAAGCATTCTTCACATCCATCTGATGCAAAGTCCATCCTTTTGTTGTAGCTAACACAACAAGTGTTTTGATAGTAGACATTTTAGCTATAGGGCTGAATGTTTCCTCATAATCAATGCCATATATCTGTGCATATCCTTTAGCTACCAATCGTGCTTTATACCTTCTTATGCTACCATCGGCATTATGCTTTACCTTGTAAACCCATTTGCAGCCTATGGGTTTCTTTCCTTGTGGCAATGGAAGCAGCTTCCATGTATCATTTCCATAAAGTGCAACCATCTCCTCATCCATAGCTTTTTTCCAATCTGCATTACCAATTGCATCTTCAAGCCGAATTCCATTATTTTTTAGAAAACTGTTGAACTCATTTGACATGTATATTCACCTCCTCCATCAGATCTTAATGTCTGATCTTTGTTGGACCCCAAACATTTGTATGTACTACTTCTAGTACATTCTCACTAACATGCGTGCCATGTGGAAATGATGCTCTTGATTGTTTACCAAATTGACATGCTGCACATACCTTTTGCATTTCTGCAACTTTGAAATTTGGTAGTCCATGGACAATCTCCTTTGACTGCATCAATTTCAGCCTTTGCAAGTTTGCATGTCCAATCCGTTTGTGCCACATCTCTATATCTACAATAACTCTTGCACCTTTTGCAAACATGGCTGCATTCATTTCAGGAATGTTCACATTTAAGGTTAACATCCTACCCACTTTGTTTCCTTTGGCAACCAATCATCCATCCTGCTTATACTGTTCTACATATAATCCATCAACATTGAACCTGACTTGTAATCCCTGGTCAACCATTTGTCCAACAGAAACCAGATTCTTTGTTATATTTGGAACATGTAGCACATCAGCAAGATGTTTTACCTTTCCATCCTCCATCGATAGTGCTATGTTTCCTGTATGCTCAATAGGATGTGATGTGTCATCAACTGTTTCAACATATCCAGGAACTGGTAATTTCTGCAAAGTACTAAACCATTTTGCATGATTGATCATGTGATTTGAAGCACCTGAATCAACATATCCAAACATTATCATTCAATTTTGAAACGCCAACAGACATCGTATTCATCATGTGATGTTGAACCATGAACAACTTCTCAGAATCATCTGTACTTATGGATGCATAGTTGTTTTGTTGCCTTCTGTTATTTTGATTCTTCAACCTGAAATCACGTTCAAAGTGTCCAGGTTTACCACAATTCCAACACTATCATTACTTGAATCATTTCTTTGGAAATTTTTGCGACCAGGCTTTGGCTTCCCCTGCCTCAACACTGTCCTCTTCCTCCTGCATGATTCTATTGTTGACCTTGGTCTTGGTTACTGTTTCCTCTTCTATGTCCAAAACCTCTACCTCTGCCTCTTCCTCTGCTAGAGTAGAATACCTGCTCAGAACTGGGCTTTCCTTGGGAAGCTGACTCATTCCATCTACGTTTGCCATTTCTGCAACAATTCACAACACTACAAAACACTATAAGCAACACTTTTGCTTGAACACTGTCGCACTATGACATGACAATTCGATCTCAGAAAAACACAGTTTTCATGTATCAACAGTACAGGAAGTTTTTGAAATTTTGGAGCTGGAATATATGAGTGTTGACGAACACAACGCAAGTTATAGTTTCTAAAACTGACCTAGTTTTTCTGTGGGCCCCACCTTGCAGGCTCGAAACGGAGGTCGAGATGGCTCCAAAAGTTCGATCTGACAAAAACGAGTGACCGTAAAGGCATAACTCGCAAAAATATTTTGAGGTCTTCTACCTTCACACCGATTTTCGTAGCAAACGGAGGCCGTTTGTGAAATCGCATTTTCTCCAAGCCTTGCCGCGTAGTCTTCACCGTCGCCTTCTCCACGAGCTCTCTACAGTCACGTTGGCTCTGATACCATGTCACGAGGAAGGAGATAAGGAAGAGAGCTCACACACACTCTCTCACTCTCAAGGAGAAGCACACACATAGATTGAGGCAAGGAGGAAATGTTGTTGTTCTTCTTCTTCTATTACATAAAAGGAATGTACAAGAATGACCTAAAAACAAGAATACAACAAGTGCAATATATAAAGATCAATACATAAGGAAAAACCTAATGTCTGCGAATGAGTGAGCTCGCAAGAAACAAATGTGCCATCACTCTTGGTAGATAAATCTAATAAAGCTCAATGAAGTATCCCTAACATATACCGGCGTGACCACTATTCAGAGAAATGAAAAACTGGTACGTGTCATCCTAGATCATCACCTCAACATAGATTATGATGAGACATTTAGTCCTATAGCAAATATGTCAACCATAAGGACAATCATTGCTATTGTAGCATCAAAAGGATGGACATTGAGTCAATTGGATATAAAGAATGCATTTTTAAATGGATATATATCATATGAACTCTACATGGAGCAACCTCAAGGGTTTGCAAATTACAAGTATCCAAATTATGTTTGTAGATTGAGAAGAGCACTTTATGGATTAAAGCAAGCTCTAAGAGCTTGGAATTATAGACTTGTGAAGTATCTCAATGATCTTCGATATAGAGAATTCTAAGTGCTTTCATATCAGTGTGAAAGTTAGTTGACAGTTACGAGTTTTCTGGTGCACTTTTTCTTAATCTTCTAAAGGTCATTTCTCACAGTATAGTGTAAAGTTTTTCATGAGTGATAGCTCATTTTGAAGCTACTAACTTCAACTACAATCGACCAAAAGATCTTTGCAAAATGGGACGTATACTCAAAGAGCTAAGTCTAATAGTAAAGGTATGTGAAATCGATGAAGTCATTTTTCCGATTTCAGACATAGTTCAAATGTGAAGTGAATTCAAAAGATTTTGAAGTTATTACTTGAAATTTTTGCTTTGGAATGTGTTAGTTAAAATTAACAAGAACTTCTATTAGCAAATGATCAAAAGAATTTACAAGAATCAAGTTAATACAGATCAAATTTGAAGCTAGAAGAAAAGGCGCAGATTTCTGGAAAGTGTATTTTTGGATTTCACTAAGTTTAATGATAAACTTTTCAAATTTGGAGTGCTGCTAAGCTAATGATGGTTATGGAGGAATTCTAATATCACTTTAGCTTAGTTCTTGTGGTGATACATATGCCTCAATGGAATGGAGTTGCTGAACAGAAGAATAGGTCACTCATGGAGATGGTGAGGTGTATGGTCAAGAGTTAGGCTTTACCACATAGTTTCTGGCTTGAGGCTGTCATGTGTGCAACATATGTACTTAATAGGTGTCCCACTAAAACACTGCAGTCTATCACTCAATACAAGGCTTAGCATGGTCGCAAGCCATCTGTTGCTCATCTGCATGTTTTTGGTTGTCTGGCATATGCATTAGTGCCTAAACAACATCATAGGAAATTGGATGATAGAGCAGTAAAATATATATTTGTTGGGTATAGTTCTGAAAGCAAAGGCTATCATCTGTATCATCCATAAACTAAATGCATTTCGGTTAGTTGTGATGTTGTTTTGTGGAAGATGATATTCAGCCTTTACTTTCATGTACCAAGGACTAGCTCCAAAGACATGTATGATACTTTGCTGCCTCTTTTTACAGGTGGACAATCTAGTGCTAGTCATAATGAGGCAACTTCTTAGCCATTGCAGGCTTCATGTGATGATGCATATCATTCCATTTCTGATGCGCATTTACACGATGCACTTCTTGATGAGAGACTGATATTGAGGAGGCAAAAACTATGCCAAAATGGCTAGTGTAGACTTTGAGTGACAGCAAATTAGCTGCACCTCTATCATACCGTACTCGTTCATGCTCTCATAGTGCCTCTTTTTCATCAGATGGCTATGGTATGACTGCATCTAGTCTCTGTGATGAGACTGAATCTGTTTCATTTTATGAAACAAAAAAATTTGAACATCGGATGGCTGCAATGCAATCTGAATATGATGGTATCATGAAAAATGGTACCTGGTCTTCATGTGACTTGCCTCCTGGCAAGAAGGCCATTCGCACTAAGTGGGTATACACAGTGAAGCGTAAACTTGATCGAACAATGGCCAGGTATAAGGCCAGGCTTGTTGCAAAGGGTTATGTGCAAGAAAGAGGCATTGATTTTGATGAAACTTTTGCTCCTACTTGTCGAATTACTACTACTCATAGCATCTGTGCACTTGCAGCTCATCATGGTTGGAATGTACATCAATTGGACATCAAAACAACATTTTTTAATGGTGTATTGCATGAAGAAGTGTATGTTTTTCAGCCACATGGCTTTGTGCAAAAATGGCATGAAAACCAGGTGTGCAGGATAAAGAAGGCATTATATGGTTTGAAGCAAGCACCACATGCTTGGTATGAAAAGATACATGCCTATCTGATTGCACATGGTTTTGTGAATAGTCCAACTGAAAGCACCTTATATGCTAAGCATGCTAATGATGTACTTCTAATCCTTGTTGTGTATGTTGATGACATGCTGCTCACTAGTCCTCATGAGAAGCATATTGTTGATTACTGATTTGCATGCCTCATTTGAGATGTCTTATTTGGGGCATTTGCATCATTATTTGGGCATTCAATTTATGAAAGTTGATGGTGGGATAGTGTTGACCTAAGCTTCAACTTAGGGACTTGCGGAGAAAGAGACTGTACCTCAATCCCCTCACAAGTGCATATAGTGGGGATACACGCTTTTAATTTATCAATCCGAAGAGTATACTAACCTAGCCGAGTGTATGAGGACATGCAAATGTGTAATGGTCAATGCAAAAGTATTACTCAAAAGTGAAAATGAGAGAAACACTTATCCTAACAAGCTTCAACTGTAGGTCAAGACGAAACGATACTTGGTGCAGCAGCCGTCAGTATTTTGGACTTTTCTCCTAGCTCCGAGCTCCAAACATAGCGAATAGCATATGCGTTTCGAAGCTCTCGAGAAGACGCATCCAATGGCAGTGGTTTCACGCAATTCCGACACTCCTACTTCAAGTTATGACAGAAATACTGAGTCGCGGGAATACTTTCCTACACTTCAGCACCTCCTACACCTCGCACACACCTCTCCTACAGCAAAGAAACACTCTCAAGGATAGATCACACTCACAAGTACTCTTTCCAAGCAATACACATGCATACAAGCTCACGAAGAAGAAGATGAAGAGGGAAGAAGACACAAATTCGAATTTCTGTGCTCTCTATTCTCACAATGGCAAAAGTCTTTTACAAAGAGTCACATTTGACTTATATACCAGTGCCCTAAAAATGGTCCTTTCACACAAGTGACCGGCACTTTATTCCCTAAGAGCTAATTTCCTACTATTTTACATGGGTAAGCTTCTATTCTTCTATGGGAATGCATCTAGAGGACTCCTCTAGTGCCTTTACAAGGGAAATATATTACACAAATGAATATGTTACAAAGATATTTGGTCCAGATCGGAAAAATTTTGGGGCCCGTCTTTTTCTCTGCTTTGTGCGCTCTTTGGCTCTGCAACACTCTCCCCCTCTTCGCCTCTGTCGTCCCTTGACAGACTTCGCTTCTTTTGACAGACTTTGCTTCGCGCACGCGCCCTGTGGTCAGTATTGTCTGCAGTTAAACAGACATGCAGATTCGATGGCCTTCTTGATTCAAGCTCTACTACTCGAGAGCCTGATGTAGTCGCCTTGCCTGTTGACTTGGGTTGCCACGCACGCCACCAGTGACTAGGAATGTGCTATTCTTAGTCACCCTCTTCAACTTTTCAGCCTCTACCCCTTTCTAACTTTTGGTCCTACTCTGATGTTTGAAAAATCCACTCCTCTGGACCCCGGGGTTAAGCTGTGTAGCCTGGTGCGTGCCCCTGCGGGGCTCTGTGCAGAGATGGGTGTTGCGCCCCTGCGGGGCTTCCTGCAGAGATGTATCTTTACATTTGTCTATCTTCAAATTTGCCCTTTTAGTGAAGCTGTTTCTTTCGTTGCTTTCTTTTTTTCCTCTTCTTACTCGTCTCGCCCTCAACACTGCCCCCCTCCTGAACTCTGTCGTCCCCGACAGGCTTTGATAAGCGCCGGGCATATGTTCTTTATACTTGTTGCTCTGTATCGTTTAGCAGATTAGCTTCACGTATCATGATCTGTTTCCATTGTTCTGCTTTGACTCCATCGTTTGGCGGTTGTCTATGATCTGCGAAGAAGCTTAATTCATATGCCACAAGTCTGGCATTCAGATTCGATGACATCTTCAAAAATATCTCTGAATCGATTTCAAAAAATCCTGTAAAAAACGCTTCTTCGAATGTCTGCATATACGAGCTTGGTAAAAACATGAGTCTAGAATAGTATGCCATTATTGTGGGGCGGCTCGGCATTACTGATAGATCGAAGACAAGTATATCGGTGCCTTGATTAATGCCGATGAAGTTCAGAAATGTATATGCCGCATGTTTGAAAACCTTCAGGACTGTAAGTAGCATACCAAGTATTTTATTTGTCATCTTAACTGCTAAATCTGGTACAGTCGCATAGTTTTGTAGCCAAAATTCTATGGTCTTGATCATATAATCCTCGGTTGGCAAATAATTATGCGGCGGGCTAGGTAACATCGGATAGTTGAGCCACTGTTTATTAATATTGCCGCTGCGTTGTAAAGCCAAAAATTCTGTTGCAACCCTTCTGCGTGGTATGGGACAAAACGAAGGGTTTACCTGTAATAAATAAGGTGCGGCCTCCCAGTGCACCCGTAGTGTGGGATATTTCTCCAAAAACTTTCTCCGCCACACTGGCTGTGCAGCTTCAAACTCTGCTTGAGTGTACGTGAATGTGTCATTCTTGAAATTGAGCTGCTCATCTGGACTTTTGTGCGTAACCTTCTTTATATATTGCCTTGTTTTCTCTTTCAGCAGTCCATAGGGAATGTTGAAAGGCTTTATGATCTTTTCCAAGTCTTTACCTTTGATTTTTGCTTCCTTCATGACCTTGATGACTTCATTCTCAAAATTTTCCGTCAATCGGGACACCACTAGTGCCCGTTCCTTCTGACTTATTTCTGCAGTGTATGGCATTGGATGATCATCATGCATATCCGCCATCTGCTCATGCATTGGAGAATGATAGATCGGTTGAGATAGAGGGCTTACCTCTACCTCGTCAGTAGGATGTCCTTTTTCTAGCACTACTGATGTCCCGATCGGTTCTTTACCTTTCTGCTGATTCTGTAGCTCTTCAATGCATTCTTCTTTTTCTTTTACCTTTTGCATGGCTTCACTGAGTTTTTCTTTGGTGGCTAGGAGCTCCTTACCTATGTCGGCTACGTGATCCATGTTTTCACTGTAGCTCTGTACCAATTTGGCCTGTGCTGAATTCAGCTGCCTTTTGAGCTCACTCATTTCTTGATCGTGCCGCCGTTCTGATTCTTCTTGTACTTCCTTAGCTTGTTGTAGCAATTTGGCATACTCCGCTATCTGTTCTTTTAATTCCTGTTCTTTAGTTTCTGAGGGGCCCTGTTGTATCAGTGGTTGATCATATAATAATGATTTCATTAATTCTTTATTCCTATCGCGCAGGCTGTCGTTCTCTTCGAGATATAGCTTGAGTTGTTGCTCTAATATTACGCTTCGCATCCTCATTTTTTCTTTCTCAGCCTCGCTTGCTTTGTGTAACTGTTGCAACTCTTCTAGTTGTGTAAGCAGCTTTTGATTTTGGGCAATGGATTCGTCATATTGTGTCTTAATTGCTAGCACTTCAGTATTTTTGTTCGCCACTTCTTTTTTTTGTGCTGCAATTAGCTGTGCCGATAGCTGTTCACTCATGAGTTGAAACTGATTCTTTTCTTGCATGGCTTTGTCATAATCGGCATCTATGTCCATCATTTGCTGCTGAGTATCCATGGCTGTCTGGATCATTTGTTTTACCACCGGTTTCAGTTGAGTCACATCCACATTGAGCCATGTTTTTGGTATTGAAGGTTCTTCTCCTGTAGTCACGTCTTTGCCTTGAGCGATGTGTAATGTGGTATCATGGGGCTGCCTGATTTGAAGCTGTATCCGTGGCTCAGCCCTCATGTTTTCAATCTGTGCTTGAGGTGTGTCATCAGGCACCTCGATTATGGTTTGTTCTTGTAGTTGGGGCTCTCCCGCTTCCTTACTCACTGGGGTTTGTTCTTCCTCTTTAATAGGTATCTTGACATGTGTAACCCCAGTAGTTGTGTCCTCCTTGATGCTTACTTTGGTAGTGTCATTCAATTGAATGACATGCTCCTGTTCCTGAGCATCAACCACCTTCTTTTCTTTTTCCTTCTGGCTGTCTGGTGTTACTTCCATTTGATTGACCTCCGGCCCTTCGTCTTCATAAGTTTCTGTCCTGATATCAGTATCTAGCGTATCTTTCTCAGGACTGGATTCCGTATTCGTACTTGAGTCATCAATGCCCAATTCTTGGTATCTTCCAGGTTGTTTTGGAGGTGTTTCTGTACTCTGTTTTTGCTGACTTTGACTCGCTTGTCTATACTGATGTCCTTGGACATTTAGATTTACCTGCCCTTGCATATACTGGTGTGTTTGCTCGAGGGCAGCAGACAAGTCTCTTTTTGAAATCGGCATTTGAGCCGTCGTGACCTTAGGCAAGAGATGTGTTCTCTTGGACTGCGGTGTTGCTTGGGCTTCTTCTTCTCGCAAGCGTTTTGTACCCCTCATGGGCTTCTGTGTGCTGGTTCCGGCCTCTTCCACTACAACTGCTGCTTTCTTTTTCTTAGGGACAGAAGCGGATTTTGCATACCTTGCTAGTCCTTCTGCTGTTGGCATCTCTCTTATGCAGTGTCTCATGTCTAGGGCTTCATATATCAATAAGGTCAAAGCTGAACCACCGTTCAGGAACTTCTTTTGCCCCCATTTCTTCTGAGCTTCAAACAATCGCTCTTGTACGTAGCCTGTGAGATTCACTTTGTTTCCTATCTGTCTCATGGCATGCGATAGGAGTTGTACTACAATTTTCTGAGGTGCAGTGTATCTGTTCATGCCAGGAAAACAGAAGTGTTGGTGTACCAAACGTACTGCATCTTCAATATCCACTCTGTTAATCTCCAGGAATGATCTTTTCTTGGGGTCGTGGCATTCCTCTTTGACATTGGTAATGCCTTCTTGATTCCATCCAAAGGTCTTATTGATCAATTCATGAGTGAATTGAATGGTCTTCCACTTGCCCACCTTGTCCAAAACCTTTGCTTCTGGAACCGAAATCTTTGTAGCAGCCGGCTGCATAGTATTCATTACTTGTGTACATCTTTGGAAGTCTGGTACACATATAGGTATCTTCAAAAATGCTTCAATGCCAGCTTGAGTCCATACTTCTTCGATATGTGGTAACCCTTGTATTATGGTCTTGAAATCCTGTGACATAATAGGGAAATAGTGGTCCCTGTCCATAATCTTGATGGTGGCCATGAATAGAAGTTCCGAGATAGGTTGGTCATCTCGAAACCAATGTCCTCTGACTTTGGTTATTGACCCCAATGGAAGAAGTAGTTCCTCTTCCTGCTGTGTAGCTTCTGAGTCAGAAGATGTCATCTGCACTCAATATAGAGGATGTATTAGTATCCATATTTTTTTCAGAAATCCTCCTCCATATGTTGATTAATAATTTGATGAAGTTCCGAGTGCATGGTGTCGTCCCTTTCCCGTGGGTGTGAGAAAGGTAATACCTGAATTTTTCATGCATTTTTATATTTTTTTTGCTGAAAAGTAAACATAAAAGTTAGTTCATAGCCGAAGCGGTTAGTGAATTTGTTTGGAGTCATTTTTTAAGTATATACAAGTGCTCTCTTATTTCCAAAGGGAAAATGTGCGTGACTATCCGAAAATAGAAGAAGGACGTGCCGAATGCTTGGCCTTGTAATGTGGCCCTATCATGCATACTTTGGATCTTGGCAACTCCTCATGTGTGCAATTGGAAGTAGTTGCCGATGTATGCAGCTTGTCTTGTCTTTCGGCCTCCAGATTTGCTTCACTTGGGTGCGACGTACTGTGTTCTCCACCTTCTTGATGAATGCTGTTCGTTTTCGGCTGTCTGTCTTCTGATTCTGTTTTGGGAATCTCAAGTCGGTTTGTATTGCATTTGGAGATTCCTTCTTCCTCCAATATGTCCTCTTTCTCGTTTGATGTGCCTGTTGACCCTGTTGAGTATGATAGCCCTTTCTATGTTGCTCCTTGCTTGGGATGGTTGTCCTTGGAGTACTTGACTTTGGGATCCATATTTTGGTTCGATCAGGTTGTGCAGTTATCAGCTTCTTTGGGATCCATATGCTCTTGAGTCGTGGTTGCTGAAAGTGTCCGAAATTCTTTGTCTTCTTATACAAGTGCTCATGCTGCTGTCGAAGACGTTTCTGTTGCTGAAGATAGGCCTTCTTTTGGTCCTTTCTTATCCAAGCTCTTGTAGAATGTGGAATGGGGTACACTTTCACGGTTGTAGACTTCACGTCTTGCAGAGGAATATTTTTTCTTGGGCTTTGTGGTTCTCTGTGCTTGATTTCATGTTCTTGTGCACTCTTGTGACTCTCTAAACTCAAGGATGGAGTGCACACAGGACTCACAGTATTTTCACATGAAGTACTTGACGATGGGGTTCCTATATTGCTAGGGAACATACAATCATGACTTTGTTCATTAGGATGAACTTCTGGCTCTATAATAGCAGCTTTGGGTGGTCGTTCGTCTAGCAAACTATATACTTCACGAGGTCCTATTCTGGCAGAGATGTATCCTAAAGCCAATTGAATTGTTACCTCATATTCGTAGATCCAATCTTGGCCTAACACCACATCTTCAAGCAAATCCTGGTCCTGACATACTAAAAGTCTTTGCTCCATAGTGTTGTTCCCCATATGTAAAGGTAAAGTGATCTCACCTATACATTGAGTAACTTTTCCTCCTATTCCAATTAGCTGTGCCTTCGATGGGCGTAACTCCTCTTTAAGTCTCTGAGACAAGGAAAATCTAATGCAGCTTATTGCTGCTCCTGTGTCTATGAGTGCATCCACTAAGTGGTACTCTTTTCGTCCTGCCCCCAGATTCAAATAAGGTTGTCTTCTTTGTTGTCCTGAGTTCTCAGTGGCTCTAAAATTAGCCATGGGGATGAGTTCTTCTCCTACTCGATATCTCTCGTCTCTTTCTTTCATCCACTCTTTTCGTTTTCTGATACGTTCTAGGGCTTCCTGTCTAGCTTCTTCTCGTATGCGTTCTTCTTCCTTTTTTCTACTCTGAGCTCCTAAGAGTCGTGCTAACATTTGATCAGTCAATGGCTCCATGAATCTTTTCACTCTGCAACCACTGATGTAGTTGGGAAGAATATCTCCGTCTAGTGTGGCGAGATTGACTGCACCACTGGTGGAGATTCGATTTAGAATCATAGGTCCATATCCGCGTTTTTGTAGTTTCCTTGCATGCTGTTTGAGGGTGTATACTAGGACTAAATCGCCTTCTTTTAATCCCTTGTCCTTTATGTGTGCATCATAATAAGCCTTTTGTCTCCGTTTGGCTGCATAAATGCCCGCTACCGCTTGCAGTCTTGTCTCATGCAGCTTTTCTATTTGATCTAATTGCTGAGACAATTCATGACCGTTCCACTCATATTGCTGGGCTACTTTTAATGTAGGCACTAAGAAGTCAATTGGCAAAATTGCATTTTGCCCATACACTAAATTGAAAGGTGTAGTTCCAATAGCCGTTTTATATGCCACGCGGAAGGCCCAAATTGCGTGATGCAATTGTTTGTCCCAATCTGACCTTCCATTATTGACAATCTTTGTCAATATAGTACAAAGTACTTTGTTGGAACTTTCAGCTTGCCCATTAGCTTGAGGGTGGTATGGGGCTGATTTTTTATGAATCACTAAGAATTCATTCATTAGCGATTCAATGACTTCGTTTAAGAAATGCGTTCCTCGATCACTTACTATCTCAATCGGTAGTCCAAAGCGTGTGAATATGTGCTCAAAGAGAAATTTTGCTGTAGTTTGAGCATCATTCTTTCTCGTGGCTTTTGCTTCTACCCACTTAGTCAAGTAATCAGTGGCTACTATGATGTATTCCGCATGTGATCCTTTCGCAGGTGGATTGATAGGTCCTATGAAGTCAATTCCCCATTTGGTAAATGCTCTCGCACAAACCATGGGTCTTAACGGCATGTCATCTCTTCTAATAGGATATTTTGCTCTCTGACATGTTTCAGAGCTTCTCACGTATGTCTCTGCGTCCATATGTAGAGTTGGCCACCACAGGCCTGCAAAGAGAATCATCTTGACCGTTCTATCTGCTGAGAAATGTCCTCCCGCAGCTCCTGCGTGTGCCATTTCTAATACTGAGAGATATTCATTCTCATGAATGCACAACCTTAGTTGGTTATCCTTTCCGCGTTTAAAGAGTTGTTTTCCTAGGATGACGTAATCTTTGCTCTGTTCTTCAAGAGCACGTTTTCTTGCTAGGGTAGCTCCGTCAGGGTACTCTCGAGTTTTCAAGAACTTTACTAAAGGCATGCTCCACCTAGGTGCTATTGTAGAATAGCATAACGTAGAGTTCTCTCCTGGGATTTGTTCTTGACAGGTTTGACAGTTTGACACATAATGATGTGCATCTCGTTGCATGGTTGGCCAATATATGCCGAATCTCTTGAGTGTTTGCCATGTTCCATTTGCATTCAAATGAGTGTTCCAGTGGTTTATGTGTGCTTTCTGAAGCCACATTTCTTGTTCCCCTTCTTCCACGCATCTCATCAACAGTCCGCTTGAATCCTGGTGGTACAAACTTCCAGCAATGATGTGAAGGTTCTTAGTCTTCCAGAGATCTTGCTTTCGGTTTGGCGTGATCCCATCTTTAGGTCCATGTGTGAGTATCGGGATCAACTTTTCTGCCCACTGAGGACATACTTCCAGGTTAAAGAGATAAGTGTCTGGCAGATCATCAGGAACTCCTATAGGTGGTTCTCCATGGGTCATGCGAGATAAATGATCTGCCCTTATGTGTGTGTTTCCTTTCTTGACTATTACTTCAAAATCAAATTCCATTAGCAATAAAAACCATCGTACTAGACGTCCCGTATTGCAAGGCTTGTTGACTAAGTACAACAGAGCTTGATGATCAATGAAAAATTTGAACTTGTTTGCCAATAAGTAATGTCTAAACTTCTTGACGGCATAAACCATTCCTAGGCCTTCTCTCTCCGTAGTAGTATAATTGCGTTCAGCTTGATTTAACTGTCTACTGGCATAGGCTATCGGGTGGTCTAATTTACCTGTATCCGCTGGTTGAGCTAAGATGCAACCAATGGCAAACTTGGAAGCATCAACATGAATATGAAACGGTTTATTCCAGTTAGGGACTCGAAGAATGGGTGCTGAACTCAATCGATTCTTCAACTCATTAAAAGCTTTTTCGCATTCTTCGGTCCAATTGAATTGAGTTAACAATGCATAAAGAGGTCTAGCAATTATGGCATACATATGTATGAATCTTCGATAGTAACCACAATGTCCCATAAATGCTTGAACTTCTTTAGCAGTTTTCGGTCTCGGTAAATCCAAAATGACTTTGATTTTGTCTTCATCCGTGGAAATTCCATTCTTAGAAACAATATGTCCTAAGATTTTCCCTTGTCGCACCATGAAGACACATTTTTCTGGATTGAGGCATACTCGATATTGTCGACATTTGGCAAAAATCTTTTCTAGTTCAGGGATGTGCTCTGATCGTATAGCTGAATATGTACACAGATCATCCACGTATACCTCCATGCTCTTTCTCAAAAATTCCTTGAACACATGACACATCAGTCTTTGGAACGTAGCTGGGGCATTCGTTAAACCAAAAGGCATGACTCTAAAGGCGTATACTCCCCATTCAGTTGCAAATGCAGTCTTATGTTGGTCCTCAGGAGCAATGGCTACCTGATTATACCCTGAAAAGCCATCCAAAAAACTATAAACTTCGTTCCCTGCTACCCTTTCCAAGAGATGGTCAGTGATCGGTAAGGGATAGCTATCCCTTATGGTGGCGGAGTTCACTTTTTTCAAATTGATGCACACTCTTAACTTCCCATTTTTCTTTGGTACAACTACCAAGGGTGATACCCACTCCGTGTGCTCAATTTCGTAGATGAATCCAGCGTCTAACAACTTATCTATTTCTTCTTTTATCTTGGCTGAATATACATCATTATAAGTATAAGGTCTCTGTTTGGAAGGTTTGGCCTCGGAAGTCATGGGGATTCTATGCGCACATATAGATGGATCTACTCCTTTTAAATCCTTATAGGTCCAAGCAAAGACATCCCGGTATTCTCTTATGAGTCGAATTAGCTCTTGCTCCTCTTCCTCTGAGACATCCTGTCCTATAAAGGTACATCGTTCTTCTCCTCCTTCCATGGTTACGACTATTTTTTTGGTTTGTTCTTTATTATCATATGCTATTCCCGGTTGTGCTTCTCTTTTAGGCATTTGAATAGCAATTTTCCTCTCTTCCACTTCATATTTTTTGAAATGAGCTGGTACCTCAAATTGGTCTTGTGGCCTGTTTTCTTCATCTTCTAATTCCCTTTCAACTTCTAATTCTTCTTTTGGTGTGTATTCATTATGTTTTTCATTGGCAGTGATATCTATGTTGGTGGTACTAATCCCTAGTTCCACGGGTTCTGGTTCCATTTCGATGCTCTCGTAGTCCTCCTTCCAGTCTTCCTCAATTACTTCCCCTTCTTCTGCCTCCTGAAGGACTACCATATACAGACTAATGTCATAACCTTCCTCGTCAATGCATTCGTTCATAGTTACCACTTCTTCGTTTACACACACATCGAGGGTGGCTAAGATTTCCATCCAACCATGAGGTTCGAATTCTTCGTCTGGAAATACTTGTGGCATATAAGCTGGATCTTGTACCGATCTTACTACACCTTGTTTCTGCTGCCAACTTTTTCTTCTCTCTTCTTCCTTTTTTGCCGCTTGGCATATCCATAGATGAGTGTCCTCGTTCATCCAGGATTGGTCACTAGAACCTGCACTATGAATCGATTGATCGTCTTCCTCTTTATGGACTTGATTCCATTGCAGAGGTGGTACATCCTGATATGTGTACGTATGTAGGTTGATCCTAGTGGTGACTCCTGCGTGTTGTAGGTACACTGCATCCTTTCCCCAGTCTTGTACGACCTTTAGCTGTCTCATGAATGGCCTTCCCAAGATCATCTCATAGTTGCTCGGCCTTTCAAAGTGACAAATTGCTAAAGTATGTTCGAATTCCACTCCGCACGTAGTGAAGACTACTCGTTCCAACAATCCTAAGGGTCTTTCTGTATGTCCATCGGCCATCTGAATTTTCATACGTGTTGGTCTCAATGCTGGTTTTCCCCATTTCTCCCAAATTTCTTTGGTAGCAATGCCTACACCAGCTCCTGAATCTAATATGGCTTTGGTCGTGTAACCCTTGTAAGTGATTGGTAGACATGTATTTCCTTCATCTCCTTCACTAAAATCTCCTACTTTATCCACTGGAATTCTCACCGTTTTCACTTCGTCATCTACCTCCTTCTTTTCTTCCTTGACTTCCCACTGACTGATCAATTTTTCTTTTAGATGTGGTTTCACCTTTAACAATTCTTCGAATGTTAAGGTACATGGGATTTTCACCTCTCTAAGGCGCTGTATGATCTCCGATGTTTGAACTGATTGATTCGTTTCCCTTCTTTGTATTGATGGAATGCGATACAATTCTGAGTTGTGCTCGTATTCCCCGGTGTAATTAGGTAGCTCCTTTACATCGTCTTCGGCTTCTTTGTCACTTGCATCCATTGGAAAAATTTCTTCTGAATTAAGCTCAGGTATTGAATCCTCTATTTCGTTTTCTGCTTTCAGTTCTTCAAAGGGCGGTTCCATTCCCTCTACTTTTTTCCACTTGTCCTCTTGAACTCTCGCCCATAAATCCTTAGTCCAATCTCCTTCTGTTTCAGGGACTATGGATCCTTCCTTTCTTTCAACACCAATTTCATTATCCAGAGGTCTATTTACGTTAGGCTTTTCCTGATTATTTAGACACTCTTGGAATTTTTCTTCGCAAATTCGGTTGTTTGGTAATGGTGATGTGGGTTTTTCTAATGTTTGTTGGGCAACTTCTATCAATTTTCTGCAGATTTCCAATCTTTCTTTCTCTAGGTCACCTCTCGGATATTCTCTCTCATGTTGTTCTATGATAGGTCCTGCTTTTATTCTCGCTTTGTATGCCTGAATCCACATCGCTAAATCTTCAGGCATTGTGTCTGCTAATACCGATTCTACCTCCTCCTTTCTATTCTCCATTTTATTTTCTTCTTCCACTCGTGCTTCTTCTGTTGAATTGTGTTTACTCTTTTCATTTTCCTTCTTTTGCAATAATTTCTTTTCTTTTATCTTGTCTCTCCTTTGCTTCCATCTTTGGGATCGTTTACTGGTGATACTTTTTTCTGGTTCTTCTGAGTCTTCTACTCTGTGAGGGATGGGTGTATTTCCCTCTTTGTCACTTTGGTTATTTTCTTCGGTTTTATCAGGGTTTTCTCTAGTCTTTGCTCTCGTTATGGCTTTTAAAGGTATAGTGTACTCTTTATCACTCCCCGACGATTCAATTACCTCTATCACGTTAATCTGTACGTTAGATGTGACTTTGTTTGGGTTCTTAGGACAATCTCTGAAAAGGTGTTCCTTTCCACAATCGCTACAGTATCCTTCCCAAATTCGTTGTGGTGGTGGTGGGTTCGGTAATGTACATTCTCTGATATAGTGGTCACCTCCACATCTGTAGCATGGTCCTCTAGGTACAGGTGGTCTATTCATTGGTCGAGGTGGCATGGTTGCTCTAGGAGCTGTGTACATTAATGGTACATAATCTTGCTCGTAGTTGTATGAATTCTCCGGCGTCTCCATGCCATAAGCATATGGGTCGTATTGTTGCCCATATTCCATTGTTAAGCTTTCATAACCTGGGTATGCTCCTTGACTAGGTTCGTAAAATGAGTCATATGGTTCACTGCTAGTCAAAGGCGTTGCCGGCACTATGGCCCTTTCTAAGTTTTCCTCTGGTTGTGCTATCTTAACTGGGACAACGTTCTGAGGGTGGGGCGGTTGTTGTCCTAGCACTGGTTGAGGCTGTGTATATCCCTGGTATGCGTATGGTCGTGGCATGGGTGCCTGCGGCTGATATGATGAATATCTGAAGGCTTCTCCTCCTTGCTGGTTCTGCGGATATCCATATGGTCTCACATAAGGCTGGGTGGGTCTGGTTTGCCTATTGTAAGGGCAGTTCTCCGTGCTATGATTTGTGTATCTCTGCTCTATGCTGCAATACTGTAGTGGTCCTGGGACAGAGGGTCTATGAGGAGCATAGGCAGGTGGTGGGACTACTCCCCTAGTACACAAGTGAGAAGGATGATCCCCTCCGCACTGCATACATCTTCTAAGCATAGGCGTTCTCATAGGATTGGTGGGATAATTCCTCTGTCCTTGCATATTCAGTTTTTTTGCTAGCAAGTCAGCAATTTCCTCAATGTTGTTTTTAGGGTTCGATGTGCTGTTTGATGACTCTTCACTCTTCACACTTCCTTGGGGTATTTTCAAGTCTCCTGCAAGGTTATCCTCTAGGTCTATACATTCCTTCATGCACTCGTGCAGAGTTTGAACTCTCTTCACGTATACTAATGACCTCAAGGTTCCGTTCAATAGTCCTTCTAAGAACAATGATACCATCTTGTTTTGTGTTGGTCTCTCCTCTACGGGGCATCTATCCACATACTGCTTGAATCTCCTGGCAGCCAATCTGACTGACTCAGTTGGAGCTTGTTTGAAGCTGTGGATTAATGACGAAGAATTGTTCTTGATTCCAGACTTGGTAAATTCTTCAATCATTTCTTGATACACTTGATCCATGTTCTGAAAGGTATTTGGATCCAATGGCTGAAACCAGGCCAGGGCTGTGTCTGACAAGGTGAGGCCAAAGGATTCATATTGAATCATGAAGTCATCTACCTGCTCGGCTCTAACTACCTGTTTAAATTCTGCTATATGATTATAGGGTTCACTCGAGCCATCATAATGATTTCTCATGCATTTGGCCACTTGAATCGGTCTTAGTCTCCTTCCTACTTCAGGTTGTCTCGGCATTACAGGATAATTTGGTCTTCCTATAGGTATGCCTGGTCCTCGTACTACCTGTGGTCTGACTGGAGCACGAACTCCTTGTCTTGGGTCCATAGCTGGTTGTGGCCGGTAATTAGGATTAGTGGCAGGTATTGCAAATTGCACATGAGGTCTGATGGGGATCTGGGTTTGTTGAGTTTGTTGTGTTTGTCCCGAATGTTGACTTGAGTCATATTGAGAAGTTCCATGTGGGTTCCGTGAAGTGGTTGCTTGGTCCCTTGGGGGGAACACTGGAATGTTCTGATATTTCAGCTCAGCTCTCTCTAATTCAGTGACTGGCCAATATCTTCTGTGGTCTTTGTCCAAATATGTAATGATGGTGGGGAATTCAGGATCTTGTAACTCATAGATGGTAACTGGATTAGGAGCAGCGTCCCAAATAGAGGAATGGGTTCTGAGCAGGTGCTCCATCCCATTGATCAAATACACATCTATTAGAGTGTCATCCTGGGGGACTAAGTCTCCTTTCCAAAGTTTAGTAATTGTCGATCTACCTCTAGGAGTTGTTACTTGTTCCTCAGTTCCATGTCTATTTAAACTTGAAGTGTCGTTTTCCTCACCACGCTCATTAATGATTTCCGGGTGTTCAGTGACCATGTATTGAATGTCTTGTTTATCCATGTACAGTCCTCCTATGTATTTGACTGCTGGTCTTGGCACTATGTAGGCCTCTGAAGCCTTCCTCAGTCTGGCCACTGATCTGTTTAGACCATCCAAATAGATAGGGATCTCATTGAGGTTAGTGCTCATATATTCTAAGGAAGTTCTGTATTCACCCTCAATGATGGACATCTGCCCAATCATGGGCACAGTGTTTTGCATATCCTCGGAAGCCATGGGGATTTCTCCTTCTGACTCACTGGAGGTCTCAGAATAGTGTGATCGGTTACTTGGTTCGGCAACACTCCCTACAGAAGAAATTACACTTCTTCGGCTTCCTAGGGTTCTTCCTGATCTCAAGTTCATTCACTTCAGAGCTCTAATCAAATCTTGTCCACCTTTAACCTCTAGAGTTCTAAGTTATGGCTCAGAAGTCTAAGGAGACTTGGGCTGGAATGTGACTGAAAGAGAAACCCCAGTCACGATACTTGACTCTCACAACCTCTGAAAAACGATCGCTGATAGACGATACTTGGGAGAAACGATCGCTGGAAAACGACCTTCGAGAGAAACGATCGCTGAAAAACGATCTTTCCCAAGCGATCTCTGACTGCAAACGATACACGATCCTTTAATGGAACGATCTACGACCTCTGACCGAAAACGACCGCTCACAAACGATACTTCAACAAAACGATCGCCCGAAATCGACACTTGGGTCTAACGATACTTGATCAAAACGATCTCTAGCAAAACGATCTCTAGCGAAACGATCGACGACCTCTGTCTGAAAACGATCTACGATCTCTATCTGAAACGATCTACGATCTCTATCTGAAACGATCTACGATATCTCTCAAAAACGATCGACGACCGCTGGGAAATATCGCGATACTCAACCGCAGGAGTAAAACGATACTCGACCGCAGGAGCAAAGCGATACTTGACCCTTTTTCAAATTTTTGTGTTGTTTTTTGAGGTTTGGATGTTTCCCCCTTTCTCTCCTAGGTTCTCTCTCTTATCCCTACCCACTGTATCAATCAACAAACTACTTTTAACCCCCTGCAAACCCAAACGACACTCAGCGCAGGTCGTTTTTTCCTTTTCCTAGGTTGAAATGCTGAAATTTTTGAGCAAGGAGGTGGTTTAGTTTACCTTGGAAGCTCCCATAATCTCTTGGTCCAATTCTCTTGCACTGAACTCTCCCTTTTTGCTTGCTCTTCCTCGAAACGATCGCTGGGCTCACACGATACTCGACACAGCTCTCCACGATACTTGTTCAACAAGTAACTTGAAAATGAAAAATTTTTTGGCTTTTATACTTGGGAATTCCTAGCTTACTGAAAAATGAAAATTCTTGAACAAACCTAAAGCCTACTCTACTCTCCACTCACTCCTATTCTACCTCTTCTACTCACTCCCCTAATCTATCAACTCACTACACACACTCCAAGAATGAGAAGTAGCAAGTGCGGTTGAAATTGACTTACCAAAGAAGAGAAAATTTCCGCTCCTCCAAGTTCTTCAAAGCAAAAAGCTACTTACCATCACGCGAATGCCTCGGTTTGATTCGTCACTCCCCGGCAACGGCGCCAAAAAGTGTGTTGACCTAAGCTTCAACTTAGGGACTTGCGGAGAAAGAGACTGTACCTCAATCCCCTCACAAGTGCATATAGTGGGGATACACGCTTTTAATTTATCAATCCGAAGAGTATACTAACCTAGCCGAGTGTATGAGGACATGCAAATGTGTAATGGTCAATGCAAAAGTATTACTCAAAAGTGAAAATGAGAGAAACACTTATCCTAACAAGCTTCAACTGTAGGTCAAGACGAAACGATACTTGGTGCAGCAGCCGTCAGTATTTTGGATTTTTCTCCTAGCTCCGAGCTCCAAACATAGCGAATAACATATGCGTTTCGAAGCTCTCGAGAAGACGCATCCAATGGCAGTGGTTTCACGCAATTCCGACACTCCTACTTCAAGTTATGACAGAAATACTGAGTCGCGGGAATACTTTCCTACACTTCAGCACCTCCTACACCTCGCACACACCTCTCCTACAGCAAAGAAACACTCTCAAGGATAGATCACACTCACAAGTACTCTTTCCAAGCAATACACATGCATACAAGCTCACGAAGAAGAAGATGAAGAGGGAAGAAGACACAAATTCGAATTTCTGTGCTCTCTATTCTCACAATGGCAAAAGTCTTTTACAAAGAGTCACATTTGACTTATATACCAGTGCCCTAAAAATGGTCCTTTCACACAAGTGACCGGCACTTTATTCCCTAAGAGCTAATTTCCTACTATTTTACATGGGTAAGCTTCTATTCTTCTATGGGAATGCATCTAGAGGACTCCTCTAGTGCCTTTACAAGGGAAATATATTACACAAATGAATATGTTACAAAGATATTTGGTCCAGATCGGAAAAATTTTGGGGCCCGTCTTTTTCTCTGCTTTGTGCGCTCTTTGGCTCTGCAACACTCTCCCCCTCTTCGCCTCTGTCGTCCCTTGACAGACTTCGCTTCTTTTGACAGACTTTGCTTCGCGCACGCGCCCTGTGGTCAGTATTGTCTGCAGTTAAACAGACATGCAGATTCGATGGCCTTCTTGATTCAAGCTCTACTACTCGAGAGCCTGATGTAGTCGCCTTGCCTGTTGACTTGGGTTGCCACGCACGCCACCAGTGACTAGGAATGTGCTATTCTTAGTCACCCTCTTCAACTTTTCAGCCTCTACCCCTTTCTAACTTTTGGTCCTACTCTGATGTTTGAAAAATCCACTCCTCTGGACCCCGGGGTTAAGCTGTGTAGCCTGGTGCGTGCCCCTGCGGGGCTCTGTGCAGAGATGGGTGTTGCGCCCCTGCGGGACTTCCTGCAGAGATGTATCTTTACATTTGTCTATCTTCAAATTTGCCCTTTTAGTGAAGCTGTTTCTTTCGTTGCTTTCTTTTTTTCCTCTTCTTACTCGTCTCGCCCTCAACAGATAGCTTTGTATCAAAAAATATATATTGACACATTATTGCACCATTTTGGCCTTGAAGACTGCAAACCTATTACCACTCTATCACTCTAGCACAATGGCAAGTACCAACGTGAGGAGATCCACCTCATAATTATCAATCCGTGGAGATGTGAGGACTAGTATGAAGATTATGGGCAAGTGAAAGCACAAGTGCGTGAGTGAGAAGCACACAAGCATGCACACATATACACACACTCTTGCACACAAGGCAAGAACAAAGAGAGGAACAATGGAGTTCTTTGTATTACTCAAAAAGTCTCTTACAATAGCTCAAAACTCTAACCAAGCTAACCCAAAAAATGAGCTCTCTATCTCTTTTTATAGTTTTTTTACGAGCTTTGGTGCTATCCAAACCTAATGTTTGGCCTAGTTAAAAATTAGGTTCTAGGGTATATTTGGGGGCTCAAACAGAATCAAAAAATTTAAAAATTGATATGCAAGTACTTCTAGTACTCCTCAAGCTCAAAGACTCCTCAGCTTGAACAACAACGATATTTACAATGTTTGTGTAGTGATGAAAATCACTTTGATAAAAAAGAAATTATGGAAAAAATGATTGGGCCTCTTATATGCCGGATTGTACTTGATTGCTATGTCTCCTCATTGCTTCTATGCCAACACATATACACACACACATGCACACAAGGCAAGAACAAAGAGAGGAACAATGGAGTTCTTTGTATTAATCAAAAAGTCTATTGCAATAGCTCAAAACTCTAACCAAGCTAACCCAAAAAATGAGCTCTCTAGCTCTTTTTATAGTTTTTTGACTACCTTTGGCGCTGTCCAAACCTAGTGTCTGGACTAGTTATAAATTAGGTTCTAGGGCATATTTGGGGGCTCAAACGAAATCAAAAAATTACGAAAATTGATATGCAAGTACTTATAACACTCCTCAAGCTTGAGGACTCCTTGGCTTGAACAAAATGGAGTCCAATCTATCAAAAATGATATTTACAATGTTTGTGTAGTGATGAAAATCACTTTGATAAAAAGTAAATTATGAAAAAAATGATTGGGCCTCTTATATGCCAGATTGTACTTGACTACTCTATCTCCTCATTTCTTCTATGCAAACACTCCCCCCTCTCTAGCGTCTCTCGCCCTTGACAGACCTATGTTCTGTAGGGTGGTCAATATAATATTGAATGACATTAGTGGCTAGCTCATGTTCGCTGAGCCTTAACCCTCTTGCCAAATCTACTTGCAAGGCATCCCAATTGATGGCACTAGGGATATCGGGTTGGGGGGTCCTATAAAATTCAGAATACATTCCCTTCTCACATGCAAATAAGTGAAGCAGGTGTGTTGGCCTTGGTGTGAACACCTCCGAGTGATACTCCCAGAATCCTATTCTAAACATGTCTTCGAATGTCTGTTTGTAACATGTGGGGAGGTATTTTATATGTGCATGCCAAGCATAGGCCACTCTAATGCTTGGGGTGGTGCTCATGTTGTACACTAGGTCATAATTGCCATTGGTGAAGCCTGGTAGAGAGACTTGTGGTGTTTCTGTATTTTTGAAAAGTTTTGAGCACAGTTTGCATCATTTCCAAAATTTTCAGCATCATTTCCATTGCAACATCTGGCATTGGCTTTAGGTGAGTGATCCAGTGTTGGATGGTGGCCATCATGTAGGCAATGGAGGGTGGTCCTTGCGGTGGTGCAATGTATGGATAATTCAACCATTCTTTACACTGGGTATGATTATGCACTTTAATATTGAATGCTTTCCATGATCTGTTCCATGGAATGGGACCATAGCATGGATTGTAAATGATATGTAGAGGTGCATGGTTCCACATACGTAGCATTTTGGGGTAAGTCTTTAAGAGCTTTTGCTGTGATGTTGGTTGATAGATCTTGCCTTTTTGTGCCTCTAGTGGGAGGTCCCCGGGTTGAAACTAGGTCGCGAAGGTGGGGATCTTCCCCATGACTCTCTGTATTTCCACATTATAATTTGCAAGAATGACATAGTAGGGCTGGTACTGAAGTTCTGATAATGTGATGAGACGCCTAGGTGCCAAATTTTTAGGTTTCAATGGCATCTCGTCTTTTTGTATCAGATATGAGTTCACTGAAAAATGTCAAACCTCTTCACATAGCTATGTGCATCCATGTGAAGTGTTGGCCACCAAAGTCCTACGAATAGAATTGCCTTAATCACACAGTCTGGTCCAAAGTGTCATCCTGCCACACCTTGGTGAGCAGTCTCCAAGATCTTCAGATATTTGCTCTCATGGACACACAATCTAAGATATCCATCTTTTCCTCGTCTATATAGATTATCTCCAATGAGAGCATAGTCTATTGCTTCTTGTTCTATGATCCTTTGTCTAGCCAGGGTCATTTCTTGAAAGAATGTTCTCGTCCTTAGAAAGGCTACTAAAGGTTCACTCCAATCTGGTATTAGAGACACTTGGTACAGTGTAGCATGCTCCATAGGTGGTCTAATACAACAGACTGGGCATTCCTTGCACAACTTATGGATGTCTACTTCCATAGTTGGCCAATACACACCTAATCTTCGTAGGGTCTGTAGGGTTCTATGTATCGAATGGTGTTGTTGTAGTGCACCTATGTGTGCTAATTACAACAATTTTGCATGCTCATCCTCGTCTCCATAGCAAGCTAGTATGCCTTGGTTGGTGTGCTTATACATGTTGTCTACCATTATGTGGTATTTTTGAGATCTAAGTACTTCCTTGTCTTTAGTTCTTTCTACAGGATGTTTAGGTCCAAAGGTGAGAATAGGCACTATAGCTTTCGCCCAATCAGGCACTACTTCTAGATTGAACAAGTAAGCATCAGGAAGTTCATATAATACTCCCTGTGGGCAGTCCCCTGAAGTTAGTCTAGAAAGGTGATCTGCCCTAAGGTGAATCCTACCTTTCCTAACCGCAACTTCAAAATCATATTCCATTAGTAAGAGGAACCATCTTACTAATCTTCCTATATTGCATGGCTTGTTCACTAGATAGAGTAATGCTTGATGGTCTATGAAAAAATTAAACATATTTGCAAGCAAATAATATCTAAACTTCTTGACCGCATATACCATGCCTAAACCTTCTCTTTCAATAGTAGTATAATTTCATTCAGTTGCATTCAATTGTCTACTGGCATAAGCAATAGGAAGATCCATATTACCTTCACCAGTCGGTTGTGTGAGTACACACCCAATTGCATAATTGGATGCATCCACATGAACATGGAATGGCTTGTTCCAATCTAGTGTGGTCAAGATTTGTGTTGAACATAATTGTCGCTTAAGCTCATTAAAGGAGTTTTCACATTCTTTTGTCCACTCAAAGTTGGTTATTAGAGAGTACAGGGGCTTTGCAATGATCACATACATATGAATGAAACGTCGGTAATAGCCACAATGCCCCATGAAAGCTTGTACTTCCTTGACATTCTTTGGCCTAGGTAGCTCTGCAATAGCCCTGACTTTATCCTCATCCGTGGATATGCCCTTCTTTGACACTATGTGTCCTAGAATCTTGCCTTTCTTGACCATGAAAACACACTTTTTTGGGTTCAAGCACACCTAACATTCTCTACATTTGTCAAATATTTGTCTGAGTTCAGGTATATGTGTTTGTCTAATGTTGGAATGAGCACACAGATCATCAACATAGACCTCCAAGTTTTTCCTCAAGAACTCTTTAAACACATGGCACATCAGCCTCTGAAAGGTGGCTAGTGCATTGGTAAGCCCAAATGGCATTACTCAAAAAGAAAATATGCCCCACTCTCTGGCAAAAGCTATTTTATGATGATCTTTGGGAGCAACGGCCACTTGATTGTAGCCAGAGAATCCATCAAGGAAGATGTATACGTCCTTGCCTATTACTCTTTCTAATAGATGCTCAGTGATGGGAAGCAGATAACTATCTCTGATAGTGGTTGCATTAACTTTCTTCAAGTTAATGCAAACTCGTAGCTTGCCATTCTTTTTGGGCACCACTACAATGGGGGATACCCATTCAATATGCTCAATCTCATATATAAATCCTTCTTCTACCAATCTATCTATCTCTTCCTTGATCTTGGCAGCATAATTTTTGTTATGTGTCTATGGCTTCTACTTAGAGGGTTTGGCATTGAGGTCATGGGAATTGTATGTGAGCATATATCAGGGTCTACACCTTTCAAGTCCTTGTAACTCCATGCAAAAACATCTCTATATTCTCGTAGCAAGGCTACCAACTCTTGCTCCTCATCCTCTGTTAAATCATGTCCTATGTACGTGCATTGTTTTTCACCTTCCTCTATGGTCACAATGATTTTCTTAGTTTTCTCTTTGTTATCATAGGCCTCTCCTACTAGTGCTTCACATTTAGGCATCCTTATCATGACTCTCCTATCTTCTACTTCATACTTCTTGAAATTTTTTGGGACCTCAAACAAAGATTCTTCCTCCTCTGGTGCGGCTTTTCTCTTCTTTCTTTTCTTTTCTTCACTCTTGGCAGTTATTTGGGTGGTTAATCTCACATCATTCATAAACTCTTCATGTCTTTGAGGACAGCTGCGTGTAGGTATTCCTCTTTTGATGCACAAAAGAGATCTATATGGATAGATTCTAAATCTTAATCACTTACTTAATCGATCTTATCCATATTAGCCTCTCACTCCTCGAGGACTGAATCACACATAATTGGTTCTATGGCAAAAACTAAAATTTCATAGCCATGTTCATCACAATGTGGTGTCCATTGTTCTTCATTGATGGCTACATCCATTATTGCTAGGACTTTCGCACAACCATGAGGTTGAAATTCTTTGTCTGGGAAAACTATAGGTGCATATGTTGGGTCTTGTATTGATCTATGAGTTTCATTCGCACCTACCTCTCTAGCCTTTTCTCTTTCCTCTTCTTCTTTTGCCAATTTACACATCCACAAGTGAGTGTCTTCATGCATCCATGAGGATCTTGATCCTATAGAATGCATGGACTCCGTGTCATCCATGGTTCTATGGATGGGATTCCACTGTATAGGAATCTCTATGAGAGTAATCCTTGAGATTGACTTTGGTTGTGACACTTGAGTGTTGCAAATACAAGGAATTGGTTCCTCAATCCTGTACTACTTGCAATTGTCTCACGGACGGTCTTCCGAGAATCATCTCATAGCCCTGGTTTTTGCTAAAGTCACATATGGCAAAAGAGTGCTCAAACTCTACACCACAAGTAGTGAGAGTTATCCCTTCTAACAATCCTAAAGGTCTTTCTATGTGACCATCAGCCATCTATAATTTCATTCTCGTTGGCGTGAGTGTTGGCTTGCCCCAATGCTTCCATAGGGAAGTGGTAGCAATTGCAACTCCTCCGCTTGAGTCCAAAATTGCCTTGGTGGTGTAACCTTGATGAGTGATGGGAAGATAGGTGTTTCCTTCTTCTCCTTCACTCATATCTCTTATCTTCTCCAAAAGTATTACTGGCACTGTTCTATGAGATCCTACATGGGAGCGAAGTTTTGCTACTTTTGACATTTGGTTGGCTATGTGTTTCCACAATTCTGGTTTAACATTGAGTAGCTCTTCTAAAGTGATATTGCACTGTACTTTAGTGTTCTTCACTACCTCCGTATTCCTAAGTATGATTGAATTTTCATTTCTTACCATGACCGTGGGTGCTCTCATACAGGTGGACTTTGCTTCCCATGGGCCTCTGAACTGCGGCAATTACTGTAAAGAATTAAAATCGAAGTCTAACCACTCACTAGGCTGCTCAACTTGATGGAGACCTCTTAATCTCCAAATGCTTGATCTATACTAATTTAAGACAACTTCTATATCAATCATAGGCCAAACTTTACACAAATGTTACCATGATTTACAAAATGATTCACAAACACTTCTCAGTATGAAGTCTCTTCTTCTTCAAAGAGTTTGCTTCACAGATTAACTTCATTACTTGCACATATCTTCAAATTTCTTCAATCTAATGATGCACATACCTCCATGCTACCCTTTCTCAATCATAACATCCGTTAGATCTTCAAAAGAATCATTAAAACTCTGATTTGATCATTAAGATCAAATGTATGTCAGAAATTGTCTTCCTAAACAAGCGACTTTGACATAGTGAACTTCTCAAGTTGATTTCTCACAGTACAAGTCCCATTTTGCTAAATATTTTTAGCCATAGCTTCCTTGCCTCCTAACTTAGATTTTGAATGCTCAATTAGAAAAAAATTTACACTGTGCACTGAGATCTAAGCAAAATGCTAACATGAAAAAGTGCGTGACTCTGAGAGCTCTATCTGTAGACTTTACATATACATGTTCTTATTGATCGTACACACAACCTGAAAGGAATTAGACCATCAAATTTTGAACATATCTTGATAGCTTCTAAATTAGATGTGTACAAAAGATTTCCTGATCCACTTGATCAAGCTGAGAGAAATCAGAGAAAGACTCGATGCTAACTCAGAAAGATGACTCTCTACACATCTATCACATGAACTCTTGACTTCTAATGACTCTCCTCATTTACTTCTTTACGTTATTGAATTATATACATATGATTCTAGACTCATCCTATTGAAGCTCAAGGTCAAGGACAAAGCATGGAAGCGCATCAAGGAAGTGGACACACAAGAAGAAGGAGCTAGTAGGGAGCTCCAAGAAGCACCTGTCAAATTTTCAGATGAAATCCCTATAAAAATAGTGATTATTATCACTAAAAACCATTGTAAATACCATTTTCCATTTTTGTAACTCCATTTTGTTCAAGCCAAGGAGTCCTCGAGCTTGAGGAGTATTAGAACTACCATCCTACCGAGTTTCATAATTTTTAGACTCCGTTTGAGCCCCCAAATAAGCCCAGGAACCTATTTTTTAACTAGGCTGGACACTAGGTCTGGACAGGGCCAAAACCACTCAAAAACTATAAAAAGGGATGGAGAGCTCATTTTTGAGGTTGGCTTGTTGTAGATTTCAGCTTTGTAAGAGAGCTCTTGTATAATCGAAGATCTTCCATTGTTCCATTCCTTGCTCTGACTTTGTGCGCGCGTGTGTGTATGTGTGTGCATGCTTGTGTGCTTTCACTCACGCACTTGTGCCATCACTTGCTCACGGTCTTCATACCGGTCCTCACGTCTCCACGGATCGACATTTATGAGGTGTATCTCTTCACGTTGGTACTCACCATTGTACTAGATTGACACCAAATTTGGCGCCGTTGCCGGGGAGAGAGCTTGGAGGACGAGCGTGTGACGGTAAGACGTAGAGTAGCGACGTTGGAAGGTAAAAAATCACCATTTTCAGTTCAGTTTCTGAGTTTTTCTCCTTCTTCATCATCCCCATCTTCTTCCCTCTTCATATTCTCTGTTTTTTTTCCATTTTCGCCACTACATTCCCTTCGTATTTCACTTGCGGCTGTGAGGAATAGGCGCTGAGGGTGCTCAGAGCAAAAGCGCTGAAGAAACGTGCTTGAAAACCTCTCAAAACTCAAGAAATCTGATTCAATATCGCGGAGTGACAAGAACAGCGTCTGGTATCGCGTAGGAGGTATCGCCAGTTTGGAGATAGATTTTTGCATGTACAGGCTGATAGGAGTGACAAGGAGGGCAGAAGGTACACATATCTGCAAAAATTTTTGAATTTGGGCTTAAAAATCTCCAAGTATCGTGTCCGGTTGAGTTTTGGTATCACGATATCAAAATTCCCGAGTATCGCGATACTTGTCGAGGTATCGTATCGTGCACGCCCACTTGAGGTATCGCGATACCATTTTGGTATCGTATCGTCAAGTGCTGGTATCGCGATCACGGTCGCCCTAGTGGTATCGCGATCATGGTCGCCCCAGTGGTATCGTATCGTGGTCCACCTGGTATCGTATCGTGCCAGTCTTGGTATCGTATCGTCGATCGTGCAGTATCGTATCGTCGGCCAAGTTGGTATCGCGATCGTCTAAATTTTGGTATCGTATCGTCAAGTGTTGGTATCGCGATCGCGGTCGCCCCGGTGGTATCGTATCGTGGTCCACCTGGTATCGTATCGTGTTAGTCTTGGTATCGTATCGCCTCCAATTTCAGTATCGTATCGTGTCATTACAGGTATCGTATCGCGAGGTTAAGTGGTATCGTATCGTGCAAATTAGAGATATCGTATCGTGACCACTTTCAGTATCGTATCGTCTATCGTGGTCCAGTGGTATCGTATCGGGGTCCACCTGGTATCGTATCGTGCTAGTCTTGGTATCGTATCGTCGATCGTGCAGTATCGTATCGTCGGCCAAGTTGGTATCGCGATCGCAGTTATCCTAGTGGTATCGTATCGTCTAGGTGGTATCGTCTGAAGGGGTATCGTGTAAGACAAAGGTATCGTATCGTGGGAAATTTGGTATCGTATTGCCTGTCCTGAGTTCCCAGAGAGATCCTGTTTCCCTGTTTTAACCCCCAAAACCCTGAACTGGCATAACTTTCTCATACGAAATCCGTTTGCTGTGATTTTGGTTTTGTTGGAAAGCTCGTGGGGAGTACAACCAAAACATCAACGATTATTAGATAGTGTATTTTGAAGTTGACCCTCAGGAAAACTGGAAAACCAAGGTGTTCCAAAGGATTTTGAGCAATAGAAGAGAACTTTGGGACTAGAAGCCAAGGCTTATGAACCTGCGATCTGGCAGACACTTAGGCAAGGATAGACAAAGCATTAGGTCATCTGAGGCTAGTGTCAACCATACAGCCAAGTCTTGGGCTCAACAGCTTAGTGGTTGTCCTTACACGCTAAGTTCAGAAACCAGTGACTCAGAAATGTCTTTTAGCATGGAGAGACCCACACGTGGCTCAGGCACTGCTTATTTACAGACACCAGAAGGTCCCTATAAGACCCAATTGGAGTATATCAGGACCAACCAATTAGGTGCTCGCATCTATGAGGATGGTCTAAGACGATCAGTGGTTCAACTCAAGAATCCTGACCAACCCTTTGGACTTGAACACCCAGTAGTCAAGTTCGAAGAGGGTGCTTACATTGATAAGGAAGGAACAATGTATGTGGTTACCAACTTACCAGATAGGACAGATGAGTTTGGAAATATCATTCCTGAGAATGAGATAGGAGACCTAGAGCAAGGGGACCTAGGAGGAGAACCCAAGACCCCTAGAGGTAAGTCAGTCTTGACTAGAGTGATCACTCCAGAATGGATTCCTCAAGATAACAAAAGCATAGAACTATTCGTGAATAGAGAAACGGAGGAAGCCTTTTAGAGATTTAGGCCAGATCAACCCAGCCCAGTAGTCACCATCTATGAATTCAAGGACCCAGAGACACCAGGGAAAGCTGTCTATCTAGATCACACATCTCAGAAATTATTCTTGGTATCAGATCATGACAGACATGCTTACACTTGGCAAGGTGAATCAATTTTCCCTCCACCAAGATCTGATGTTTCCCAGGGCCTCCAAGGAGTCGGATCATCCAAGGGTCATGAAACAGAGGGAAAGGACTAGAGAGAGACCGGAGACCGGAGGTAAGCTTTGCAGACACTGTAGGCAGAGACAGATCAGGAAATGGAACGGAAAGACCTGAAAGGGAGAGACATAGAGCTTATAGGCATCAAAGAGATGATCATGATTTCCCATTGCCTAGACCACGAGAGCACTCAAGAACCCTTAGACCCTCTCAAGTGGTTAAGACAATGAAGAACTACTTTGATGGATTTGGAGATCCTTATGATCATGTGGCGGAGTTCAAACAAGTGCTAAGAGCTGAACAGGTTGAAGACTTATTCACCCAGTTCGAGGCATTTGGTTTGACTCTTAAGGGTACTACCTTAGCCTGGTTTCAACCTCTAAACAGTCGCAACTATAGAGAGATAGGTCAGCTATTAGAAGAATTCATTGTGGAATTTTCCAAAAGCGGTATCAGGCATAACACATCATCCTTGATCCACAGCTTCAACCAGACACCCCAAGAAATAGCGCGACTTGCAGGAAGAAGGTTTAGACAGTACTTGGAAAGATGCCCTGTACCAGAATTACCCACATCAGCCAAACAGGTGGCACTGTTTTTAGATGGCCTATTGAGCACAAAATTAAGGTCATATGTATACTTGAAAGAGCCTAGATCCATAGAAGAGTGTGTACGGATATGCATTGACATAGAAGACAACTTGGGTGAGGAGATAGGACTATCCAAACTCTATAAGGACTCTGATAGTTCTACAAGTCATACCTCTAGAACCTCCACTGAGATAGATGAGATAGCTGAGCAAGTGGCCAAAAAACTAGGAGTTCAAAATAGACAAATGCCAAGGGTCACTTCAGTGAAGCGATGTTATACATGTGGAGGAGATCACATGGCTAATGTTTGCCCGTTGACGACTCAACCCCAAGGAAACCCTAATGCTCTATATTGCACCATTGAGAGGAAATATACAAATCATACGACCCAAGATTGTCCCTATAACAGGCAGGCTGTTAGACAAAATTATCAGCAACCTTAGCAGCAGGGTAGGTATCAGAATCATTACCAACAGCCATATTATAGGCCACAACAATATCAACCTCAATACCAGCAGCAATATCAGGCACCATATAGGCCACAACCAGTCCTAGGAAACCAACCGCCAGCTCCTGCCAATGTGATCCCAGTTAAATATACGATGGCGGAGGAGAACCCTAATAGAGCATTGGTGCCACTAACCCCATTGGTCTCAGAAAATGATTCTCACGCTCATGGTTCAGACTACTTCCATGAAGATAGTCCACATGCTTATTATATAGAGTCACCTGAGCAAAGTGAGACTTCTCAGTGTCAATATGAGACACCACCTATGGAACAAAATTGGGAGCCAGAATACTCCAATGTCATGTATACGAATCCAAATCCTAGGCCCTAATTGAGACAAGTAAGACCACAAGCCCCTAGAGGACCATGCTTTAGATGTCAGGGCGACCATTTCATTCGTGAATGCCCCCACCAACCAGCTCTGGGACAAGGGCAAAACATCACAATACAAGGCTTTTGTCGTGAGTGTGGCAAGGAACATCTTCCTAGGGAGTGTCCGAGAAACCCCTCTAGTGCACCCAAGGTTACACCCATCAATGTGGTAGGCTTAGTGGCAGATTCAAGTCCAAGTAGTAGTAATGTGGCTCCTGTACAGGCAGTTACTAGGGCACAGGCTGCACAACAAGCAAAACCATCCGAGCAATCGGAGTCAAGTGAATCAGGAGAGCCTAGTAAGAGGAAACCAAGAACATGGAAGGATACCAGAGAGAAGGCTAATCGCGAGTGGAACAAAAAGCTATCCAAGCTAGAAGAAAGCCTAAGGGATACCAAAACAAAAATAGAAGACATGGCATCTCAAAGCCCCTCACATACCGAAGCTCCATCCACTCCACCTCATTCCACCCTACCACCCATTGTAAATAACCCACAACCAGGGTCTGTTCTTGCAGATCCAACCCCAGAAAGCTTGGACATGATGTTCAAGGCCTACCAGGCTCGTCTTCAAGAAGGGCCAACAACTGCAAACTTGGACAAGAGTTACTCGAGAGCAGATTTAGAGATTGAACGGATGAAAATGTGCATGAAAATGGTAGAACAAGCTCAAGCTATACTTGAGACTAGTCAAAAGTTCAATGAGACAAACTCTGTCAAACCGGATTTGCATTTCCAGGGCTTACTAGAAAGATTAGAGCAGTTGGTAAACAAACCACAAGTTTCTTTACCTCCACAGGCTCAACCAGTTATTGAGAGAGGAAGCTCACCACCAATGGGAGCTTATGTTCCTAATTCCACGGATGCTGGAATACCTCCTTCAATTCAACAGTACTCTCAAGAGTTCTTGCGAGAAATACAAGAAGAGAAATGGGCCAAGGAGAAGGGTAACTCCCCTCCTATTCCTGAGATTGATGATATTCATGATCAATTTCCCCAAGACATCCTGTCTATCTATGGAGATCAAATAGAGCAACAAGAGGATGAGAGATTAGATTTTGAATCTAATTCTTTACAAGAGTTGCCTCATTTCACAGGCCCATGGGAATCTGAATCTCTCCAGATCAGAGCTCCCACAATATTGGTAAGAAATGAAGACTCAGTGATTCCAAGAAACACTGATGTTGTGAAGAACACTAAGGTTCAATGTCATCTCACTATGGCAGAGCTGCTCAAAGCAAAACCTGAGCTCTGGAATCATGTGAAGGATCAGGTTCCAGAACTTGAATCCAATATGCCAAAAGTAGGCTCTAAGAAAAAAGTTCCAGAGATACCTCTCGACAAGATAGGAGACATGAGCGAAGGTGAAGAAGGTAACACTTATCTTCTGATCACCTATCAAGGTTACACAACCAAAGCAATTGTAGATTCGGGAGCTGGTGTTGCTATTGCGACCACCTCCTTGTGGAAGCGATGGGGCAAACCCACATTAAGACCAACGAGAATGAAACTTCAAATGGCAGATGGTCATTTTGAAAGACCTCTAGGATTGCTTGAAGGGATAACTCTAACCACTTGTGGTGTAGAGTTTGAACATACATTTGCTATATGTGACTTTGAGAAAAATAATGTCTACGAGATGATCCTAGGAAGACCCTTCCTACGACAATTGCAAATAGTACAAGATTGGGGAACCAACTCCTTGTACTTACAACACTTAGGGGTCACAACCAAGGTCAATTTGAAGGATTACACCTTCAGAGATGTACCACCCCTACAGTGGAATCCTATCCACAAAGCGAAAGAAGATTCTATCTCCGTGCATTCTGGAAGTTCACCCGATCCATCATGGCTGCATGAAGATACTCACTTGTGGATGTGCAAGGTCGCAGAGGAAGAGGAAAAGCACCTAAAAGTGAGAGAAGAAGGAACTCCCCCAGGAGATAGACCAATAAAAGACCCAGCCTATACACCGATGATATTTCCAGATGAGGAATTTGAGCCTCATGGTTGGGCAGAAATCTTAGCTACCATGGACATTGCAGTCAATGAAGAACAATGGACACCTCATTGTGATGAGGAGGGTTATGACATTTCAATTTTCATGTGTCAGCCCCTGTTGGAAGAGTGTGATCCTAGTGAGTTCATAGAAGAAGAAGAGAATGACGATGATCTAGAATCCATTGTGATGGATACTTACTTTGACTCAGAGGAACACTATTTAGAAGACATAGGAGTGTTAACCCAAAAAGAAGAAGAACCCCTCACGAGTATTAAAACGATAAATTCAAAGGAAGGAGGTGAAGGAGGTCAAAAGAAAAAGAAAAGAAAAGCAGTGAAACAAGAAGAGGAAGAATCATTGTTTGAAGTACCAGAAAATTTCAAGAAATATGAAGTGGAAGACCGAAAAATTTTGGTACCAATGCCTAAGAGAGAGGCCATTATAGGAGAAGCATATGACAATAAAGAAAAGACCAAAAAAATTGTAGTGACCATTGAAGGGAACGAAGAGCGATGTACGTACATAGGAGACGACCTAAGTGCAAAAGAAGAAGCAGAGCTTGTAGCTCTATTAAGGGAATATAGGGACGTGTTCGCATGGCACTATAGAGACTTGAAAGGAGTAGATCCAAAGATTTGCTCTCATACGATTCCGATGACCGCTGATGCCAAGCCCACCAAACAAAAGCCCTACACATATAATGACAATTATGCAGCCAAAATAAAGGAGGAAATTGACAGGCTGATTGAAGCTGGATTCATCTATGAGATTGAGCACACTGAATGGGTGTCCCCCATTGTAGTGGTGCCCAAGAAGAATGGGAAATTGCAAGTGTGCATTAACCTTAAAAAAGTTAATGCCGCTACGATCATAGATAGTTATCCACTTCCAATCACCAAACAATAGAGCGTGTTGCAGGCAAGGAAGTTTATAGCTTCCTTGATGGATTTTCAGGTTACAACCAAGTAGCCATTGCCCCCGAAGATCAACACAAAACGGCCTTTGCCACAGAATGGGGAATCTTTGCATTTCGTGTGATGCCATTTGGGCTCACCAATGCACCTGCAACATTCCAAAGGATCATGTGTCATGTCTTCAATGAGTTCTTGCGAAAGAGCTTAGAAGTATATGTGGATGATTTGTGCGCTCATTCCCAAGAAAGAAGTTACCACATCCCTGAGCTCAGACAGATCTTCAACAAGTGTAGAGAATATCGAGTGTGTCTGAACCCAGAGAAGTGTGTGTTCATGGTACGACAAGGTAAGATCTTAGGTCACATTGTTTCTAAGAATGGAATTTCAACAGATGAAGACAAGGTAAGAGCGATAGCAGAGTTGCCAAGACCAAGGAATGTTAAAGAGGTACAAGCCTTTATGGGCCATTGTGGATATTATCGTAGGTTTATCCACATGTATGCCATCATTGCTAAACCTCTTTATGGGTTGTTAACAAATTTTGAGTGGAACGAGGAATGCGAGAATTCCTTCAACGAGCTGAAAAGACGTTTGTGCACAGCACCAATATTGACTACTCCGGATTGGAGCAAACCCTTTCATGTCCATGTAGATGCCTCCAATCATGCAATAGGATGTGTGCTAGCACAACCCACAGGTGAAGGAAACCTAGATTTGCCGATAGCATATGCTAGTAGGCAATTAAATGCAGCTGAACGAAATTATACCACAACGAAGAGAGAAGGCTTAGGCATGGTATACGCTGTGAAAAAGTTTAGACACTATTTATTGGCCAATAAGTTCAAGTTTTCACTGATCATCAAGCTTTACTATATTTGGTCAATAAACCTTTCAATACAGGCCGCTTGGTGAGATGGTTCCTCTTACTAATGGAATACGACTTTGAAGTTGTTGTCAGGAAGGGTAGAACCCATCTTAGGGAAGACCATCTTTCTCGTATCACTTCAGGAGAGCCACCGCAAGGAGTGTCTGATGAATTGCCCGATGCTTATCTGTTCAATTTAGAAGTTGTTCCTAAATGGGCAAATAAGTTGGTACCAGTCCTAACCTTTGGGCCTGCAAATAAAAATTTGAAAACAAGCAAAGAAGAAATTGTAAGATCACAAAAGTATCAAATATTGGCCGGAAGCATGTACAAACAAGATCCAGAGGGTGTACTAGCTTGTTGTGTTGAGGACGACGAACATACTAGTTGGATGCAACGAGCCCATGAGGGAATGCTAGGAAATCACTACTCTAAACAACAAACATTGCAGAATCTAAAACGTTTAGGAGTGTATTGGCCTAGCATGGACAAAGAAATACAGGAGTGGATCCAGAATTGTCCAGTGTGCCAGAAGAGACCCCCAGTGGAGCATGCCACTCTTTATCATGTGTCATTAATCCCAGATTGGAGTGCTCCATTGGTTGAGTCCATGAGATCGGGAACATTACCCAATCAGGCTAGTCTTGCAAGAAAATGGAGCATGGAGCAAGAGGCTCAAGACTATGCCTTAGTAGGAGACAACCTATATCGAAGAGGCAAGGATGGTTACCTAAGACTGTGCGTTCATGAATCAAACTATTTGAAAGTCTTAGAAACTGCACACAGCGGTGCTGCAGGTGGACACTTTGGGCCTGACAGAGTAATTAAGACCATTCTATTCTCAGGACTTTGGTGGCCCACTCTTCATATGGATGCACATACTTATGTGAAGAAATGTGACACATGCCAACATGCCCAATATCCGATAAGAAAAGATGAAATGCCCTTGAGGCCCATGATGGGAGGACGCGCATTCTCGAAGTGGGGCATAGACTTTGTTGGTCCTATTAACCCCCCAGCTAGAAACTCCCATGCAGAATACATTATTGTAGCCACAGATTACCTTACAAAGTGGGTGGAAGTAAAAGCCACGACAAAGAATGATGCTCAAACGACGGCTAAGTTCTTATTCGAAAATGTGTTCACTAGATATGGGTTACCAATAGAGTTGGTTAGTGATAGAGGTACGCACTTCTTGAATGAGGTCATTGAACATCTCCTTCACTATAACCATGATAGATTAGGAAACCTCTTCGTCAGCATACCCTTGAGCACTTAGCTCAAGACCCAATCTCTTGCACCATACTTCTTGCCATGCATTTTCCAAGTACGCATACGTAGGGCCACATTACAAGGCCATGCACAAGGCACATATTTTGTTCAACCCATGCACTAATGCACTTACCCACCATTCATTATGGGTTACAAGTACTTGGCATGAAAACTATGAAAGCCATCTTTGGAAGAACCAGACGACATCAAGATGACAACAACAAGAGCAAGGAAGCCATCCACCACCGAGAGTTGCTCACAATCAACATTGACCACCTCCTTTGAGCAGCTAGCAGTTTTGGAAAGCTCACAAATGCACCATCAAGATGGAATACACGGAAGACGTACATACAAAGGGACTACAACCTGCAAGAGCTAGCAATGGCAAAGTGAAGAACTAGACAAACGTCTAGGCTACATTGGAAAGAGAAACCGCTCCTATTGATACACGAACGACACTACCTCTCAACGTACTACATGGGACAAGCACCACAACAAGGATCTGTCAGGGACGACAGACTCAAGAGGGGGGGGAGTGTTGAAGCTCAAGGTCAAGGACAAAGCATGGAAGCGCATCAAGGAAGTGGACACACAAGAAGAAGGAGCTAGTAGGGAGCTCCAAGAAGCACCTGTCAAATTTTCAGATGAAATCCCTATAAAAATAGTGATTATTATCACTAAAAACCATTGTAAATACCATTTTCCATTTTTGTAACTCCATTTTGTTCAAGCCGAGGAGTCCTCGAGCTTGAGGAGTATTAGAACTACCATCCTACCGAGTTTCATAATTTTTAGACTCCATTTGAGCCCCCAAATAAGCCCTGGAACCTATTTTTTAACTAGGCTGGACACTAGGTCTCGACAGGGCCAAAACCACTCAAAAACTATAAAAAGGGCTGGAGAGCTCATTTTTGAGTGGCTTGTTGTAGATTTCAGCTTTGTAAGAGAGCTCTTGTATAATCGAAGATCTTCCATTGTTCCACTCCTTGCTCTGACTTTGTGCGCGCGTGTGTGTATGTGTGTGCATGCTTGTGTGCTTTCACTCACGCACTTGTGCCATCACTTGCTCAGGGTCTTCATACCGGTCCTCACGTCTCCACGGATTGACATTTATGAGGTGTATCTCTTCACGTTGGTACTCACCATTGTACTAGATTGACACAGCCCATGTACATTAAATTATTCGTTATCATTCTAATGATCATCTATACCCATTGTACAAGAATTTTCATCTGTAATGTACATATGTATACAAGCTACATTTTTGAGATCTCTCCACTTTCTCCAATAACTTCTTTGACTTCATTTTGATTTCTGACTTGCTTCAAGTTCTTCATAATAATCAATTGGAGATTGCGTTCTTCCAAAAACTCCCCCTCAATCACTAATTGTGATTATGTCATTCTTCTTTATTCCTGCCATCTCCTTGAACTTCTGTAACTTAGGTCCATCTAAGCTCTTTGCCAAAGTATCTGCAACTTGCTCTTTTGTTGGTGTATACAAGACTTCAATCTCTTTTTCAAGCACCTTTTCTCTCAAGAAATGATACTGAATCTCTATGTGTTTAGTCCTAGCATGAAAAACAAGATTACCTGCCAAATATAATGAACTCATGTTGTCTCCAAAAATAATTGGAGTACTCTGATCCGTTCCAAAACTCTTCAATAGGGTCTTCAACCATATCACTTCCTTTATTGCCTCTACCATTCCTTTGTACTCAGCTTCTATGGATGACAAAGCAATTGTATGTTGCTTCTTTGAGCACCAAGAGACTAACTCATCTCCAATATAACAGAGATAACCATGAGTAGACCCTCTATCATCTGAATTACTTGCCCAATCTGCATCACTAAACACTTTGATTCTTGTGTCAGAAGTAAAACCATAATACAAACCTTCACTTAGGGTTCCCTTGATATATCTAAGTACTCTTTGAGCTGCAATCCAATGATTTTTCTTGGGACAATGCATAAATTGTGATAAGACACCAGCTGCATATTATAAATCTAGTCTTCTCAAGGTAGCATAGATCAAAATACCTACCAAACTCTTATATTTCTTCATGTCATTTATTTCTTCTCCTCCATATCTACTCAATTTATGATTTGCCTCCAATGGTGTGGTTGAAGGTTTGCAATCTTTCATGTTGAACTTGACCAAAAGATTCTTCAGGTATCTCTCTTGTGTAACATATACTCCATGTTGAGTATACACAATCTACATTCCTAAGAAATAAGACAAGCTTCCCAAATCACTTATCTTAAACTCCTTTTCTATTTTCTTCTTAAGCTCCTTGATTCCTTAAGCATCTGTACCTATGACAATAATATCATCAACATAAATACACATAAAAGAACTTAACAAGCCTGTAATTTCATGCCCTTGGAGCCTGCTTCAAACCATACAAAGCTCTCTTGAGCTTACATACATAATCTGATCCAATTGAATCCATGAAACCTTGTGGTTGCTCCATGTACATCTCATCTGCAATAGATCCATTCAGAAATGCATTCTTCACATCCAATTGTGAAAACTTCCATCCTTTACAAGCAACAATAGCAATTAGGGTTCTAATTGTAGACATCTTAGCAACTGGACTAAAGGTTTCATCATAATCTACCCCATAAGTTTGGGCATAACCTTTAACCACAAGTCTAGCTTTGTACCTAGACACCTCACCATTTGCAAAACTTTTTGTCTTATACACCCACTTACATCCAATTACCCTCTAGTTCTTTGGTCTTAGCACTAATTCCCATGTCTCATTCTCAAGTAGACCATCATACTCTTCTTCCATTGCCTTCTCCCAATTTTGTTTTCCTTTAGCTTCTTCATATGTGGTTGGATCTTCATTTGTCTTCACAATATAAGCATAATCTCTTGTTGTTAAGAAAGATGTATCATAGCTTTGCCTTATAGGTTCCTTTCTTTCTCTCAAAGATCTTCTGACCTCTGCATTTCTTGAAGTCTCAACTACATTTGATTTTGGATCAAATCTTGGCCTATCTTCATTATTGCCCTGCAATTACAATCATCATCATCAATGTCTTCTTCATACACCTTTACTTTTGTCTTCCCTTTCCTTTATATTTCTTCAAAATCTACATAATTATTAGTTGACCATGTATACCATGTGCTTTGCTCATCAAATGTAACATCTTTTGTGACTCCACAATCTGTATCCCATTTGTCTATCATCATACCCAATAAACACATACTTCTCTACTTTGGGCTCTAGCTTATGCCTTAATTGAGAGGGAACGTAAGCATATGCCAAACATCCAAATACCTTACAATGATCAAGAGTAGATTTCTTAACCCACCATGCTTCATAATGTGTTCTACCATCCAAAGCTTTGCAGGGTAACCTATTCACAAGGTATGTTGCAGTGTTGATAGCTTCTACCCACAAGTAGTTGGGACAATTCTTCTCTTTCATCATTGATCTTGCGAACTCTGCAAGAGTTCTATTTCTTCTTTCTGCAACTCCATTTTGTTGAGGAGAGTACCTGCAAGTTACTTCTCTTGTTATACCTGCATTCCACAAATAATCATCAAATTCTTTAGAAAAATATTCTCCCACTCCATCTGATCTCAACATCTTGAGCTTTTGTCATGTAATCCTTTCTGCATAAGCACGATAATGCTTGAATGTCTTGAACACTTCAGATTTGTCCTTGATTACCCAAAGTGTAATCCATCTTGTTGCATCATCAACAAACAACACATAATATCTGGATCCATTTATACTATAGTCCCTTGAAGGACCCCACACATCTGTATGAACCAACTCAAGCATATTTGAATACTTGTATCCTGATTTATTGTATGAACTTCTGTGAGCTTTACCTAATTGACAAGCTTCACACTTGTATACCATGTGTTGACCTTCAACATTTGGCAATCCAAGCACTACATCATTCTTTGACATTTCTTTAAGTAAACAATGCATGTCCCACATTACCTTGGACCTTGAGAGTAAAAAGCCTTCCTTCTTTTTTACCTATAATAATGCTTCTATATACCTTATTTGGATCTTGCATATAAACACCATCATTTGTGAATCTGACTTCATATCCCTTCTCCACAATTTGTCCTACACCTATCAAGCTTTTAGGAATAGTAGGAACATAAAGTACCTTGCTCAAGAGTGTGCTTCCACTCTTTGTCTTCATTGATCCAATGCTTTCCACCTTATGCTTGGTGTTGTCTCCTGTTTGAACTCTATGTCCACTCACCTTTGCTTCCATATCAGTCAGCAATGATATGTTGCCACTCAGATGATTACTACATCCTGAGTCAATATAGAATACCCTTTGATCTTCTCCTATTGCTTCATGTGTTGCATTCAAGATGAGAGTCAAGTCATCCTTCTGATATGATGCATAATTATAATAAGTGTTATTATAGGACTGAGGTTGAAAGCTTCTTCCACCTCCTCTAGCATATGAAGTCCTACCACCTCTTCCTCTGAAGTTACCTCTTTGATTTCTGTCTCCTCTACCTCTTTGATTAAAACTCTGATTATGACTTCCACCATTTTGATTGTTATACCAACAATCATTTTCCAAATGATTTATTCTGCCACAAATCCAACAAGCTTTAACATTATCTTTGTTCTTGACTCCTCTTCCTTTGCCTCTTGAATTCATCTTTCCTCTTGTGAAATAAACTTGGCTTGAAGATCCTTCATCATCATTTGTCTATTTGTCGATGTGTGGTGCGAGGGGATGTGCGATGCTCGCAGTGAGCGTCGCTAAAGCAACAATTTAAAAAAGTGTCGCATAAGCGATGCTTTTTTTCATCGCATAAGCGATGCTTTTTTGTGACGCATAAGCGATGGTAAGTAAAGTCGCTTATGCGACGCCAACTGCACTACTTTTACAATGCCTTACCATCGCTTACAGGATGGCTTTTTGATGAAAACAATTAAAATGGTGGAGGCTCTTTGATTGGCATCTTCACACATCTGATCGAAGAGCTCTCCAACGTTCGCAATTGTGCTGTGCTTACGAGCTGAAACAATCGCTTGCGGAATTGTTGTTTTGTTAATCTCTATCTTATTGTCTCTCTCTGTCTCTGTTTCTCTCTTTCTCTCTTTGAATTATCTCTTTCTCTCTCTCTCTCTCTCTTTTATTGCAAGTCATTCAAGAAGCTAACCAAGAAAAAAATATGGCTAACTATTGTAAGTACAATTTCCCTTCTTTGTATATCATTTGAATTGATTTATTTTCATTAATTAGCATACTCAAATTTATTGATAAGCACATATACACATATACATGATGAAGATGCACATTCACACATATACACATGCACATACACACACATATATACACACACATACATGTGCGCGTACACTTACACATACACACACATACACATGCATATGCACAAACATTTCTACAACCACATAAAAAAACTTGCATGCATGCATTATTGCATATATAAATACACATGCACACATTAACATATACTTAAATACATGTATATGCACATCCACATGCATGCACATGGATGCAAATGGAAATGCATCCACACACACATGCATGTTTCATACATATACACATGCATATGCATACACTTGTATATGTTTATACACATACACATACATATGCACATATGTATATATACACACACATGCACATATATACACATATATATGCACATATGTACACACAGATATACACATACACACACATGCACATACATACATATACACATATACATGCACATACACACATATACACATACACCTACACATATACATGCACATACATATACACACATATACACATGCACATACACATACACATATACACACATATAGATTTACACATGCACATGCACATACATACATATACACACACATACACATGGACATGCACATACACATACATATACATATACACTTACACATGCACATGCATATACACATATACATATGTACATACATTCATATACACACACATATTACACACATATACATGCACATACGTACACACACACATATACATGCACATACATACACACATATGAATGAATTATATAATTAAAATAAACAATAATAAAAATCAATAGAACAAAAGTTTTCATTACTTAATACCATACATACAATTCAAAACATAACTGAAATGAACAATATATATATATATATATATATATATATATATATATATATATATATATATATATATATATATATATATATATATATATATATATATATATATATATATATATATATGTGTGTGTGTGTGTGTGTGTGTGTGTGTGTGTCAATGTAAATACATATCCAATGTCATAATAAAAAATAATCATCATCATCATCAACATGATAATCATCATCATCATCAGCATCATGATCATCCTCATCCTCATCCTCATCCTCATCATCATGATCATCCATATGATCTGATGTATCTATGTGAGCACCCTATGACGATCGAGATCATCCCTCCTCTGTATGTCTCTCCTCCTCATCCATATCTTCCTCTCCATAATACTCTTGTATTACATATAACAAACATAAATAAGTAAAAAAATTAAAACATCCATAAAAGTAAAATAATTATATAAAATTTAATAATACTCACAAAGGCATCCGCATGATCTCGCATATACTCACTCAAACATCGATATCCAAAATCTATAGCATACTCGATCTCATGTTTCGTAGGATATCGGCCATAATCCTTTCGCTACATTGAAACAAATAAAAAAGATTAGTTTCTTGCATTTTAACTAAAATAAAAAATATACTCACAATAACACATATACTTACAAATGGAGCATGTGTAGCTATATGTGCATATGCATGTGTTGTGTGTGTGTGTGTGTATGCATGTGTATGTGTATATATGCACGTAAATATGATTATGTGAGTCTATGTGTGTGTACATATGATTATGTATGTGTATGTGTATGTGAGTATGTGTATGTTTCTATGTGTGTATTCATTATATGTGTGTAACTGCATGCATGTGTATGTGTGTGTAAAAATGTGCATGTATGTGTGTGTATGTATAAATGTGCATGTATGTGTATATGTGTGTAAATGTGCATGTACGATGTATATGTGTGTGTATGCATGTATTTGTACCTCTATTCTCTCTTTCTCTCATATACATACATACATACATACATAAACACACATAGTCATATCCACATATATATACATAAAAGCAATGTGTAACATGCATTATTGCAACGATGAGCCATAAGTGTCTGCATCTCTTTTAGACACCACTTATGTGACCATCCTGTCCCAAACTCTGTCCCAAGTGAACTAAGTACGTATTTTTTATCCCTCTCATCATGCTCACCACAAAAATAAAAAAAATCATGTAAATAAAACATAAGATATTTATTTCAATTTATATGTAAAATTCATAATTACTTCCACTGTAAGTGGGCAAGGCGCAGGTAAGAGTCGCATAATGCTTGCATTCTTCTCTTGAACTCCAATCCATTCCCTATGTACACAATGTTTCCCTCTGGCTCTATATCACATTCTAGCTCTAACGTGTCTGTGCATGTCCTCATAGGCACATGTGCTCTGCTATCGTGATCTCGAGGTGGTATAGGTGTCCTGAAAATAGATAGATAAAAATAAATAAAAATATGTGTTATAATACCATTAAAACATTTTGTGAAAAAAAACATACCTATGAACAGATAGTTGTCTTGCTGCATGTGGAGCCGCGGAAGAGCCCTCCTCTTGGATCATATAATCCAGCTCATCATCAGCCATCTCTGAGTACTCATGCATAATGATCCCTAGAGTATCAGGCAGAACTCTTGCTCTCATAAGACTTTTTATGAGAGTGCTTTTCGCCTTTCTCTCTCTACTAGGATACATAATACTTGTACATATAAAACAAAATGAGTTAGAAATCAATATATATACATGTACATATGTATGTGTGTATATGTGTATGTAGGTGTATATGTGAGTGTGTGTATGCCTGTAAGCATGTATGTATGCATATGCATGTGCATTATGTATACAAATGTATGCATGTGTGTGTATGTGTGTGTATGCATGTAAGTATGTATGTATGCATATGCATATGCATTATGTATGCATATGATGCATGTATGTGTATGTGTGTGTGTGTCTCTATGTTTGTTATGCATACATATGTGTGTATGTCTCTATGTGCATATATGTGTGTGTATGTGTCCATGTGTGTGTGTGTATGTGTGTGTCTATGTGTGTGTCTATGTGTGTATATATGTGTGTATCTATATATATGTGTCTATATGCATGTGTATGTATGTGTGTAAATGTGTGTGGTTGTGTGGTTGTGTGGATGTGTGTATGTGTGTGTGTATGTGTGTAAGTGTGTATGTGTCTATGTGTGTATGTGTGTGTATATGTGTGTGTCTATGTGTGTATATATGTGCGTATATATATATATATATATAGTGTGCATGTGTCTATATGCATGTGTATGTATGTGTGAAATGTGTGTGGATGTGTGTATGTATGTGTGTAAGTCTGCATGTGTCTATGTGTGTATGTGTGTGTTTATATATGTGTGTGTATGTGTGTGTGTGTGTAAGTTTGTATGTGTGTATGTGTGTATGTGTGTATGTGTGTGTGTCTATGTGTGTAAGTGTGTGTGTGTCTATGTGTATGTCTGTGTGTATGCATGTGTAAGTGTGTCTGTGTATGTGTGTGTGTGTGTAAATCTTTGTGTATATGTGTGTATGTGTCTATGTGTATGTATCTATGTGTGTGTATGTGTCTATGTGTGTATGTGTATGCATGTAAGCATGTATCTATGCATATGCATGTGCATTATGTATGCGTATGTATGCATGTGTGTGTGTATGTGTGTGTATGCATGTAAGTATGTATGTATGCATATGCATATTAATTATGTACGCATGTATGTGTATGTGTGTGTATGTCTTTTTATGTGTGTGCATGCATATATATGTGTGTATGTGTGTGTGTCTCTCTCTACATGTGTGTGTGTCTATGTGTGTATATGTATGTGTGTGTATGCATGTAAGCATGTATGTATGCATATCCATGTGTGTGTATGTGTGTATGTCTCTCTACGTGTGTGTGTGTGTATGCATATGTATGCATGTATTGCAACTTGTTGGCATAGCTCAAGTACCTCGTTGGCCGTTGAAGTTTCTGGCGGTGGAGAAGTAGCGACACTAACCATCTCTCTAGGTTCTGGTGGGTGCGGTGTGGGCACATGGTGTCTTTGTAGTTCCTTCACCTGGTCAATAAGTTGGTCGTGTGCTTCCAAGAGGTTCGCATAATCTTCCAATACCTGCTGAATGTTCTATGAGGGGATAGCTTGGAATTTAGCAGGATCGATAGGTGCCCCTAGAGTGTTTTCGATGGCCGCTTCTAAATTTTCTTGATTCTGTTGTTGTAACCTCCTATTCTCTTCCTGAGCAGCTGCTAAGTGCCGGCGAAGTAATGCCATGTTTCTTTGTAGTCTAGCATTGTGGGCTAGCTGATCTCTGAGTTGTTCTTCAGTCACCTTACCCGTCTCTGTATATTTAGCTTCTAGCTCCACATGAGATTGGTGAAGGGTGGTAACCTCATGTTGTAATGCAGTATTTAGCTTACCCGTCTCTGTATATTTAGCTTCTAGCTCCGCATGAGATTGGTGAAGGGTGGTAACCTCAAGGCATTGACCCGTGTTTGGAGGTGGGACGATAGATTACAAAGCTCTTTGTTGTTTTCTTCCAATAATCTGTATTCCTGTTTAAGCTGAGCGGTAGCTTCAAACATGGTGCCTAGTGCATGACTAAATGAGGTGGATGTAGGGGTAGAGGTGGAAGATGCAAGGGGTCGAGAAATGGGGAAGGGAAAAGTGGATGTTGTGCTGACGGTGGGTGTATGTGATGATGTGCGTGGAGTTACAAGTGGTGATGTTGAGACAAAAGTGGTGGTGAGTGGTCCTATGGAGGGTGAAATATCCATGGGGTCGGACGTGATTGTGTGTGAAGTGTGAATCGTGAATACGGGAATGGTGGGTGGTGTGTTAGTGGTGGTCATGAATGTGGGGGAGGTGGGGTGGGAAAGGGACTTTCTATCATAATTCTCAAGTTTTTGAATCACATTTATAAGGTTTTCCAAGAATGGAGGTAGGGTGGTTTGTGTTGGTTCTGAGGGGTGTTAAATGGTTTATCGTTTAATCGTTACTCTACTTCCGACTCAAACACTTCAAGTTCAACCGGTTCCAAATCTTCCTAACCGCAATTGTTCTCTTAGCCACGTGGGTCCTTGGGAGTGGTAGGGGTCTGTTAGACAGAGGCCCTATACTATTTTCCCAATTTAACACACAATCTTAATGTCATCCCGTTCTTAGCTCAGTATCCATCCCTGAACAACGGAAGACTGTTCAGTGTATTGGAATTCGAACTTCAGGATTGAGGATAGCAATCCGGTTACTTAATTTATGTGCAAAATATACTTCAATAGCAATGTCAACTAATCCGTACTTCGTCAGGGCAGATAGGTATACCAACCAGACATTATATCTTAAAGTTACGCGGACTCGAACAATCAATCTCCTCGTAATAACGGCTAACCATAAACCAACGATGTCCTACTCACATTCCGACCATTACAACTACTAGTCTTCCCGTAGTTGGAATAAACAGCAAATATAGGCTACAGTATCGAATTTAGTTGCTTACAGAAACGTTACAGACAATTAGTTCAGGATTATCCTTCGCGCTACCTACTTCGCCGAAGAACTACCAATAACATACCGCACTAGATCACGCTCAGAGACACACTCACTCATCACCGAAAAGACTCGCAACACAATACAACTGATTCGTCATTCTGTACTAAGGTGAGAATAATCGACCAGCCGGAGTACAGACGGAACAAAACAAAGCAGAACTTATCCTTCCAACGACATATACGCGCACACAATGCGTTATAGCACTCTCAAACGAGACTTAATCAAACAACACACTGCAATTCCCACAAAAAACGGGGTTGTTGCCACTCTTTTTCTCATTGCCTTAAATAGAGGATTTTTTACAAGGGTGCGCACTTCTGCATTTACCTGCGTGTTTCCTGAAAGATTCTTTTTTCATTTAAGCTCCCTGTCCTCGTACTTTTGTCCTTGTTCGGCGGCCGTCCAGGACTTTTACATTTAAGGCACCTGTCCGGGTTCATTTGTCCTGGTTCGGCGGCCCTCTAACAGGGGGTTAAAAGGGGCACAGTGGTTTGGGGTTGGGAAAGAGGAAATGTAGTAGTGAGGGAAAATGAGTGTGTTAATGTTTGGGTAGGGACATGTGGTTGTCTGAGAGCTAGTAGATAAGAAGGGTGACCTATTATGGTTTGATGGGTGGCTGGATGACCTATCGGCGGTTCGAAAAATTGGCTGGAACTGGTGAATGTAGGTAAAGGGACGGATAGGGAAAGGGTGGTGTGTGACATAGGTTCACTGAGGGTGAATACTGGTTGTTCAAGAACACTAGTGGTGAGGGGTTCGGTGGGCTGGATGGGAGGTGACGATGGAGATGGTATTTTTGTGCGTTCATCAGATTCATCAGTGTTCGTTGGGCTGGTCATATCAAAGTCTGCTTGAGAGGTGGGAGGGAGTGAGGTAGAGACTCCATTTGAATCATCTTTCCCCTTCGTGATCACGTATCGAGCCTTCGTTGGTCATATTGAGGGAGAGTATGATGTAACATGGTCGGCATAGCTTCTATAATCCCACATGTGTCTGCCAAAAGGTTCAAAGATTCAACAAAATAAGGGTCTGCATTCTCTGCTTGTAGCATTTGGTTCACCATTGCTCTGTTTTCCGCTTCTGACAGCCTATGCCTTCTTTGTACTTGTTTGATTGTTTTGTATAGCCGTTTGAGTTGTGCAGTGTAGGCAGGGGCTTCGTCCTCACTCTCCTCCGATGCATTCCCTTGCACCTCCGCTTGTTCATGTGTGCCTTCCACATGAGTGTGTTGTGCCTCATCTTCCCAATGTACTCTTCGTGCATCACAATGTGGGCGTCCTCTCTGGGATGATGATCCGAGACCTTCAGTGTCTGAAAAGAACTCACTCTCAAATAACTGCGTTGTTTGCAAGAAGGTCTCAAATTCAAAGGATGTATCCTCTGCCAATGAAGCCATGGAGGCAAACTCAACATCTGAGGGTAGTGGAGGGGCTGATGGAGTGGGTTGTACCATGCCCTCTGATTGTGTTCGTTGAAGATGGATTGTGAATGGGACCACCTATTCTTCTTCTCTAGGGGAGATTTCTGTGGTGGACTCACGAGGAATTAGAACATGGGAAAGAGATCCACACATTCTTTTAGCTGGTTGAACCCCTAGTTTTCGTCCCTGGAAGGATCGCAACTGTGAGTATGTAAGGGCCCATGTGATCAGCACATCATAAGTGAGGTATCTGTAGATGATTCTCCTAATAGCACAACAACCATTCAAAGTAGGCTTCCTAACTCCTCGTTTGCGTGCTTCATACAATTGGTCTAGGATCCACACTGGCATTTTAATAGGTAGACTCTCTGTCTTTGCTAGCTATAGCCCGTACCAAATCTTCTTATGAGGCTGTGTGAATCGGTCTTGAGCCGGAAATGCAAAATGTTGAAGGCACATTCGCAATGGTATGGGGATGTTTGGGGTGAGGGCACACATCTCTTTCAATTTCTTGAGTTTATTGTTCTTCATAGACTCCAGTATCAAAGGGTCTCGATCGGAGGGTACATGGGTGTTGTACATATGAAGAGCCTCCCTGATTAAAGTTATGTTCAACTCAAACTTTTTCATTTCCTCCTGGTTTGATAGAGAGGGCACCAGGAATGTACCTGGCTGATCTCAAACTCCTGTCACTTTCAGAGTTGCAATCAAGTAATAGCACCTAAGGAAATCGGGTTTAGGCAGAGATGCACTAAAATAATCCTGCAATCCTACTTTCTGCCAAATATCTTGAAGAGGTGCCACGTTTTGTAAAGCTTCAAACTCTCTTGAGAAGAACTGAAATGTCCACCAAACTCCTCCAAATTCAAACTTGGATTCCCAGATATGGTCTGCATCCCCCAAATCTCCTGGCATCTCATTGAACCAATGAGAATGTCCCTTTACTCTTTCTATTAGGTCACTTGGTGGATCCGAGATGGGAATTCGTCTCACATTTAGAAACTCCTTAGGCCTAGCTGTTAGTGGAACCTCCACAGGCATGGTATCCCAATCCATTTGAGTACTAGTGCCTGCCTGGGAGCTCGTGCCTACTACTGCGGCCATGAAACTTCTTGTAGTTGTTGATGCTTATCTGCTATAAGAAAAGACGCACATTAGTGTTGCATAGGAAATAGGATGCTCAGGTGTTCCCTCCACAATACTAACATGACATTCCAAGTGGTTAGTGGTTAGTGGTTAGTGGTTAGAGGTGAAGTGTTTGTGATAGGTGTGAATGTGGGTTAGTGGTTAGTGTCATCCTAGATGCATACTTTGGATATGCAATGTACTCAGAATGCACCTACATCAGAGTGGATGGATTTACAAAATTGGGTCAGGGGGTTTGATACAGGGTTTAAGTCTCCAAACTTTGATTGAGGATTCGTAGCTCTTAGATCTGATGACAGTTAAAGGTTTATGAACTAGATTGTGCTGGATTTGGGACCTTTTGGGTACCCATTGCCAGGCATTTCTAGGTTTGACTGAAGGTGTAATAGTGTGGGGTGTAGGTATCTTTCCTGAGCTGTTTGCCAAGAGTACTTGTGAGCGTTGAATTATGCTAGTGACTGGAGGTGAAGCTATTTGGGCTCGTAAGCAGGCCTTGGGCACCCATATCTGTCTAGCATTGGGGATAGCCTTCATTGACCGCTTAGGGACCCAAATAGAAATGGTATGTCTAGATTGTTGCCTAGGGAACTCCTTCGTTTTAGCCCTTGATGATGTGGCTCGCTTGATGCCTTTTTGAGAACCTGTCTCTAGAGGCGTGGTTTTTTCCCCCTTGCGTATCCAGATTTGCTTCATGCCACGAGGTACTTCATATTGCCTAGGTTGGTGCTCATGCTTCTTGATCCTCGGTCTCCTCAGTGTCGTGTGTTGGTGAGCTTGCCACTTTAGAATGTTCTTTGGAACAGATGGGAACTCCTCATTGACTTCTGTACCTTCAGCAAGAGTGACAATCCTCTGCACCATGGAACTTTGGACAAGAACAACATTGTTATCTTCATGCGGGTTCCTGGAGGGACTAGGAGTTGGTGCCTTTTTTAATGGCCGGAGTGCTTTATTTTCTAATTCAATCGTAAGGCGACTTTGGCCTACCCAAGCCTAAAGAAGTCCACTTCTTAGGTTGAGGTTGACTGCGTGATCATAGATCTAGTCTTGGCCCAAGACAAGAGGTTCAGTAAGATCCTCATCTTCACATACTAGCACTTTTGCTGGCATTAGGACCTCTTGAATGTAGAGGGGAAGTTCCACCTCTCCCATGCAAGGGGTTTCAACACCTCCCAACCCTATGAGATATGCCTCAATAGGATTGACCTTCAATTGCAATTTTCGGTAGTAAGAGAGCCAAACTGCACTAGTGGTTGCTCCTGAATCAATTAAAGCTCTCACGGTCCTTGCACTCTCTCCTTGTCCTACTTCTAGGGTCACAAAAGGTCATCGACCAACTATCTTATGGGACAATTTACGTGAATTTATGCACATGGCAATGTGATAACCAAGAGCTTCATGAGTGTCAGGCATGGGCTGATCTCTACCTTGTCTTCTTAGTTTCATTTGTTGGATGCGTTCTAAACCTTCTGTCTGTGCTTCTTCTCGAATTTTCTTTTCCTCTTCCTTATGTTTCTTTGCAGTATTGAGTCGATTTAGCATTTCTTCCGTTAGGAGTTCTTGATATAACTTGACTCTGCATCTGCTTATGTAACTCGGTAGGATGTCACCTTCTAGAGTGGCTAGTTGTACTACTCCACTTGTGGAGATCCTATTAATAATCATTGATCCATAGCCTCTCTTCTCTAATTTCGGAGCATGTTGCTTCAAGGTATAAACTAGGACTAGGTCTCTTGCTTTCAAGCCCTTATCCTTCACATGTGCATCGAAATATGCTTTTTGCTTTTTTCTTGGCTGCATAGATTCTTGTTGCAGCTATCAATCGTGTTTCACCTAATTGCTCAAGATCAAAGATTTTAGAGGAGAGCTCATGGCCTGTCCAGTCATGCTCTTGTGCTACTTTCAATGTAGGTATCAAAAAGTCCAATGGTAGCACCGCATTCTGGCCAAACACCATCTGAAAGGGTGTGGCTTGGAGTACCATTTTATAGGCAACTCTGTATGCCCAAACAACATGGTGTACTTGTTTGTCCCAATCAGAACATTTATTATTAACTAATTTTGTCAATACATTGCATAGAATCTTATTTGTGCTCTCAGCATGTCCATTAGCTTGTAGATGATAGGGAGCCGACTTCTTATGTATTACCAAAAATTCTTGGAGAAGGTTCTCAATGACTTCATTCAAGAAGTGCATGCCTCTATCACTCACTAACTCAATTGGCAGTCGGTATCTGGTGAACACATTCTCAAATAAGAACTTTGTTGTAGTTTGAGCATCGTTCTTCATTGTGGCTTTTACTTCTACCCACTTGGTTAGATAGTCTGTGGCCACGATGATGTATTCAGCATGCGAACCCTTAGCTGGGGGATTAATAGGACCAACAAAGTCTATTCCCCACTTAGAGAATGCAAGTCCACCCATCATAGGCTTCAAGGCATCTCATCCTTGCGTATGGGATACTGCGTTCGCTGACAAGCATCACACCTCTTCACATAGGTATGTGCATCCATATGAAGGGTTGGCCACCAGAGACCTGCAAATAGTATTGCCTTGATCACCCTATCTGGTCCAAATTGTCCTCCTACTACACCTTGGTGAGCAGTTTCCAAGATCTTGAGATATTCACTCTCGTGGACACATAATCTAAGATACCCATCTTTTCCTGGTTTGTATAGATTATCTAGAATGAGAGTATAATCTAAAGCTTCTTGTTCTAAGCTCCTTTGTCTAGCCAATGTCATCTCTTGAGGGAATGTTTTCTTCCTCAGAAAGGATATTAGTGGCTCACTCCAATCTGGCACTAAAGTCACTTGATAAAGAGTGGCATGTTCCACAGGAGGTCTAGTGCTACACGTTGGGCATTCCTTGCACATTTTATGGACATCTCCTTCCATGGTTGGCCAATGTACTCCGAATCTTCTCAATGTTTGTAAGGTTCTTTGTCTCGAATACTGTTGCTCTAATGCACCCACATGTGCTAATTGCAACCAATTTGCATACTCATCCTCTTCCACACAACAAGCTAATATTCCTTGATCTGTATGCTTGTACATACTCCCTGGCATGATATGATACTTTTGGGTTTTCACTATCTCCCTATCTTGGGTGTTTACTATTGGATGATTAGGCTTGTATGTCAATACTGGCACTAATGGCTTAGCCCATTGAGGTACAACTTCCAAATTGAATAAGTAAGCATCAGGTTGGTCATTTGATACTCCTTGTGGGGCCTTTCCAAATTTGAGCCTCGAGAGATGGTGTGTCTCAAGTGAGGTCCTACCTTTCCTCACCACAACCTCAAAGTCATATTCCATGAGTAAGAGAAACCATCTTACTAATCTACCTATGTTGCATGGCCTGTTTACCAAGTACAGCAGAGCTTGGTGATCAGTAAAAAATTTGAGCTTATTTGCAAGCAAATAGTGCCTAAATTTTTTAACTGCATACACCATGCCTAATCCTTCTCGTTTAGTGGTCGTATAGTTTCATTCAGCTGCATTCAATTGTCTCCTAGCATAGGCAATTGGAAGATCCATATTACCTTCACCTATAGGTTGTGCAAGTACACATCCAATAGCATAATTGGATGCATCCACATGAACATGGAATGGCTTGTTCCAACCTGGTGTGGTCAAGATTGGTGCTGAACATAATCGTCGTTTAAGCTCATTGAAGGAGTTCTCACATTCATCAGTCCACTCAAAATTGGTCGAAAGTCCATACAGAGGCTTTGCAATGATGGCATACATGTGTATGAAGCGTCGGTAATAACCACAATGCCCCATGAAAGCTTGCACTTCCTTGACATTCTTTGGCCTAGGTAGTTCTGGGATCGCTCTCACTTTCTCTTCGTCAGTGGAGATGTCATTCTTTGACACTATGTGTCCTAGAATCTTACCTTGCCTGACCATGAAAACACACTTCTCTGGGTTCAAGCAGACTTGATATTCTCTACATTTGTCAAAGATTTTCCTGAGTTGAGGTATATGAGTCTATCTAATGTTGGAATGAGCACAAAGATAATCAACATAGACTTCCAAATTCTTCCTGAGGAACTCTTTAAACACATGGCACATCAATCTTTGGAAGGTTGCAGGTGCATTCGTAAGCCCGAATGGCATTACCCTAAAAGCAAATATGCCCCACTCTCTGGCAAAAGCCATCTTATGCTGATCTTCTGGTGCAATAGCTACTTGATTGTAACCACAGAACCCATCCACGAAGCTGTACACTTCCTTGCTTGCTACATTTCTAATAGATGCTCAGTGATTGGAAGTGGGTAACTATCTCTGATAGTGGCTGCATTAACCTTCTTCAAGTTAATGCATACACGTAGTTTACCATTCTTTTTGGGCACCACTACAATGGGGCATACCCACTCAGTGTGCTCAATTTCATAAATAAATCCAGATTCCACCAAATGATCTATCTCTTCTTTGATCTTGGCAGCATAATTATCATTATATGTGTATGGCTTTTGCTTAGAGGGTTTGGCATGTGAGCTCATGGCGATAGTGTGTGAGCATATGTCAGGGTCCACCCCTTTCAAGTCCTTGTAACTCCAAGCAAATACATCCGTGTATTCTCTTAGCAAGGCTATCAACTCATACTCCTTGTTGAGAAAAGGGGAACAACAGACCCTAACCTCCTCACATGGAAGTGAGAAGTTTCTCCAAGTTGGGGCAAAGAATGAGAGGAGAGGTTCACCCACGCTCATGGAGCAATGGCAACAATGGCCAACGTCACAAGGAGCAAAGGGGAACATCCTCCCAATCATGCACACACACATGCAAATCCATACACCAAGACCAACGCCATTGCACACAAGGAGGCAAGAGAGTAACAAATGACACCTTCTTCCATTAACAAAATGGAGGCCAAGGCCATGGCCAAGGGACCCCCTTTACAAGAAGTGAGCCTCTATTTATAGGCTCTACATAATTCCCCATGTGCTCATTTGGAAAAGTCAAAAAGTAGCACATGGTCATATCTCTCTAGATTCTTGGAATATATTATCTAACAACCAAATCAAGGGAAGAGCATACGTGCACGCGTGGGGAGTTTTTCTACACTTCTTGGAAAAAGGTGAGCATTTACATCAAGGCTCCAAAGCCTTACTTTAGGAGAAGTATTAAAAAGTGTCTAAGGGAGGGTTTTTATATGATCCTAAGTAGATACAAAAAAGAGAAAAGGGGAACAACAGACCCTAACCGCCTCACATGGATGTGAGAAGTTTCCCCAAGTTGGGGCAAAGAATGAGAGGAGAGGTTCACCCACGCTCATGGAGCAATGGCAACAATGGCCAACATCACAAGGAGCAAAGGGGAACATCCTCCCAATCATGCACACACACATGCAAATCCATACACCAAGACCAACGCCATTGCACACAAGGAGGCAAGAGAGTAACAAATGACACCTTCTTCCATTAACAAAATGGAGGCCAAGGCCATGGCCAAGGGACCCCCTTTACAAGAAGTGAGCCTCTATTTATAGGCTCTGCATAATTCCCCATGTGCTCATTTGGAAAAGTTGAAAAGTAGCACATGGTCATATCTCTCTAGATTCTTGGAATATATTATCTAACAACCAAATCAAGGGAAGAGCATACGTGCGCGCGTGGGGAGTTTTTCTACACTTCTTGGAAAAAGGTGAGCATTTACATCAAGGCTCCAAAGCCTTACTTTAGGAGAAGTATTAAAAAGTGTCTAAGGGAGGGTTTTTATATGATCCTGAGTAGATAAAAAAAGAGATATTATTTTGTTCTAGGGAGGGTTCCTATGCACAGTTGTGGGTATGTGCATACCCTATAACCCAACACTCTCCCACCCCCCCTAGACTTTGTCGTCCTCGACAAAGCTAAGAGGAAGGGATCATAGACATCTGAACTGGTTCAATCTTGAGTCTGTAATTCTGAGAAGCTCCCGATCAGCAAATCTTCCATTCTGCAGTTTGCCGTCTTCAGGTCTCCATACTCTTCATTGATCTTCAAACCTCCAACATCTCAGTCTTCAATCTTTCAAATCTGCAATACTGCAGGCCCTCAGTCCATCCTTCAATCTGCAAATCTTCAGTCTTCAGAGCAGGGCGACACAATCCCCTTGGGGAAGTCGGCCCAGCATGCATCCCACCAGGTAGTCCTCTGTAGGACTAGTGAAGCCTCTCCCAAGCGCTCAGCAACCTGAAATAAAACATACATACCCAGTACATTGTTTCTGAAAAGAGGTAGAATATAACATTTAGTTCGATTGGTAGTTTCCACTTCAGGGAACATCAAGTCTTATAGGACTAGCTTAAGTCCTTGTAGAGAGCTAGCTATTCTTGCATTCTACCCATTAGAGCACCAAAGGCCAAGAATTCAAGTGGCAGTCCTTAGGAAGTATATTTGTGACATGTCACTACTATTTAAAGCACAATCACTTAGTGTATATAACAACCAATGAGCAGAAGATGAACATGGAAGAGAGCAAAATACAACATTCAGTGACTAAGGCCCTCTGTATCTTTTGCTAAGCAATCATTGAATCATTTGCGACTTGCTGATCTAGAGATAAAGTCTCAGGAGCTGGCCTCAATCATATTGACTTTCCTAAATCTGTTATACCCAAGTGAGTGTGAGACACATAGTAATGTAATGCATGTGGTTTTGTGATTAATCAATATTCCTAGCTGCATTTAAACAGAGATGGAAATACTCAGAGTGGTGGCATGAAATTTGAATCATTATGCCCAAATGGGACAATCACCCAAGTTGATATCCGAGCAACACCCTTACCAAAAATATGTGAGTGAGTCCAAACACATTCATCAATTGCACAACTGAAAGCACAACAATGTCTCTATAGGAGTCAAGGAGCAATGGTGAAGTTATAAGTGTGTTGAACTGTAATGCATTATGGAAAAGTAGGCCTTAATTGAGCATTGTAAAACTAGAGAGTTGTTTCCCTAGCAAAAAACAATACACCTAGAGTTAAGTTCCATAGAAGTCAGGGGTATTAGAAGTTATGGGCCAGTGGGTAGCACTAAGTTCTTGCATTCATGAAGCATTTCAGAAATGTCTTTCTTAGGATACGAGAGAACCTATCATCATAGCTAATCTCAAAACCTTCCTAACACGCATCCTGGCTGCAATCATAAAAAGTAGATACCTAGGGTACAGTTTCCTGATTGTCATATGCATCAGTCTAAAACTCCATATTGTCAAGAATCTGTGAGACAAATCAAGTATCTCAGAATGAGCTTCCCCTGCTCATCTAGACTGTTAGATTGTTTTGCAGCGAGCCTCTTGAGCCTGAGGGCTACCATTCCCCTTTTATTTTGCCTTGTAACACTTAGAGAAAGTCAATTTGATTACTTAAAATGAGAGCATTCATCAAAGACAAGCCCCCAAATTCAAACTTCAGTCACCTCTAGCAGAAATTGCACTCCCTATATGTATCTATAATCTTCCTTTGAGGAATACATGCTCAACTCATAGAGAACACTTTGATGCACAAGCAGTATGCACCCAATGTCCATACATTTAACTCTTTATCATGAAGTGCATAAAAAAGACCTCTCAAATTAGATCGAGGTAAGTGTGGAAACGAAGTCAATCATGCACCCTTCTATTCTAGAAACATCTAATTGAGGCACAAATAGTAATCCTACAAACTCTTATAAGCAGAAACATTTACACAAATATGAAGCATGATTGTCACATAGGATGCAGACTCCTCACATTATGGAGTAAACGTTTATGGCCATTTCTAATAAACTCTTCCAAGCAGTTGGGTTTCCAAGTTCTCCAAAGAGAATATCACACTTCCACCAAACCTATCAAGAATCTTGTACGTCGTGAAGTCGCCTACCACTGCATGCCCTATCTATTAATTGTGGCAGCTTCCTTCCAACAGGAGCTAGGGCATCCCCCCTCATACCGAGGTGAGCATAAGCCAAGTATACACGAGTAGGACTGGATTAAATCTAAGAGCATGGCACCACTTTCCAAAAACAACTCAAGCATATGCAACCGAACATGAAATTTAGTAGTTTCTCATTTATCAAAATACCCAGGAACAAACAGAGCGATTATGAACACAAAGCTTAAAACTTAGTTTGATTTTTCACCAAATGACTCCAAATGACTCCAAACTAAAGACATAGCTTTATCAGCCTCTCAAAATAAGCATACAAAAGGAAAGAGAGTAAGCCCCTGAACTATGCCTGCATGTCCCAACACCTTATAGTAGAAAAAAAAAAGGGTAACCAGATCTATAGTTACGGGGCTCCAAGAAATTTCTCATGGTAGTGGCAACAACTCTACAGCCTTTCATTAAGAATGAAGTCATGCACAGCTTATTGAGGTTTGCACAATATTGCATATGAAGCATGCCACATGCCACATCCACTAGTTCGTGTGGCAGCTCCCTTCTTATCCGGGTATTTCTGCTCAAACATAGGTGGAACAAGGTGTAGCAGCACAATTACTTAACCATGCTAACCATCATTTGGAAGTTTGTAGCGACAGGGCAAGTCTTTGCACGATCTGCAAATACTCATCATCAAGGAACTAGAATTGACAAGGAGGCTGCAAGAATTACAGTCATTCCTGCACATAATACCAGATCAAAACTGCTTTCCTAGATTAAGATCAACCATATCTTAAATTCTTGGAGAGTGCTTCTATTAGTTGTGTTTGAAAATAACAAGATGCATGGATAACTAAATCGTCTTGATGCCACTAGTTACAAACAACCAATACAATCTTTCGCATCCGTATTCCGATTCTATACTTTTGGAAATACGGGGTCTATATCCCCCCTCAGATTAGTTTTGGTGTTCAAAGACCTTTCAAGGGTCCATGTTGTCAGCCACATTAACATGATAACAAAGGGCTCGATGCATAAACCCTTCTCCGAACCTTACCCAAGGTTTCCATGGCTAAACAGTTCCCAATAGTGTTCTGCCTATCCAAAGCCCTTATTGTTGAAAGTCCCATAGTGCTAAGGAAATTGCATTTACTATCATATAACCGTCTACCATTCATGCGACACATAGAGAGTTACCCTTTGCAATAGTGGACTACGGGACAATTATTCCTCAGTCATTGTGTAATACCAAAATGAAGGCAAAGACTTATAGGCTGAGTATTCCTAATTTCCAACAGGCTAATTTGAAGTTACTTTGACTCCTAAGGGCAAGCAAAACCCCAAAAATTCTATGCCGACAAGCCACCTGTCAGAGGCCATCGTGTGATCATTGCATCTATGGCCACGGATGCCTTGACTTTGAACCACAAGTTATCACTTCCTGCAAGCTTATGACAAAGATCAAGAAGGTTTGTAACTGCAGAGAACAGAGAGGTCCGTCCCCTTCATTGAGAAGAAAATATCATGGAGCTCGTTCCCAAGCAGAGAGGCAAGTTAGAAAAACTCAGACCGTATGTTCTTAGACATGGGTGCATAGCAGAAACATTGATACCACCAATTATAGATAGTTCCCCTTTGTGATCTCTATTAGTCAAACACTCTATTTTCCACATGATATCCCCCAAACAGCATAATAGAGATTATAATCATTTGTTAACAAACAGACATATCGATCGTTCTGCAGGCATAGATAGATGAATTTTCTTGTCATCATGCCTTCCGTACTTGCCAGAAGCCCACACAAAATTATATAGTTTGAGGAAAATATATCATGATTAGTCAATACAAAAGCACATATCCTACATGATGATCTGAGTTCCAAGTCCTCATATTCACGAAAATTCCCTGCAAGAGGCACGACACTAAAGCAAGCAGCGGTTGGGCAAAAGGAAAAAATTATGGCCGAACTAAAACTTTCCACAAGAACAAAAGCTTTCCACAAGAACAAGTAACATGTCTAGCTTTGCCTCCAATGATGAGCACAGAAGCAGAAACCGGATCGGATTAGCATGACGCTCCATGCATAGGGGGTTGTATCGTGAGATCACTATCTCAACCCCACAGAAGCCCGTAGCACAAGGGCCGCTTGCCCGCCATAACCTCAAGCAGCAGAACCAGCATATTGTGAAAGAGAAGACGTACGCAGAGTGCGTGAATGGAGCGGAAGCCTGATTCGAAGTTACATACATTACAAAGAGGAACCATTTGAACATCACAACCAATGTCATGAATTCTCAACAGTACGAATGAACAAGCCCAATATTTGCCCAACTCCGATAATGGCAAAGAGAGAAAGGCCTGAAGGTATGCCAAATAGGCGGAAGCATGTAGATGAGCATGACCCGCGCAGAGGCCTTCCGGGCGACAACCCTCAACTGTTCATCAAAAGAGGAGCACAGAGCTGCGATGCCCAACTAGACGAAGGTAGGGAACAGAAACTTCACAAGCCACACCACGAGCGTTGGGGGCAGAAGATCCTCAGCCCAAGAAGTGCCTCCAGTCCTATTCATTCCGAGAGGGAGAGTCTACAAGCAGAGAGAGAGCATGGTGAAGCTCGGTCCCTGACGACGCTCAGGAAGGGGAGCTCGATGGAGCTCAACCCTTGGTCCCAAAAGTGAGAAGAGGGAGCCAAGAGAGCACAAGCCAGTTAAACGTTCTCTTAGAGAGATTGGAGGGAAGGAGGGAACCTCCTCCCACCAACCCGCATTCAAGCGACAGACATACCTAGCGTTGCCAGAGAGCATTACCTCCACATTCTTCACTCTCGCACGTTCGTGAGTTAAATGCGAGGGGTCATGAAATAAAATGTATTCGGTTTGTCCTTACCAAAAACTAGGTCATCCGAGAGTTCATTCTTATGGTGTTTTCTTCTAGGAATGAGAGAGAGGGAGGGATAATAGAGAGTGTACTACCCAATCTTTCACCTAAGGCAATCACTAAAAACAAGAATGGAAGTGGTGGAAAGTGATGCCACAGTGAATGTGTGTGTGGGTCTATATGTATGAGAGAGAAAGAGAGACAAGGGGGTTAGGGAATGTTCTTGTGCAACAAACAAAAATAAAGAACTAAACTACTCAGAAATTAAAAGAGAGGTACCCTTGACCAATTGAAGGCCACACGTATTCATCCTCCTCCAAGTGTCAAGGTGCATCTCACGAAGTATGGACATGCAAACTTGGAAAAACCAACGGCTAAAGGCCGACGTCCCCGGCAACGGCACCAAAATTGTTGAGAAAAGGGGAACAACAGACCCTAACCGCCTCACATGGAAGTGAGAAGTTTCTCCAAGTTGGGGCAAAGAATGAGAGGAGAGGTTCACCCACGCTCATGGAGCAATGGCAACAATGGCCAACGTCACAAGGAGCAAAGGGGAACATCCTCCCAATCATGCACACACACATGCAAATCCATACACCAAGACCAACGCCATTGCACACAAGGAGGCAAGAGAGTAACAAATGACACCTTCTTCCATTAACAAAATGGAGGCCAAGGCCATGGCCAAGGGACCCCCTTTACAAGAAGTGAGCCTCTATTTATAGGCTCTACATAATTCCCCATGTGCTCATTTGGAAAAGTCAAAAAGTAGCACATGGTCATATCTCTCTAGATTCTTGGAATATATTATCTAACAACCAAATCAAGGGAAGAGCATACGTGCGCACGTGGGGAGTTTTTCTACACTTCTTAGAAAAAGGTGAGCATTTACATCAAGGCTCCAAAGCCTTACTTTAGGAGAAGTATTAAAAAGTGTCTAAGGGAGGGTTTTTATATGATCCTAAGTAGATACAAAAAAGAGATATTATTTTGTTCTAGGGAGGGTTCCTATGCACAGTTGTGGTCATACCCTATAACCCAACACTCCTCTTCCTCAGTGAGGTCATGTCCTATGTAGGTGCATCTTTCTTCTCCTTCTTCCATGGCTACAACAATTTTCTTGGTGGTTTCCTTGTTGTCATAGGCCTCTCCTACTTGGGCATCACATTTAGGCATTCTTATCATGACTCTTCTATCAGCTATCTCATATTTTTCAAAGTTTTCAGGGACCTCAAACAAAGATACTTCCTCTTGTGGTGTGATTGCTCTCTTCTTCCTCTTCTTACCTTTGCTCTTGGCGGTCACTTGTGTGGCTAACCTCACATCATTCGTGAGCTCTTCATGTCTATGAGGATGAACTTCTACTTCATAAAAGTATTATTCATCTGATGCAAAAGGCGGGTCCATAATGATTGACTCTAGATCAGTGTCACTTGCATCCTCAAATGCATCAGGACTAGGTTCACATTCTTCCAGAACCGAATCTCCCATGATTGGCTCTATGGAGAAGAGTGAAATGTCATAGCCATCCCCGTCACAGTGCGGTGTCCATTGTTCTTCATTGATGGCAACATCCATTGTTGCTAAAATTTGTGCCCAACCGTGAGGTTCAAATTCTTCGTCAGGGAATACTACAGGTGCATAGGCTGGGTCTTGAATTGATCTATGGGTTTCCTTCGCACCTATCTCTCTGTCTTTTTCTCTCTTCTCTTCTTCTACTGCTACTTTACACATCCATAAGTGAGTGTCTTCATGCATCCATGAGGATCGTGATCCTATGGAATGCACTGACTCAGTATTATCTTTGGCTCTATGGATGGGATTCCATTGAATAGGCGGTACATCTCTATGGGAGTAATCCTTGAGATTGACTTTGGTTGTAACACCTAGGTGTTGCAAATACAAGGAATTGGTTCCCCAATCCTGTACCACTTGCAATTGCCGCATAAATGGCCTTCCCAAAATCATCTCGTAGGCTTGATTTTTGCTAAAGTCGCATATAGCAAAAGTATGCTCGAACTCAACACCACATGTAGTGAGAGTTATTCCTTCTATCAATCCTAAGGGTCTCTTTATGTGACCATCGGCCATCTGCAATTTCATTCTCGTTGGCCGGAGTGCTGGCTTGCCCCAATGCTTCCATAGGGAAGTGGTAGCAATTGCAACTCCTGCACCTCAGTCCAAAATTTCCTTGGTTGTGTATCCCTAATGGGTAACTAGGAGATAGGTATTTCCTTCTTCTCCTTCGCTCATGTCTCCTATCTTATCCAGTGGTATTTTTGGCACAGTTCTATGAGATCCTACCTAGGAACGAGATTTTGCTACATCTGGCACTTGTTTGGCTACATGTTTCCACAATTCAGGCTTAACCTTGAGTAGCTCTTCCAAAGTGAGGTTGCGCTGCACTTTAGTGTTCTTTACTACCTCCGTGTTCCTAGGTATGATAGAGTCTTTGTTTCTTATCATGACCGTGGGTGCTCTCATGCAGGTAGAATTAGTTTCCCATGGACCTGTGACATGTGGTAACTCTTGCAAGGAATTAGACTCAAAGTCTAACCTCTCATGAGATTGGACACTCTCCTGTTCTCCATAAATGGAAGGAATGTCTTGTGAAAATTGATCGTGTGTATCATCCACAAGTTCAATCGAAGGAGGATTTTCACTTTCTTTAGCCCACTTCTCTTCTTGAATCTCTCGCAAAAATGTTGGAGAATACCGGTTCATAGAAGAAGATGTGTCTGGTTTGGTGGAGCTAGGCACATAAGCTTTCTAGGGAGGAATGCTTATTCTATCACTTGCACTCTCCTTAAATTGGGAGGAGGCTCCATTTACAGACTTTGCAAGTAACCTCTCCAATCTATCTAATAAACCATCAAAATGCAATGGTGTTCTAGTGGAGCTAGAGCAATTGAACAAGCAACTCGCTTCAAACATGGCTTGCGCCAATCCGACCATCTTAGCACAAAGCTTTGTTCTCTCTATCTCTAGATCGGCTCTAGGGTAACATTTTTCATGATCTGTCACATTTGGCCCTTCTTGGATTCTGGCTTGATATGCTTTAAGCATCATGTCTAGATCCTCAAGAGTGGGATCGGCTAGAACTGATCCTACTCAAGGTGGTGGGTGGGTTAAGTGTGGTGGATTAGAAGGTTGGGGAATGGAAGGTGATGGATTGGTGGGAGATGGAAACAGTGGTGTAGGGGTGGTGTGAGATTGAGTTTGAGATGTAAGTTCATTTATCTTTGCTTTTGTTTCTCTCAAGCTTTCCTCAAGTTCGCTCATTTTCTGTGCCCATTGTCTTTTCATTCTCTCCCGATTATCTCTCCAAGCTCTTGTCCTTTTCTTGGTTATACTCTCTGTCTCACTAACCTCAGAACTCTTTTCTTGCCCTACTCCTTGAGTTTGCTACAAAGCTTGAGCTCGGATGACTACTTGCACTGGGGCAGTGGAAGTCACACTTCCTGTAGAGTCTACTACTAGTCCAATGACGTTGATAGGAGTGATTTTTGGTAGGTTATTGGGGTTCTTCGGGCAATCTCGTAAGAGATGCTCTTTTCCACAATCTTGACAGAAGCCCTGAATTGTCACTGGTTGGGGTTGTGTAGGGGCAAGCAGTGGACACTCACGTATGAGATGATCTCCTTGACATCTGAAGCATGGTCCTCTAGGAAATGGGGGTCGTACCTGCCTAGGTTGAGGTCTAGAGTTGGGGTTTGTGTACATGACATTTGCATACTCAGGCTCCCCACTAGGTTCACTCGGGTCCTCATAATAGTATGACTCATCATGCTCAGGTGACTGCATGTAATAAGCCTGTGGGCTTTCAATGTGAGTAGAGTCAAAACTATGATCATCGGGATCACTTTCTGAAAGCAATGGTGTCACTGGCACTATGGCTCTATTCAGAATCTCTTCTGCAGATGTGTACTTCACTGGAATCACATTGGCAGGAGCAGGGGGTTGTTGCACTAACACAGGTTGAGGCCTTTGTTGGGTTTGATAGGGTTGCTGATAGGGTTGTTGTGGTCTACCATATTGTTGAGGTGGGTACTGGTTTTGGTATCTTCCTTGTTGAGGGTATGATTGTGAGTATGTTTGCTTAACTGCTTACTTATTGTATGGGCAATCTTGCGCGGTGTGATTGGTGTACCTCCGTTCTATGGTGCAGTACTGGTGACTAGGATTCACTTGGGGTTGGGCCATAATGGGACATAAATTTGCCATATGGTCACCTCCATAGGTATAACATCTTTTCACTGGCGCAAACCTTGGTATTTGTTTACTTGAGACTCCTAGCTTTTGAGCTACCTTCTCAGCGAGTTCCTCAATAGATGTGGATTGCGAGGAAGAGAGGCTAGTAGAACTATCTGAATCTTTGTAGATTTTTGAGAGTTCTAATTCCTCCCCTAGGTTATCCTCGATGTCGATGCACATACGTACACACTCTTCTATGGTCCTAGGGTCCTTCAAGTACACATATGATCTCAATTTGGTACTTAGCAATCGATCCAAGAATAAAGCCACATGTTTGGCTGGAGTGGGTAACTCAAGACTCGGACATCTCTCTAGATATTGTCTAAACCTTCTTCCTGCAAGCCTAACTGTCTCGTGAGGTGTTTGCTTGAAGCTATGAATTAGTGAGGAAGTTTTGTGCCTTATGCCACTCTTAGAAAACTCAGTGATGAATGCCTCTAGAAGCTGGTCTATGTTTCTGAATTGTCTCTCATTTAGTGGTTAAAACCATGTAAGAACTGTGTTTCTAAGAGTTAGGCCAAAAGCATTGTATTGTGTGAATAGGTCCTCAACCTGTTCAACTCTCAAGACTTGCCTAAATTCTGCCACATGGTCATAAGGGTCTCCAGTGCCATCGAAGTAATTCTTCATGGACTTCACCAGCTAGGTTGGCCTCAGGGTCCTAGTGTGTTCTCTTGGCCTTGGCAAAGGGAAATCATCAGCATTTCTTTGGTTCCTTCGGGCTCTAGGTCTCTCGGTTTCTTCTATATCCGCTTTTGTTCTCATCCTTTGTCTTCCCAAGGGGTTGGCAAAAATTACCTCGGGTTTGTCTCTACTTATGTCCCTTTGAGCCCCATGAACTTGGGATGTTCCCGCTCCTTGGTGGCCATACGAGACATTGGATCTTTGTTGGGGAAAGATAAATTCACCCTTCCAAGTGTAGGCATGCCTACCATGCTCCGTGACCACAAAGATCCTTTCTGACGTATTGTCTAAGTAGGTCACTTTGCCTGGGCTCTCAGGATCTTTAAACTCATAAATTGTGAGAGCTCCAACTTGCTGGTCAGGCTTACACCTCCAAAAGGCCTCATCGATTTCTCAGTTTAAAAGCAAATCTATACTTTTATTATCTTGCGGAACCCACTCTGGAGGCATGATTCTGGTCAGGACTGATTTACCTCGAGGGGTCTTGGGCTCTCTTCCCATGTTCCCTTGCTCTATGTCACCTACGTCTGTCTCTGGGATCACATTACCAAATTCGTATGTCCTATCTGGGTGATCGGTAACTACATACATAGTTCCCTCTTTGTATAGGCATGCACCATTTTCAAACTTCACGACTGGGTGCTCTAGTCCAATGGGTTGATCTAGGTTTTTAATATGGACTACGGATCTTCTTAGACCGTCCTCATATATGTAAGCACCTAATCGGTTGGTCCTAAGATATTCGAGTTGAGCCTTGTAAGGGCCTTCAACCTTTTGTAGGTAGGCCACACCTGAACTTCCTGTGGGTCTCTCCATACCATGAGACATCTCGGACCCGCTAGTTTCAAAGCTAGGGTAGTGCGAATAATGGCTCAACTGTTGAGCCCAAGACCGAGCAGTATGATTGACATTGGCCTCTGAAGACCTAAGACTCTGTCTATCTCTTCCTAGGTGTCATCCTGATCTCAAGTTCATATGCCTAATTGAATAGCCCCAATTTTCCCAAGTACAACCTCGTTGCAGATCAGTTTGTAGTAGTCACTTGTTCTTTTTAGGATGTCACTTCTTGTCCAACAATCATCGTCACAAGGAACACTTAGGTTTTATCGTACTTGAGTTTGGCTGCTTGATTTAAATTCTTATTCCTTAGGTCGTTTTGCAATTGGAACTTCTTTGTACTTGCACTTGAGTGATTAGAGTTCTTGGACTTGGTCGTGCTTAACGTAACCCTAATTGATCTAAACCTCTATCTGTACTTAGCCTAAGCTAGGAATTGACAGAGGGTGTTGAGAATTTCCAACCTTAAGGTTCCTTCCTTGGTTGTCCTTGTGTGCCAGGAAGCATGTTCCCAAGCTTGCACTTACTCTTGCTTGGATTGCCCTTTGATGCTCTCAATGGACCTGTAAAAGTCCCAAGGTTAGCTCAAGATTTCAATTCAGAAAACACATCGGACCAATTTCATTCATGCAATTCAGAGACCAACTTGTTCTTTGGCTTTGTGGAAGACAATCCTAAAAATTCCCCAACTTTCCTACCCCGGGGTATGGTCAACTTCAAAATACTTATCTAATAATCCTGACATTAATTTTACCGTAACAAGCATAAGATCACTCCGAACGGATTTCATATGAGGAAGTTATGATTGTTCAGGTATTTAGGGTTCAAAACTGGCTCTTAGGGTTCAAGAATTTTTGTACGGTTTTCTAATTGTTTTGCCACATTCTCCGGCTCTAAAATACCCCAACTTGTCAAAATTCAAGCCCAAAATCACCAAAATTACACAATTACATCCCTTAAAAAAATTATGTGTAAAGCCGGTGTATCGCAATAGCTCAAGTCGGTGTGTCGCAATAGGTCAGTGTGTCGCGATAGATGGAAGTGTCGCGATAGGTCGTGTGTCATGATAAGTCGGTGTGTCGCGATAGACGGGTGTGTCGCGATAGGTCGGTGTGTCACGATAGGTCGGTGTGTCACGATAGGTTGGTGTGTCACGATAGGTCAGTGTGTCCCGATAGGTCAGTGTGTCGTGATAGGTCGGTGTGTCACGATAGGTCAGTGTGTCGCGATACTTGGGTGTGTCACGATACCTCGAAGTGTCACAATACCTCAGGTGTGTCGCAATACTTGGGTGTGTCGCGATACCTCGGGTGTGTCGCAATACTTGGGTGTGTCGCGATGTGAAGTTGATCGCAATCCGGGTGGATCGGGTCCGGTCGTGGCACACACAGGGTGTATGAAGCTAATGAATGTTGGATGGTTTAAGGACATGAAAGTGAAATTAATGTTGAGTATGGAGAAGAGAGAGATGTTGAAATGATTATGGGAATGGGAAAGTAGGAGTGCAAGTTAGATTTATGAACATGAATGATAAGAATGAAAGAGAACCATACACACGAATCAAATTTGGAAGGAAGAATGGTCCATTGAAGGAGCTTCTTAAACAATTCCTAATTCTAATCCATATGCATAGTCTTCTTTGGATGATATGTATGCATGACGTGAATAGATGGAATCCTTACACATAAACCAGTTTCGAAAGGAAGAATGGTCCAATATTGGAGCTTCTTATACACTTTCAGAAACTAATCAATATGTATGGGTATGTATGGATTATATGCATGCAAGTGAATTATGATAATAGAGTTTACTCACAAGCTCAAAGAAACATCCTCACTGGTTCAACGCAATACTGCGGAGCCTTCTCACACATAGAAGAAATAGAAGACATGTAAAAATACTTAAGAGACTGAGAGAGGAGACAAGAGACAAGTGACAAGTGACATGAATTAAAAGGATTTGAATTAAGATACATGTATAAGATCGTTGTGGTACGTCAAGCTAGGCAGTCTACTGATCAAAGGTGGTTCCGACCCTCAAACCATGACAGTTCAACCGAATGTCACACGTAAGAAGGTGAGTTCCACTCCAGTGACCCTATATATGTCTAGGCTCGTAACGTCTAACTAAAGAAGTCTAAGACTCATTAAAACCAGCTCTAACTCACTCACACGCTCCATCGAGGGTGAGTCAAGATAGAGATGCTGGTTTCAAGAGTCTATCCTAGATTGGAGTTCTAACTTAAATTTGAAACAAGGTACTATACTCATACTAGCTCACATCATAGTCCAGCTAGGTAATGGTTGTAGTGTACTCAGATACTTTCCTATGTCTCTCCATTCATCTTCGTACTCACACTCATGAAATTTCTCATACTCATATATATGTGGAACATAGTCAACTAAATTCACATTCTTTATTAGATCAGTTTCAAGATCATCATCAAATCTAGCTCTCGATAACATATCAGCAACTGAGTTTGACTTACCTGAAATATGAACTAACTCAGGATTTATGAACTTAATATATGAGATCCATCTAAGCATGGCTATATCAAGAGATGAACAATTGGCTATCATTCCAATGAGAGGCAAACAATCAGTCTCAACTTTGACATTTGCACCAATGAAATATTCTTTGTCTGTTTTCAAAGTTGTTACCATACCCCATAGTTCTCGTTTGATCTGTGGATATTTTTGTTGTGTTTCATGTAGAATTTTGGCACCAAACCTAATTGCATATCTATTCCCTTCACTATCATCTTGACTTATGACCCAACCTATACCAATAGGACTAGTATCAACAGTCAATATAATAGGTTTGTTAGCAGAATAGTCTACACGCTTAAGGATGGGAGCTTCAAGCAATAATTTCTTCAATCTACGCATAGCTTGAGTGTGTTTGTCAGTCCAAATAAATTTTCATTTCTTCCTCAACAAGTCATAGAGACAATCAGCAACATGAGCAAAGTGTGGGATCCAAATAACATAAAAGATGCAAGCACCAAGAAATCTACATACCTCGCTCACATTGTTACATGTTTCAAAAATCTTGCTAATGGCATCAACTTTTTGTGGGTATGGCTTTCGACCATAATGGCCACATAAATGTCCAACAATAAGAACCTCGTTGACACCAAAAACAGATTTTTCTATGGAAAATGTGAGACCTACCTCTTCAAATCGTTGAAATATTCTTTCACAATCAGAGATATGGTCAAGAACAAATTTACGACATCCAGATGAATCTAAAGTAATGTCCTTTACACGTTCTTGATTCCCTTTAATTGGAATGTCATCAATGAATGGCATAGTTATACGAGGGATAAAATCATGTAAGACCATATTCATAGCACTCATCATATGAGCCACAGAATTAGTCGCTCCTTGAGGTAAAGTACACATTCGCACTAGGCCTAAAGGAGTTTTCATTGTGGTTATGTCGCGACTATCAATTGCTAATTGGAATTGGTCATATCCAGAATATAAATCACCCATTGAATAGATAGAATGTCCTGAAAATGATTCAGCAAACTCACCTATAATGGGTCCTGTTCCTACATTCCTTATGGTGACTTTATTGACGGGTTGGAGATCTTGAATAAAACGTAATTTCCCATTCTTTTTAGGCACAGTGAACCATCGATTTGAGTAAGGTGCAAAAGATGGCTCTAAAATTCTCATGTTTATCTTCTCCTTAAGTAGTTTCATTAGCTTAGGTAAGTGAGCCTTTGGAACTGGTATAGGACGAAGATTCCATGGAAGATGTGGAATAGTAAAGATTATCATGGGTGCAACTAGCTTAGGATCTACACACCAATCTCATGAGGATACATAGTAAAGGCTTTTCCATGGCTACGTATGACTCCCTCAAAGTTATCTCTCTCTGCTGGCAAAAGAAAGTCATCATCTCTACCAATTTTCACCTGTTTGATTGTCTCATCCATGAATGTAAGTCCTATGTTTTTCTTATCCCGAAGAATTGGATCATTTTTCACATCAATAATTTTTTCATTACTTCCTTGAGGTAATGGTTGAGCTATGGGTTTGATTTTTTTCTCTATAGTTTTGTACTTTGTTTCAACTAAGGCATCATGTGTTTGGTTAAATTTTGAGCACTTGTCAACATTGAGAGCATACTCTTGGATTAGAGCATACTCATCAAGGGAAGAAAGAAGAATAATATGGGAATTAGAATTTTGTTGAAGACATAACTCTAACTCCTCAAGAGTAGAGAAACAATGAGATGTTTCAATCACATGCTCAATGTTCTCATCATGTTCCATGATTTTGTTGTTTTTATAATTTTTTTGGCTTTTTGGATAAAAGACTTGGACAATTGACTCTTATGAAGAAAATCTAATCTAGAATGTGGAAAACAAAGTGACAAACTATTGTACATGTTGGTTGGATGCGAGATGTCAAACCAATATCCACTGTTGTCCCGCTCAACAATGGATTCTATCCGAAATTTTGATCATATGTAGCTCCAAACATGAATCGAGGTGCACAATCACTACAAGCATGCTCATGACCTTGAGTAACAACAGGTTTCTTTCTAATTGACAATCGATTCCTAGGATGATTCACTCCTTACTAGGCTTTGGAGAATTGACCCATCGTAAGAATCCATCTCGATTATGTTGGCTATAATCTTCAAGATAGAATTCTTTGAGCATCTCCTTTCTAAAATCACTCCAAGGAAGACTATCATATTGAGTGACACGGTTTATGATAGAGCTATCAACAATTCGTTCAAAGAATGATATCAAAAGATCTTCGGAAAGACCAAAAATCATAGCTTGCTCTTCAAACAAATCTAGGTAGCTTGTTATGTTGATGCCATTGAATTTTCCCTTCTCTCTCAACATAGAAGAGACTATTCTTTGGCCTTGTTTCTCAACAATAAGGGATTTTAATCCTTCCTCCATCTTATGTGAATAAGCAAGTGATGCACGATGCTCTAGATCTCTCACAAATGTGTTTACTTCACGACGAAGATGTGCACGATATTGTGAGAAATCCAGTGCAACACTCAAGACTGATGATGATGAAATGATGAGGATAAAAAATATGAAACAAAGGATATGGATCACAACCTCCCAACAAGATCAGAAGCAAATGCCACGAAGCGTTTCACGTCGGGTTCAAATGTGGAGGTGATCGCAATCCGGGTGGATCGGGTCCGGTCGTGGCACACACAGGGTGCATGAAGCTAATGAATGTTGGATGGTTTAAGGACATGAAAGTGAAATTAATGTTGAGTATGGAGAAGAGAGAGATGTTGAAATGATTATGGGAATGGGAAAGTAGGAGTGCAAGTTAGATTTATGAACATGAATGATAAGAATGAAAGAGAACCATACACACGAATCAAATTTGGAAGGAAGAATGGTCCATTGAAGGAGCTTCTTAAACACTTCCTAATTCTAATCCATATGCATAGTCTTCTTTGGATGATATGTATGCATGACGTGAATAGATGGAATCCTTACACATAAACCAGTTTCAAAAGGAAGAATGGTCCAATATTGGAGCTTCTTATACACTTTCAGAAACTAATCAATATGTATGGGTATGTATGGATTATATGCATGCAAGTGAATTATGGTAATAGAGTTTACTCACAAGCTCAAAGAAACATCCTCACTGGTTCAACGCAATACTGCGGAGCCTTCTCACACATAGAAGAAATAGAAGACATGTAAAAATACTTAAGAGACTGAGAGAGGAGACAAGAGACAAGTGACATGAATTAAAAGGATTTGAATTAAGATACATGTATAAGATCGTCGTGGTACGTCAAGCTAGGTAGTCTACTGATCAAAGGTGGTTCCGACCCTCAAACCATGACAGTTCAACCGAATGTCACACGTAAGAAGGTGAGTTCCACTCCAGTGACCCTATGTATGTCTAGGCTCGTAACGTCTAACTAAAGAAGTCTAAGACTCATTAAAACCAGCTCTAACTCACTCACACGCTCCACCGAGGGTGAGTCAAGATAGAGATGCTGGTTTCAAGAGCCTATCCTAGATTGGAGCTCTAACTTAAATTTGAAACTAGGTACTATACTCATACTAACTCACCTTGGATCCTCACTCGCTCAACCGAGGGTGATCATCTCAAGGAAACCGTAAGCTAGCATGAGCCCTATGGATGCCTAACAATGATGCTCTAGGACTTTGGAGGGGGGTTTATATAGTTTTTTGAATGAATTTGGGCCCTTGGATCTAGAGAAATCAACTCTCAACTCTAGGATCACTACTTTCGATTACAACCATTTGATTAATCAAATCAGTGGCTTGGAATTGTTCTTTCTATCAAATCTAGTGTAAAGGAGTGAAGTTTAGGCGCCTTCATTCTCCACCATTGGATCTGGGGATGATCTAGACCATCGGATCAGTGCTGACATCATTTTGGATAAGATAAGCCACTATTTTTGGAGAAAAGCTGCATTATTGATCTTTGATTGTCAAAAAAAGTCTTCTTTTATGGAAAAACTCGTGGATCCTCCTTGCTTTAAGCATAAGTGCATCTCCACCCTTGAATATGAGCTCATCTTGATCGTACAACATGGCTCAATCAGCTTTTGCCATGTGGTGGCCCTTCAACCCTTCAATTTGCTTAAACTAGAAAACTACGGTGATCCTGAAAACTGGACTTTGTACTCTTTGACCCTCCAAATAGGCTTTGATGAAGATGAAACTTTGTAGGACTATGTTTCCAAAGATCTCCTTCAGGATATGGAGAAAAAACTCCCATCTGAATCTCCCTTGTACAAGTTTGACTACATTTGGAAGCTTGCAAGGTGGCATTAAGGTGTCTAGGAAGCTCAGATAGCCTTGAAAATTTGTACAAATATGTAGCCACATATGATCTTTATACATGCCAAACCATATGGCTAACATAAATTTCTATACAAGAATTTGTAGGGTCAAACTAGAAAAATTACATTTTTACAAAATCAACATATCATATCAATGTGCTACAAAATCCATTTTCTGCTGAAATTTGAGCTATAGACTTCCTTTGACAATCTTTACAAGTAAATGAATTTTCATTTAATTTGGTGACAATGAAATTTTTGCCCTAATTTCCCAACTTTGACCAGCTTTGACCGCTACCATAGACTTTCTTGATTTCTTTAAAACTTTGTATGTGAGCTTCCTTTGACATCCTTGATGCATCCTAGACTTCTCGGGGAATTCCGGCTACCTTCACCAAATATGTTTTTTGTAAGCGATAGACCGAAATATGGTGAATTCTACAAATCAAGCTAGTGATTCTAGGAGCTCTCTGTCTGCACTCTGTCGTGGTGCACTCAGAATCATGATTGGTCAACTTTTCGGTGTGTCGCGATAGCTCAAGCTCAACGCCTCGGGGCATGCGCAGAGAATTTCCGTACTTGCTGAGCTTGCTGGAGATGGTGAGGATGTTGCAACCAATTTGTAATTTATAGCTCCATTTTGTGCAAGCCGAGGAGTCCTCCAGCTTGAGGAGCTTAGGTAGCCAATTTTTTGTTATTTTTTGACACCATTTACCCTTTCAAATAGCACCTAGAACCTATTTTTTAACTATGCCAGATATTAGATGTGAAACCGGTCAAAATTAGTCTAGAATCTATAAAAAGAGCCAGAGAGCTCATTTTTGAGGTTAGATTGTATGAGTAGAGAAGAGCTTAGAGCTATTTTGAGCTTGTAAGAGTGTTTTTGAGTAATAGAGTTGATTTCCTGCCTTCCATTGTGTGTATGTGTATGTGCATCTCTATGCTTCTCACCATCACTCTCACTTCATCTCATATTCAGGATCTTCATATCACTCCTATATCTTCCGTGGATTGACATTAAGGAGGTGGAGCTTCTTAACGTGGTTCTCACCATTGTGCTAGAGCAACAGATGGAGATGGAGATGGAGATGGAGATGGAGATGGAGATGGAGATGGAGATGGAGATGGAGATGGAGATGGAGATGGAGATGGAGATGGAGATGGAGATGGAGATGGAGATGGAGATGGAGATGGAGATGGAGATGGAGATGGAGATGGAGATGGAGATGGAGATGGAGATGGAGATGGAGATGGAGATGGAGATGGAGATGGAGATGGAGATGGAGATGGAGATGGAGATGGAGATGGAGATGGAGATGGAGATGGAGATGGAGAAAAAACAAGAAATTTACCTACTACTTACCATTCCAACACGTCCTCTCTACGTTTTACCATCACACACTTGTCCTCAAAGCTCGTTCCCCGACAACGGCGCCAAAAATTTGGTGTAGCTCAGTGATGAGTTGCACCTCCTTTAATGTCAATCCGGGAAGATATGATGGTATGAAGACCTCGAGCAAGTGAAGGCACAAGTGTGTGAGTGAGAAGCACACAAACATGCACACACATACACACACACGCACACACGGCAAGAACAAAGAGAGCAAGACAATGGAATGACTTCTATTGCAAAAGAGTTCTCATACACTTCAAATCTACAACAAGCTAGCTTCAAAAATGAGCTCTCTAGCTCTATTTATAGTTTTTGACTAGCTTTGGTCGTGTTCAGACCTAGTGTCTGGCCTAGTTAAAAATTAGGTTCCTAAGCTATTTTGGAGGCTCAAACGAGCTCTGAAAATTATGAAACTTGGTAGACAAATACTTCTAAATCTCCTCAAGCTCGAGGACTCCTCGGCTTGCACAAAATGGAGCTACAAAAAGGTGAAACGGTATTTACAATGGGTTTCAGTGATGAGAATCACTTTTAAAATAATGTGAGGATTGAAAAAAATTGATTGGTTGCCTCAGTGCTAGATCTGCATGTATGCCCGTACTTGCTTCTTCCCGTATGATGCCAACAGCATATGTGCACACGTAAGAGAACATTGCAGACCTTTTCATGAAGGCTCTGTCTAGGGAGAAGTTTGAAGCTTTCCACAAAGCTTTGGGCTTACTTCCTTTTGTGGATTGATTCCACATAGCTTGGCACTTCCTTATACATGAGTGCCAGCTCCTTGTTCACTGCATCACTCCCAGGGGGGATTTGTTGATATATTTAGGTAGTGATGTGTGTGAATACACTAGGACCATCGGGCCACTTTTTTCCCTCTCTAGGATGTTTTTTCCCCTGGTTTGTATGTATGCATGTAGCCCTAACGGGTTACTTATCTTTGTACATTCTAGTGGTAATACATTCAGTATTGTGTGTTGTGCTCCAAGCTTCTTCTTCTTCCTTAAGATGTTTGCATGCTTCCGCATTTGTCTAGCTCCAACATGTGTGTATATCGATGTGAGTGTGTATGTATATATGTGTGTCTATGTATATGTATGTGAGTGTGTATGTACATGTGTGTATGCATGCATTTGCATGAATATGCATCTAAGTATGTAATATGTATGTGAGTATGTAATATGCATGTGTGTATGTAATATTGTATGTGTATATATATGTGTATGTATGTGTGAGTATGTATGTGTGTGGATGTATGTATGCATATGTTTGTGTATGCATATGTGTATGTATGTGTGTGTACGTATGTGTGTGAATGTATATATGCATTTGTATGTGTATGTGTGTGTGTATGTATGCATGTGTGTATATGTGTGCATATGTATGCATCCATATACATGACTATGTGTGTCTATGTATCTCTATCTCTATCTCTCTCTGTCCCTTTATCTCTCTCTCTTTCTCTTTCTCTTTAATCTCTCTCTATCTCTATTTCTAATAAAGAACAAAATAATCATTCATTTACATCTATGTGTGTGATTATGTATCTCTATCTGTTCTCTTTCTCTCTCTCATTATCTCTCATTCTCTCTCTTTCATCTCTCTCTATCTATATCTCTCTCTCATCTCTCTCTATCTCTTTGTCTCTCTCTCTAGATCTCTCTCTATCTATCTCTCTCTCTCGCTCTCTTTCATCTCTCTCTCTAGATCTCTCTCTCTCTCTCTCTCTCTCTCTCTCTCTCTCTCTCTCTCTCTCTCTCTCTCTCTCTCTCTCTCTCTCTCTCTCTCTCTCTCTCTCTCTCTCTCTCTCTCTCCCTCCCTCCCTCCCTCCCTCCCTCCCTCCCTCCCTCCCTCCCTCCCTCCCTCCCTCCCTCCCTCCCTCCCTCCCTCCCTCCCTCCCTCCCTCCCTCCCTCCCTCCCTCCCTCCCTCCCTCCCTCCCTCCCTCCCTCCCTCCCTCCCTCCCTCCCTCCCTCCCTCCCTCCCTCTCTCTCTCTCTCTCTCTCTCTCTCTCTCTCTCTCTCTCTCTCTCTCTCTCTCTCTCTCTCTCTCTCTCTCTCTCTCTCTCTCTCTCTCTCTCTCTCTCTCTCTCTCTCTCTCAACTCTCTCTCTCCCTCTCTCTCTCTCTCTTTCTCACTTTCTATCAATAGAGAACAAAACAATCACTTACATCGATGTAATCGTTTGGATCGTTGTCGTCAAAGCCTAATCAACATTGTCCCTCGTCAAATTCCAAAGAATCAATGCCAAAAAACTCTTGCAAAACCAAAGAGAAGATAAATTAGAAAATAGAAAACATAGAGAAAGAGAAAGGGTGAAAGAGTATGCACATCAGTTACCAAGATGCAAGATCTAGAGAGAGAGTGTATGTAGAGAGAGATCTTTGTGTGTGTGTGTGCACAAGACAATGTAGGTCACAATCTATGTCATGTGACAAGCTCGACAAAAGCACTACTCTGTTCAAAACACACGCAAAATTTTGAATTTTAGCTCTCAGATCTCAATATGCTTTAAATAGAGCATCGATATAGGCATCGATATAAGCATTTGTATGAGCACTGATAGTTCCCAACAATTTACTAGTTCTTACACCGATGCCTATACCAATGCCTATATCGATGATGGGCAATGTATACGGAAGATCAATTTCAAACGTTTATATAGATGGTCAAGTGACCGTCGGTATGCCCAACATGATCTTTCCAGGCATTTCCAATGATCATAGCAATATCGAGGCATGAGCATTGGTATGGACGGCGTCGGTATGCCCCTCATATGTTGTAGTACCTTATTTGGTTGTGTGGCCATCCTGCATTGATCATCACATAGATAGATGGAAACAAGAGGAGTTGTATACATACATGAAAGAAAGAGATTATAAATAGAGTAATAAACAACATGTCCACCTTATTTCTTTAATCTCTTTTTTTATTCCCTTAGAACCAACCTTATGACCCTCTATGTTGTGTAGCTTTCTTTTTCCCTCACAAGGTCCAAGACATCTTTCTTTCATTCTTCCTTATTTCAACAGTTTTTTTAGACTTTTAGTCTTTTATTCTTGTTCTTGGATTGTGGCATCTTGAGACTTTCACAACTCCTTCAAGCAACAAATTTTGCTATTCTAGACCTAGAGTACCAATCTTTTAAAGAAAGGTGTGCTAAAATTTTCTAACAAGAACCCACCATTCCTTTCTCACCATCTCCAACAAACCTTAGAAGAGAGGAAGGACGGAAGAATCATGGATGACTACACGTTTTAAGGTCAAGAGGGTAAATAGATTCGTCATACGAATACCTACATTATGTGCTTGAACACATCTTAGCTCATTCCTTTCATTTGCAGTTCAATGGGAGTCCACCATTGCCAATCCAAGCATAATGTGATTACCAATATAGAATAAATTCCATTTTGAGATGTTTGAATTTTAAAAACTCCTTCATCTTCTTCTAAAAAACATTCTATCATGCCACCACGATTAGTCAAAGAATGAACCCTTTCAAGTCAAGAAACAAAGCCTTTTATGATGGGAATAAAGAGTTTCATTTTTTATTATATAGAGAGAATTTATCAACATATCTCTAATGGTTGTTCATAATGATGTTTGTGCTTCTCTTTTGACTAAAGAAATCTATAGAAATCCTATATTTATCACATATAGTGCAGATGTATATAGTTTTCATGATTTTGAACATGGAAAGAACCAAGAATGTGGAATAAATAAGAACAGTGAAGAAGGTGGAAATTGTTACAAGAGTATGATCCAATATCATTATACGATTTAGTAATGCTTTCATCGTCACAAGCCACACCACATAAAGAAATATTTTTATGCTTTCAACAATTACAAAGGGAAAACCCCTTTGGTAATTCATAGCTCCATTTTGTGCAAGTCGAGGAGTCCTCGAGCTTGAGGAGCTTAGATAGAACGAGCCTACCAATTTTGGTTATTTTTAGACTTCGTTTACCCTTTCAAATAGCACCTAGAACTTATTTTTTAACTATGCCGGTCACTAGATGTGAAACCAGTCAAAACTAGTTTAGAATCTATAAAAAGAGCTAGAGAGCTCATTTTTTAGGTTAGCTTGTATGAGTAGAGAAGAGCTTAGAGCTATTTTGAGTTTTTAATTGATATCTTGAGTAATAGAGTCTATTTTCCTACCTTCCATTGTGTCTTGCTTGTCTTTTACATGTGTGTGTGTATGTGTGTGTGCATCTCTATGCTTCTCACCTTCACTCTCACTCCATCTCACATTCACGATCTTCATATCACTCCTATCTCTTCCGCGGATTGACATTAAGGAGGTGGAGCTTCTTAACGTGGTACTTACCATTGTGCTAGAGCAACACCAAATTTGGCGCCGTTGCCAGGGATCGAGTTTAGGACAAATGTGTGATGGTAAGAGTATAGCAAGAAGTGGCGTTGAAAGGTGAAAATTTCAGTTTCTGTTGTTGTTTTTAATTAGTTTTTAGTGTTTTTCATCTCCCCTACACTCCTTCTTCACCACCACATCATCTTCTTCCACTTCGAAAAAGTCAGAAAATTCACCATATCCACCCATTCTCCTCATTTCCCCTCATTTGTGCATGCGAGAGAGAGCTTTTGTGCTTGCATGTGCATGTGTGTTTTTAAGTTTTCTTGCAGGTATAGTGCTCTAGAGCAGCAGGAAAGCTTCCAAAAGGTAAGAAAATCCATTTCTGTTTGAATCTACCATGTGTGTCAGGCCATCGCGATGGTCTGCCAAGTTCGGCATTTTTGGTAAGCGAGTTCATCACCGTATAGGCGACAGTAGCGCACACACGAATCCATTGTTGCATTTCAAAATTCTCATTTTGGTGGACCATCGCGATTGTGTCACACCATCGCGATTGGCTCACACCATCGCGATGGCTCGGTCGGACCATCGTGACGGTCTCACACCATCGCGATGGTTCACTTGAACCACCGCGACATTTTTGTCGACTCCAGGCCATCGCGATTGGCTCACGCCATCGCAACGATCCTGCCACATGTCAAGCAAGACCATCGCGACGATACCACATATGCCATCGTGACGCCTCGAAAGTTGGACCATCGCGATTGGCTCAAGCCATCACACCCCGTGACCATCGCGATGGGCTCACGCCGTCGTGACGGTTGCGTTGACCGTTGACTGACACCATCACGATTGCTCGTCGATCAGACCATCGCGACGATTCATTCACGCCATCGTGACGGTTGGCATTAGACCATCACGACAGTTCACGCCATCGAACCATCGCGATTGTACTACTCCACCGCGACGGTTCACTTGAGCCATCGCGACGGTCCCAGACCATCGCAATTGTTCTGGACCATGGCAATTGTTCACCTCAAATGCAAAAATTAGGGTTTCATTTGTTGGGCAAAATTGAAGCTATTTTAAGCAAATTTTTGGGTGACTAAGCTTAGCAGAGACCCCTTAGCTCATGTTTGAGGAAAAAAACCTAATTGCTAGTTTTTACCCCCGAGGGCCTGAACGCTCATATCTTTTTCATCCAAAGTCCGTTTTTTGAGCTTTATAGCTCGTTAGAAAGCTCTTTACGAGTACTACATGATTTGAGGATAATTTGAGGTAGACCCATTTGTGGGACTAGAAAAGCCAGGGGGCATAGAATTTTGGGCCAAGGAAAAAAAAAGGACTAAAAAAGTGTATATATCAAATTGCTTGATCTTCCATTTGAGAATTGGTCTAATATTGACTTTTCACAGGTCTAGCATGGGCAATCAAGGGCGAGCAAAGCAAGGTAGTGAAGGACACAGGGCTTGGGAAGTGTGACTTCTTGGGCATCAGAGCAACCAAGGTAGCTGACTCGAGATTGGAATAATACTCAACCCCCTCAGTCAATTAGTCAATTATTAGCTTAGGCTAAACGGTAGCATTGTGGATTAAATTACAACGACGATAGGAATGCTATGGGAGCGATTTGTGATGAATCATGGATCAATTCAATCGTCTCGCTAACAGCGCACACAGGGTGACTATGCAGAACAAGTAATTTTTTTCCTAAGGTCCGTAAGGCAAAGCGTTTCTATATCTTTCAACTGCGTCTAAATAGGATGGTAAGATTAATTCCTCATTAACTACTTTATCTTTAATGGTTTCTATTACGTTTAAATCTAATTGAGAATTATCAATGTTTCTAGCTACGGATGGTGGAAAAAGATCTTCACTACTTTCAATACTAGGTGGAACAAAGGAAATTAATGGTAATTTTCCAGATAATCTACGTTCAAACTCTCTTGAGTGCAAAGTTTCTTCTACAATTTTATCTTTAACTAGTCCTTCAATCTCTATATTCTGAGTTTCAATAACTTCAACTGGTCTAGGAAATAATAATTGAAATGTAAATGGAGGTAAAAAGGTACTATTAAATGAAGCTTCTTTAGACATAAAAGATGAAATGAAAAATAGATTAATGATAGATTTCCTATACAAAGCTATAAGATACTGTATATAAAAATGATTTCCTATACAAACTAAACAATAGATTTCAACTAAGTAAAATCTTTCCACACTTCAAATCTTCAGTTCGTCTTCAATAGGGCTACATTTCATCTCAAAACTCACATGAGAAATATAAGTATTCTTTTATAAAAGATTAACACTCATTGAAAACTTAACATATTTAAAAAACTTAGTTTAATATAAGATAATTAACGTTTCTAGAACATAAATATTATAAGTTCATACATTTATTTTAACATACACATTGCAATAAAATAATTCATTCATACATTACTTTAGCATACATCATATAAATCATATCTATACATAGCTTCATACACTTATACATATTCATACATATTACATATGCTAACATACATCACATGCATACATGCACATGCAAACATACATGTATGACATAACATACACTAACATAAATGAACATGCATACATACATACATGCACTAACATAACTCACATGCATACATGCACATGCATAAATGAACATGCATACAAACATACATGCACTAACATAACTCTCATGCATAAATGAACATGCATACATACATGCATGCACTAACATTCAATCATGATATGCAAACAAAATCATATGCATACATGCATATCCATAAATAACTTACACTAACACACATATGCATGAACATACATACACATGCATACATGAACATGCATACATAACATTCATGCACTAACATAACTCTCATGCATACATGCACATGCATAAATGAACATGCATACATAACATACATGCACTAACATAACTCACATGCATACATGCACATGCATAAATGAACATGCATACATACATGCATGCACTAACATTCAATCATGATATGCAAACAAAATCATATGCATACATGCATATGCATAAATAACTCACTAACACACATCTGCATGAACATACATACACATGCATACATGAACATGCATACATGAACATGCATACATAACATTCATGCACTAACATAACTCTCATGCATACATGCACATGCATAAATGAACATGCATACATAACATACATGCACTAACATAAATGAACATGCATACATGCACATACATAATTCACATGCATACATACATACAACATGCAAGCACTAATATCTAATATACATGCATTAACTATGCATACATTTACTAACACCTAACATGCAATAACATATGCATGCACTAACATGCACATATATGAACATGCATGTACAAACACACATGCATGCTTAACATACATGCATAACATAAATCAACATGCATGCATACATGACATACACATAACATCTAATATGCATACATTTATTGACATGCATTAACTAATATGCATAAACTTCTAACATACATTAACACATAATTATCTAACATCTAATTTGCATTAACATCTAATTATCTAACAACTAATTTGCATTAACATTCCTAACCTTTACATACTCTTCCTAACATTTTCATGCATTACCTAACTTCTAACATGCACTACCTAACATCTACTAACATGCATTAACATAACTTCTAACATCTAGCATGCATTACTTAACATCTAACATCTAACATGCATTACTTAACATCTAACATGCATTACGTTAACTAACATGCCTTATATGCACTAACATGCCTAACATTTACTAACATGTCTAACATTTAACAAGAGTAGATGCACTAACATCTAACATGGGTACATGCACTTACTAAATGCATTACTAATAAATTTCTATCAAGCTAAGGGTTGAAGAAGTTTGGCTAAAGGGTAAGGAAAGAAAAGGATAAGTGAATGGATAAGGAGAAGATTAGATAAAATAATGGAATCTGTGAGAAAGATAAGGGTTAAAGGCTAAATGGACCCTCCTTCTAGTAACTTGAAACTCATAAAAGAAGGTTAGGAATTGAAATCATATACATGTAATCAATTTAGATAAATAAACACACACATTCATACATACACATACATACATAAATATATATACATATATTAAAACATATACATAGAAAACATATACATACATTAAGACATATATATATTCACATACAAATATACATTCACACACATACATAAATAAATACATATACATTCACACATATATAAATAAACATAAACATTTATAAATAATATTTATTTCATATATTTTTTAATATATGATTAATAAATAGTATTTATATTAATTATGAAAATAAAACATATAAAATCTCAACATAGAAAAGAAATAAGATTTCTAATATAAAATAAAGAAAATAAAAAAAGAAAAAACTCTCATTCTCTCTCTCTCTCTCTCTCTCTCTCTCTCTCTCTCTCTCTCTCTCTCTCTCTCTCTCTCTCTCTCTCTCTCTCTCTCTCTCTCTCTCTCTCTCTCTCTCTCTCTCTCTCTCTCTCTCTTTGTGCTGCGCATGTAGCTCTGCTGCGCAGCCGACAGAGAAGAGAGGGAGAGGGAAAGAGAGGGAGAGATTTAAAAAACTATATAAGGGAAGAAAAAAGTAAACTGAATAAAGAAAGAAAAGAAAATCTCTGCACATTCTGGAGCAAAAAGCAAAAAACATTTGCTTTTCATTGAATGAATGACAAAATTAAGAGAGATGGACTTCTCTCTCCTCCTGCCAGAGGGCAATCATGGAAATATGTGCACAAATGACTATAGTCTAGAGCAAAGGAAAAATAGAGTACCTGAAAAATCACATGATCTTGTGAATACGTACTCCCCTCTTTATATAGATGAGAGTAGCCCACCATAGCTCACATTTTCCCTAAGATAATTGATCCATGCAGCCTACATTTACTCCTCTTCAACTCAACATGTCTCAACAAGAATTTAGGCGTGGGAAATCCTCCTTTTATATTCACCAAAAATACACACAACCACTCAATTAAATATTCTCTTGGCCTTAGACTTTAGATTTAAATACAACCTTTCAATTCTTGTTTATTATTTTTTTAATCACTTTGGAATAATTACAACCCTTTAGAATAAATTAAATTAAACCCATCAATTAATTTAATTGTATACATAACCTTAGTGATAATAATGATAGTTAATAATTAACATATTTAATTAATCATTTTTATTTGAAATATTTTACTAAGGTTGCATTTATTATATTTACCCTATTTATTAACTCATTTAGAGACTAAAACTTACTTAATTAACCTTTTTAACAAAATGTTTACCCTTCAACTAACTTCAGACCATGATTTTTAACCCCAATTGACTCTTAAACTAATCTTCTAACCTTCCATAACCCTCTAGATTTATTAATTAATCCTTAATTAACTTTTAAATTAATATTGAACCCTATAAAACATGTTCAAAACCTACATTTAACCCTTAAATACCCTTGAATTATCTTTCAAAATTTAGATAAACCCTTGATTTTTCATCTATACCCATAATTATATTAGAAAACACCTAGATAAATACTTCCCATCTTGATATTAATCATCAAACTTCTTGTCCTGCAAAATTTAAAATCAAACATTAGTCAAAATTATCATAAATTATCCAAACTTATTTCAATCAAATAATCTTTTAATTTTTAATAATATTTTATCAAGTTCAAGAGACTTAATTTTTCAAGTCCAAGACTAAGGTAAAAAGTGTGCGGTACGAAAACCTCAAGGAAAGAACTTAAGTCTGATGGAACGAGAACTCAAAAGTACCACGGAAAGCCGATTCCTGACGCTTACAGTAAAACAAGACGAGTTAAAAGGAATTTAAAAAGAAACAAGCAATTAAGAACAAAGAACCATTTACAATCAGAGAGTACCATGAAGTAAAGATCAGGCAAGCATATAGGTAATCCAGACCGATGAAGCCTTAGATCATCAGAAGCAAGTGTAGGAACCACTGCACGTTCACGGGCTCAACAATTGAATAGCTACCCTTACGAGTTGGGCTCAGATACTAGTGAATCGGAAATGGCTTTTAGCACAGAAAGACCAGAAGGAGGGTTAAACATAGCATATTTGGAAAGACCCGAAGGACCCTATAGAACTCAATTAGAATTTGTCCGCACTGACCGGTAAGGTGCTTGCATCTATGAGGGTGGTTTGCGAAGAAAAGTGGTGCAAATGCACAATCCTGATCAACCCATTGGATTGGAACATCGAGTGGTGAAATTTGAGAGAGATGCATACATAGACAAAGAAGGAACAATGTACATCATAAGTACTCAGCCTAATCATACAAATGATTTTGGTGTAGTTCAGCCAGAAACGAAAGCTAGAGCCCAAGGAAAAGAATCTGTAGGAGAAGAACCAAGAACACCTAGAGGGAAATCTGTACGGACAAGAGTACTAATTTCAGATTGGATCCCTCAGGACAACAGAAGCATTGAGTTGTTCTTGAATAAGGAGACTGATGAAGCATTTTGGAGGTACAGAATGGAACAACCTAGTGAGGTAGGCTCTATCATGATCTATGAATTCAAAGATCCAGATACACCTGGAAAGGTCATATATTTGGATGATACTTCTGAACGAGTATTTGTGGTACCAGACCATGCAAGAAATACCTACACATGGAGAGGTGAATTATTCTTCCCTCCATCGCGAGCAAATGTAAACATGAGTCATCAAGGGGCAAGAACATCCTCAGCCCATGGTAATAAAAAAGACAAGAAGAAAGAGAGACCAGAAGTAAGTTTCACTCATCCCATAGGGAGAGATAGAACGAACACGGACACTAATAGAGTGGAAAGACAAAGAGAACCTAGAATACCAGGTGGTAGAGATGATTTTCCTCTACCTAGACCACGTGAACACCCAAGAATATTAAGATCCACTCAGTTAGTAAAGTCAATGAAAAATTACTTTGATGGGACAGGAGATCCCTATGACCATGTTGTGGAATTTAAGCAAGTGCTATGATCAGAACAAGTAGAAGACATGTTTACGCAATATAATGCATTTGGACTAATGTTAAAGAACACTGCTTTAACTTGGTTTCAAACAAACCCCTCAAGAAACAGTTAGACTTGCAAGACATAGGTTTAGACAATATGTTGAAAGATTTCGGATGCAAGAGTTATCCTCACAGGCCAAGGAAGTGTCATTTTTTTTGGATGGCCTCTTCAGCGCTAAACTACGCTCCTATGTATACTTGAAGGAACCCAGAACGCTAGAGAAATGTGTAAGAATTTGTATAGACATTGAGGACAACCTTCGAGATGAGTTGGAACTCTCGAAAGTTTATAAGGACTCAGATTGTTCATCTCTAGCATCCTCAAAGTTGTCTAGCTAGATAGAAGACCTAGCAGAAAAAGTGGCCCAAAAACTAAGAGTTTCAAGCAAGCAAATGCCTAGGTTAACAACTAACAAGCGTTGTTACACTTGTGGTGGTGATCATATGGCAAATGTGTGTCCCAATGCAACACAACCACAAGCCAACCCTAGTGGCCAATACTATACGATTGAGAGATGATACACGAATCACACAGCCCAAGACTGCCCATACAACAAACAAGTAGTATGACACAACTACCCGCAAGCATACCAACAACCAGGTAGGTATCAAGGCCAATCCAATGCTCAGCCTCATTACTATAGGCCTCCTCAGAACTATCCTTATCAGGCTCAACAGAGACCTCAAACTGTTTTAGCTCAGCAACCACCCCCACCAGCTAATGTCATCTCAGTTAAATACGCTGCTGCAGAAGAAAACCTCAATAGGGCTTTAGTTCCCTCTTCACCCTAATCCGCGGCCCCAAATGAGACAGCAAAGACCACACGGCCCTAGAGGACCATGCTTTAGGTTCCAAGGAGATCTTTCATAAAGGATTGTCCACATCCTCCTATAGCAGGACAATCACAATACTATAACATACAAGGCTTTTGCACCAATTGTGGTAAAGAGCATGTTATCAAAGATTGACCTAAAAAACCTACTAATGCTTTAAAAGTGACACCCATCAACATGATAGGTATTGTAAACAACGCAGATGGATCCAACCCTACTACGTGCCTATCCAAGCTATAACGAGGGCCCAGGCACTCTTACCAAATCAACAGCTTAATCTTGAGAAAATAGCCGAAACTAGCGAAGTCGGAGAGTCTAGTAATAAAAAGACAAAATCATGGAAAGATTCTAGAGAAAGAATTAAGAGAAAATGGAGTTAAAAGATAACTGAGTTGTAAGGAAGTTTAAAAGAATTCAGAGCTAAAATCCTAGAATTGACTTCTCAAGAATCTAATCAAGAGAATCTAGCTCAAAAATTAGGATCAGTTTTAGTGGAACCCTTACCAGAAAACCTAGACATGATGTTTCGTGCATATCAGGCTACATTAAAGGAAGGACCCCAGATAGCTGAAATGAGTAAGAATTATTCGAGAGCAGATCTAGAAATTGAGAGAACTAATCTTTGCATAAAGATGGTAGAACTATCACAAACCATGTTCGAAGCCTCTCGTTATCTTAATTGGAATAACATGGCAAAACCTGAATTACACTTTCAAAGACTAATGGAGAGGTTAGAATACTTGATCGATAGCAAGGAAAAAAAGAATCTGCAAAGGAACCCTATTGTCTTGGAGACACAGGATAAGAATGCACCATCCCTATCTCAAGTACCAAATACAGAGGTTGAAGACAACCTGTCTTCCATACATAGGTATTCACACGAATTTTTAAGAGAAATCCAAGAAAAGAAGTGGAGAAAAGAACAAGGAACCCATCCTCCTATTCAAGAAATAGACGACTTGCAAGAATTACCCCAGTTCACAGGACCTTCGGAAGCTAAGTCTATTAGCATGAGAGCACCCACGATAATAGTGAGGAATGAAGAATCAGTAATCCCTAGGAACACGGAAGTGATAAAGAACACCAAAGTACAGTGTCATCTCACTCTAGAGGAGTTGTTGAAGGTTACACCAGAATTGTGGAAACATGTGGCAAATCAAATCCCTGAGCTTGCTACTACCCCCTCTTAGATAGGATCACACAAGAAGGTACCAGAGATACCCGTAGAAATAATTGGAGACATGAGTGAAGGAGAGGAAGAAACATTTATCTTCCAATAACCCATCGGGGCTACACCACCAAAGCCATCTTAGATTCAAGAGCCGGAGTAGACATCGCTACAACCGCTTTATGGAAACGTTGGGGTAAGCCAGCATTAAGACCTACCAGGATGAAGCTACAAATGGCCGACGGACATACAGAGAAACCATTGGGCTTATTAGAAGGCATATCTCTCACCACTTGTGGTGTAGAGTTTGAGCATACTTTTACCATTTGTGATTTTGGGAAAAATCATGCTTATGAGATGATTTTAGGATGACCATTCATGCATCAGTTGCAAATCGTACAAGATTGGGGAACTAATTCTTTGTACTTACAACATTTAGGAGTGACTACTAAAGTCAATCTTAAAGACTATTCTCATCGAGATGTACCCCTAATACAATGGAATACCATCCATAAGACACAGGTAGAAACAGAATCGGTACACTCATTAGAATCAGACCCCTCATGGTTGCATGAGGATACTCATCTATGGATGTGTAAAGTGGCAAAACAAAAGGAAGAACCGTTAAACGCCAGGACTTTAGGTTCAGAACAACATCCACAAACTCTTCAAGACCCAGCTTATGCACCTGTTGTATTTCTAGACGAGGAATTCGAGCCTCATGGTTGGGCACAAATCTTAGCTACAATGAATGTAGCCATCAATGAAGAACAATGGACAACCCACTGTGACGAGGATGGCTATGACATCTCAATCTTCACAATAGAGCCAATCACGTATGATTCAATTATAGAAGAATGTGAACCTAGCACTGATGCATTTGAGGATGCAAGCGACTTTGATCTAAAGTCAATTATTATGGATATGAAGAATACTTCTACGAAGTAGAAACTCACCCTCAGAAACATGAAGAAATTATGAATGATGTGAGGTTAGCCACACAAGTGACTATCAAGTGTGAAGGTACGAAAAGAAAGAAGAAAGAAACCATGTCGGAAGAAGAAGAAGAACCACTCATGGAAGTACCGGAGAATTTCCAGAAGTATGAAGTAGAAGATAGACAAATCATGGACAAATGCCTAAAAGAAAAGCTGACGTTGGAGAAGAATATGATAATCGAGAGAAAACCAAAAAAATCATAGTCACCATAGAAGGAGAAGGAGAAAAATGCACATACATTGGGCATGATTTGACGAATGAAGAAGAAGAAGAGTAAATTGCCCTATTGCGAGAATATAGAGATGTATTCACTTGGAGTTACAAAGGCCTGAAAGGAGTAGACCCTGATATATGCTCCCATAGAATCCCTATGACTCCAGATGCAAAACCAACAAATTAGAAACCATACATGTACAATGATAACTACATTGCAAAGATTAAAGAAGAAATAGATCGATTGATAGAAGCAAGATTCATTTACGAAATTGAGCATACTCAATGGGTATCCCCCATTGTGGTAGTGCCCAAGAAGAATGGAAAATTGAGTGTGTGTATTAACCTTAAAAAAGTTAATGCCACCACGATTAGAGACAGTTATCCTCTTCCTATCACAGAACATTTATTGGAAAGAGTTGCGGGCAAGGAAGTTTACAGCTTTCTTGATGGTTTCTCAGGCTATAATCAAGTAGCCATTGCTCTAGAAGATCAACATAAGATGTCTTTTGCCACAGAATGGGGCATATTTGCATTTCGTGTGATGGCATTTGTGCTCACAAATGCTCCGGCTACTTTCCAGCGACTCATGTGTCACCGTTTTAGGAAATTCTTACGCAAGAATTTGGAAGTTTATGTCGATGACATATGTGCTCATTCAAATATGAGGCAGACACATATCCCAGAATTAAGACAAGTGTTTGACAAATGTCAAGAATATCACATTTGTTTGAACCCAAAAAAATGTGTTTTCATGGTCAGACATGGCAAAATTTTAGGGCACATTGTGTCAAAGAATGGAATCTCTACGGATGAAGAAAAGGTGAAAGTAATTGCAAAACTACCTAGGCCAAACAACGTAAAAAAGGTACAGACATTTATGGGTCATTGCGGTTATTACAGACCATTCATACACATGTATGCAATTATAGACAAACCTTTGTACTCTCTTTTGACCAAGTTTGAATGGACAGATGAGTGTGAAAACTCATTCAATGAACTTAAACGACGTTTGTGCTCAGCACCCATATTAACAACCTCAGATTGGAGTAAGCCATTCCATGTACATGTGGATGCATCCAACTATGCCATAGGATGTGTCTTGGCACAACCCACAAATGAAAGTAATGTAGATCTCCCCATAGCTTACGGGAGCAGACAATTGAACGCAGTAGAAAGAAATTACACCACTATGGAACGAGAAGGATTAGGAATGATCTATGCAGTAAAGAAATTCAGGCATTATTTATTGGCAAATAAGTTCAAATTCTTTACAGATCATCAAGCATTATTGTACTTAGTCAATAAGCCATGTAACACAGGACGACTGATACGTTGGTTTCTATTACTCATGGAATGTGACTTTGAAGTAGTAGTCAGGAAAGGAAAGACACATCTTAGAGCGGACCATCTCTCAAGATTAACTACAGGAGAATCTCTTCAAGGAATAGCGGATAAATTACCGGATGCATATTTGTTTAACCTTGAGATAGTACCAGAATGGGCTAAGCCTATTGTCCCTATTCTTACACATGGACCCAAGAATCCTAGGATAAGGATCAAGGAAGGAGAGATTACCAAGTCACAAAGATATCAAATCATAGCAGGAAGCATATATAAACATGATAATCAAAAGATTCTTGCTTGTTGTGTAGATGATTCAAAAAATGTGAATTGGTTGCAATTAGCAATGTAGGTGCATTAAAGCAACATCATTCAAAATATTGTACCTTGCAGACTTTGCATAGACTAGGAGTATATTGGCTTTCTATGGAGGAAGATGTCTACAAGTTGTGTAAAAAATGCCATGTTTGTTGTGAAAGACCACCTGTAGAACATGCTACATTATATCACATGTCTCTCACACCAGAATGGAGTGAAGCATTAGTGACGTACTTGAGGACGAAAACATTCCCTCAAGGTATGACCTTAGCACGACAATGAAGTTCATAGCAAGAAGCTCAAGACTATTCACTTATTGGTAACAATTTATACAAACGAGGAAGAGATGGATACCTAAGACAGTGTGTTCATGAAAGTGATTATTTGAGAGTACTAGAGACTGCACACCAAGATGTTGCAAGGGGTTATTTTGGCCCCGATAGGATAATCAAAGCCATCCTCTTTGCAGGACTATGGTGGCCCACTCTTCACATGGATGCACATACCTATGTTAAGAGATGTGTTGTGTGCCCGAGAACTCAATTTCCTACTCGCAGAGATGAAATGCCATTGAAACCTATGATGGGAGGACGTGCATTTTCTAACTGGGGTATAGACTTTGTAATACCCATTAACCCCCTTGCAAAAGGTACTCATGTTTAATACATTATTGTTGCGACGGATTATCTTACCAAATGGGTAGAGGCCAAGGCCACAAAAAAGAATGATGCACACATGACTGCAAAATTCTTATTTGAAAATGTCTTTACAAGATATGGACTGCCTATAGAGTTAGTGAGCAATCGAGGAACTCACTTTCTAAACCAATTCATTGAATATTTGTTACAAGATTTTATGGTGATTCATAAGAAATCCGCACCATATCATCCTCACGCCAATGGTCAAGCCAAAAGCACCAACAAGATCCTTTGTAACGTACTGACGAAACTCATGAACACACGGAAATCCTTGTCAAGAGCTCAGGGCTTTAATTGACTCAGGTGCTGCGACTAGTGCTATTAGATGGTCCCACTATAAGGACTCAGGAATAAAAATGCGGCCAATCGGGGCATACCTCATAGGGCTAGGAGGCATGGAAACCCCTTGCATGGGTGACGTGGATCTTCCTATCCTCATAAACGATGTGACCATGACAACGAAGCTACTAGTGTGCCATGACGACAACCTGATAGAACCCCTAATCCTTGGCCAAGATTGGCTATATGATCACTCAGTGGACCTAAATCTTAGACAAGGCTCCTTACAAATTGGAACCTTAGATTTACGACGAGTGATACCACTTGACTTCCCTGACAACTCTCCACCTAAGGTATGTAACCCTAGACCATATGAAACGCAAGCGAGGGAGGATCAGAAGATCTTTGGGCAGATCCCTCAGCTAAGAACGCTCCCTCCAAAGTCAACCCATGAGAGCTTGGTGATGGATAGCTGCCAGACAAAAGGATGTCAGGAGATTTTCCCCTGGTCTTCCAGCCACGGTCAGATGGGTTACATCAGCGGTTAGGTGGACTGCATCAGCAGTCACGTGGGCACGACACCCTCGGTGCCCATCCTTCCACACTTAGTGCAGACTAGCCTAGATTAATAGTACAAAACGAAGCACTTCCTAATGGGCAAGTTGCGCAAGTGTTGGAGCTCACTTCTTTTCCAAAGCAGAGTGTCCATCCGACCTCTCAATCTCAACCACAACGGAGGAACCCAGACCGAGGACAATATCAGACGACACAAAAAAAGAAGCAGTATCAGCAAAACTGAGCAAGCATCACGAGACAAGTATGGGTGCCAAAAGGACAGAAAGCACCAATAGATTTCAACAGTGCAGCCCATGACAAGAAGAAGTTAAAGCAGAAGCAGAGTCAGTATTCGACATCTCCTCAACCTTCTTCTATAAGTACAAATAGTCAATAAATTTGGAGCACCAAGAAGTATCTTAAAAGTCCACCCACACCCACACAGATATGGATACCCAAACAATGTATTATAGCTCAACACTCAAGCCATGTAATATATAACCCTCAGAAATCCCCTCTTCCATCAACACCACCACATCCAATATCACCTTTTGTCCCTCAGCAAAAACATACCACCCACTCAGCAACTCTTAGGAAGTGGATACCAAAACGTATCCAGATGTCTCCTCCGGAATCGTCGTCTAACGTTACTCCCATCCCAAATAACCAACTTCCTTGTAATAACTCATTCACAACTGAACTTTGTACAAATCCACACACCATAACCCAACATCACTTGTAATAACAATCTCATCAAGCAATGTATGCACTATCAAAAGCATGTAGGTGTCTATAGACCTGCATTAGTATTGCACAAATCATTCCATAAACCACCTCACAACACTTCCATAAACCACCTCCATAAACCACCGCCATAAACCACCGAGTTAGACATCGGTTATGGAAAGGGATTGTGGTCTCACTTTAATGGGATCATGATTAATTTCCATACTACTGTGCTGGTCTTTTGTAGCAGATCCTCTCCACTTTCACATCATTGATCATGCAGACAGAAGGACCGTCTGAAGCTAGCCCCAGTGTACCGATGGTTAATATTGGTGAATTACTGGCTAAGCCCCATCCGACGGCACAACCCCCAGAATTTCAAGTATTCCCAGGACCTATGCCAATCGATGACCCTCCCAGGGGATACACTGAAAAAGTTCATCGGAACTCCCATTGGTTCCAAGGTTTAGCACGACCTTTGGCAGATGCAAATTTCATTTTTGATGTCAATTTGACTTTTGACAATAATAAATGGGGAAAGTATCAGTTCTTCTCTAGAGAGTTTGAAGCACTCTAGAATATGGAAGATTTAAAGCACGTTTGGGCGAGAGTAGGCTTCACTGAATACTTTAGCGATCCATTGCCTAAACCAGATTTCTACAGATGCTACTATTTGGTAACCACATTGACGGCCTCGGAGAACAAGGATTTGCCAGGCACCTTCATTTTGCCATCCTTAGTAAATGATCCATCGTTTAAGAAGTTTTATCTATCAAAAGATTTGATTCAAGTTGCGATTAAAATACATGGAACGCACACGCCGACAGAGCGAGAAAGGCTAATTCCAGAGCCTATGAAGTGTGGTGATGTTACCAAATGGGAAGATATTTCGGCCATCACATCTGAGCTATCTAAGCCATTACATATATGTATGCAACACTTTGCATTCCCAGCTCAGGATCATTTTACTATGCCTCACAAATGTATTTGGTTTGGATTGTATTTGGCATGTATTGGGCCCCAAACAGTAGATCTCGCAAGTTTGATTATTGACCAGTTGTATCTAGCACAACATAGATGGGAAAGAAATAAGTCATCCATGGATGTTGCGCTCTCACGAGAATTATGTATATGTGTTAGGCATCTGACTTGCCTATAGAGCATGTGATGACAAGTGAAGAGTTGATGGCATTTAAAGGGACAGCCAAGAAAGCCAGAAAATCTAGCAAGGGATGAGCAGGCAAGCACATGAGAGGATCTATCCCATGCCTACAAGTTCTCGAGTCCCCGTCTCCTCAACCATCTCCAGAGCAATCTCCTATGGAGCCCCCTGCCTCTCTACAACCCATTCGCATATGCCTGTCAAGACCTATCATTACCGAAGGCACTACCAATACCGTTATCTCTCAAGCAACTACCGTCCAGGAACCTACCACCACTGCAGCAGAAATTCCCACCTCCATTGGTGCGGAAGCGCTTTCTTTCCCCATACCCAATATGGAAGTTGAACCAATGAATACCACGTTCAATTTTGAAATGCCAGATGCTTTTTCAAATGAATTTCAGTTTTCAGAAGGACAACTATTCTCTCAGGAATATGAACGTCCAAGTTACCCCACTACACCCCCTGATCAACCGCAAGGGCAGGTAGTCTCCAGCTCTGAAGAAGAGAGGACTGAAATTGATGATGAAGACGGAGACAATGAAGCCAACCAGGCAAGCCATACAAGAGAATGTGCATATGGATGAACAGGAACACACTGATACCCAAGGTGACACAAGTACGTACGAAGATGAAACATTTGAAGCCGCGGCCTATACATTGGCGATCAAGAATCTATACAGCACCATGCAAGCCATTTGGGCGCGCAAAAAACTCTGAGAGGAAGAAAGCCAAGCACTTATAGAGCAAGAACTCGCCAGAGGAGGTTTTGAAGAAGCCTACATTCAAGGATTCAGAGAACTGGTCAAGTCAGTAGGCACTAATGAAGCATTACGATATTTGCTGAGAAAGCCATTACCATAGTTTGACCCACGTCGAATTAGCTTACTATCAAAACCGGGTCAATATATTCGTGTACCAACGGATGTCGAGTCATCACAACAGGCTAGGGAAGCATGCCTCATTCCTGAAGGATCTTTGGTAGAAGAAAGGATCATCATCGACTCCCCCCCCCCACACCTCTACTGTACATGCCACTACTGTGGTCGAAGACCCCACCACCCCAACCGCTCCTCTTTCACCTCCCATCCCTCCAGTCTCTCATGTACACCCTGCCTCTCCCAGACCATCCATGTCCTTCGATAGTGTGATAGCAGAAGCCTTTGTTGCCTCAATTCCTCTCACCCTCTTCGCATCTACACAACCTAGCCTCCCCCCTAGAACTTCCACCTTTCTATCGAGTCCATTTCTCCATCTATCCATCCCTTCCTTCCCCACCCCTCCAAGACCCCTATTCCCATTTCCACCTCCATTGACCTTTTCCCCCGTCTCACCTCCCAGACCCACCGTATTTCCTCTTTCCCCTCTCCGTCAAGCAGTACAAGAAACCCCATTTGTAAATTATTCGGCAACCTTTGTAAATTGTATTCATGCCCACTCATGCACCCACTTTCACTCCACTATTCATGGTCACAACCCTTGACACCACGTCTAGTGACATGGATATATCGCCATCCACGGCACCACCACTCACGTCATCCATTTCACCACCAAATTTAGGCGCATCACATTTTTCCACAATCACCACTGCATCCACTTTCCCATCCCCATTTCCTTTCCCCTTGCATCAACACCCACACCCACAGCATCTGCACTCACTCCACCATTACTATTATCACCCACCATCGACATTGCATTTCGTCAGATGTTCGCATGCATAACACAAGTGAGAGATGAGTTTGCATCTCTTGGCACTAGTTACCAGACGCTGCAACAGACAACAAACGATTTACAGTCACAGATCAAATCATTATCAATAGAGAATGCCTCACTTAACACCCGCTACCAAGAGCTACGCCAGGCCTACCACAAACTGGAACTCGAAAGTGAACAAAAGAGAAAAGAGGCCATCACTGATATTGACAACTTGTTGCGGGCTCAGACTATTCGCAATGTGATGCTTACTCGAAACATGGGACTACTCAGACGCCACTTAGCAATAGCTAAAGAAGAGAACCAACGTCTACAGGAACAGAACAGAGAAAACTTGGAAGCTGCTTTAGATCAACCGGACCAACCCTTAAGTCCCAATCATTTCAAAGTTGTTCCTTCAGAATCTATGAAGATGTTATTAGAAGATCATGTCAAATTACTAGACGAATACGACAACATGAACGAGGCATACCAGAAGCTCAAAGAAGAACACAAACTGTTCCAATTAAGAGCACTTGTACAACTAGAACCACCAGCTCCTGCGGACCCATCTCCTGAAATCATCGAGGAACTCCACACTCTAAGGGCCCAGGTAGTAGCTCTTCAAACACAAATCGCAACATACGAAGCAACCCCTAGGCCAGACTCCCCACCGAAACTACCAGCAGATGAAGAAACAATGACTATCCCGATGGAGGACACTTTTGAAGAAGCTTATGAACCCCAACCCATCCCAGGCGGACGAGTCACGGATGAAGGCCAGAACACCTTTGAACTCCCTACTCCCGCGTGGATGAAGACTACAGAAGAACTTCGCAAGACCCACTCCGCAAGGGTGGAAGCACAATTACACGCAATGGCTATGATCGAAGAGCATATTTTACAGTCCCCTTATTTCGCTCACTTGGCCCCTCACAGGTATATATCTGGGCATGAGCTACAATATAAGCCATATTTTATGTTAATGGCAGAATACCAATTTGCCATCGAAAAAGAAACAGGCAAGAAACCCTCACACGCAACTCAGTTCGACCCTGACGATTTACCACCAGACGTGTAGAGAGGAGAAATATATCAACCAACTTGGCACAAGGATTTATTATAGGAATATCCCAAAATGATGAGCACTAATGGTTTCCTCAACTTAGTTCACCCATATCTACTTGTGAGGATCAATATAAGGAAAAATTCACATTTACTTTGAATACCCTATCAATGGTTTGATTTTTAAAGAGTATTTTACCACCACGATCTTTACTTATAGTTAGGTCAATATTAGCAATTACAAGGTGATTTTTTATTATTTTTTGGGGAAAAATATGCAAGTCAGTTCAACTATTTATAAACAAGATAACATTGTACATCTTTCCATAGATAAATTTCCATGTGAGAATTTGACAAGTTTTGACAACATCTTTCCATAGATAAATTTCAAATAGATATGACCTCCTTACAGATAAGTAGTAGCCCATCAAGAAATGTTATTTTTTATAGATTATGGATGTGATATATCCAGACACACTCAGCTCCAACGAAGGCTTTTTTCCCTCTTTATGAAGATTTTATTCCCATATATATTAATATATGAAGATAATGCTAATGGGATACTTATATTTTTGTGTTAGCAATCCGTGTTGTGCTCTTGAGACTATTCCTCTTCACATTATTCTTGTGCATTCACTCTTTCGACTCCAAAAAGCACTACATAATTCCAACACATTAGCCTCTACTTAACGCAAAAATATGTTCTTCACTTCTTCTGCATATTTCTGTATTCATTCTTTCCATGGAGATCCCCTCCTTGTGATGTGAACGAATTTGGTTGTTCTTTTGTTTATGAAGTGATTCTATTGATGTCAGGTCAACTATGTGATCCAAGATTTACATTCTCATGTTAGAGGTTCTTTTTTAACCAATCTCTTCATGCTACATGAATCACCACTATGTGTAGACAACATTGATTTCATCAACTTTCACTGTTTATATAACAGTGAAAGGTGATGCTTTGTAGATGGTTTTTCTCCTGATTTTGAAATTTTGTAATGGTTTTATAGGGATCCGATTGTTGTCCCAAGTTACATAATAAATAGAAAAAAACAACCTTCTCCATTAATCTTCATCTTTTGAGATTGGATATATGAGAGTGCAAATGTTTGATTCATTTATCAGTGTCTTGAATCCAAAGCTCATGAAGTAATATCCTTTGTTTGCACTATATAGCTTTTTCCAGACTCTATGCATATGATTTGACCTTCGATTCTTCGTTTAATCATCATAATGATGTGTGTAGGTTTTCATTGTCCTCTTTGATTAGCACATCTTACATTTTATTTCTCCAGACACAAGAGTCGGTAACCATTTGAACTCAAACTCTCATGGTTTTTCTGTCCTTGGATAGCATGTACATGATGGAGAGGCCCATGGATAGTTGCAAGAGTTGAAAGGGGTAAACCATCAAGTTGAACATTACAGAATAAAATGAAAGAGGGAGGTACATTGAATTTTAAGGAGTTTATACTATGATTCCACTTCTTAGAAGACTACCAAAAAACCTTTCAACATACACTAGAGTTTGTGAACATCAGTTGGCTTGTGACTTTGGGAGGAAATGTCAACTAAGAAGTTTCCACAAAGATGGTGAATTTCCCTCACCTTATCCAAGCTTCATTGTTGAAACACCTGCAAAGGAAATGTCTATTGTGAGACCTCTTAGAAATTATTCTCCGTGATTGCATCTTCTCCCTCTTCATGTTTTCTTTGACAGCCAAGGTGCTTAACCCAGTATTACACTACGGAGCCTCAAGATGACATTGAAGCTTATGGTTATCACCTTTTTCTCTTCTGAAATTTATTTTTGATACCTATAAAATAGCAGGCACTTGATCAATCTTCACAAGGAACACTTAAACACTCTAAGCAACCTTCCACACCATGATGCCTCCTATATAAAGAGCTGCATCTATGCTCATCCAAAAATATGCTAGAAAGCTCGTACAATTGTCCTAATTTTGAGCTCAAAACTTTGAAATTTCCACCCTAATTCTTCTCCCCATTTCTTCAAGTAGAACATTTGAAATATGAGCTTCTCCATTACTTTCATAGACTAGAAAATCAAACAGCTGTAACGTAGATGATATGTGACAAAGTTTCAATAATTTGTCCAAGTTTTTTGCTTTTTGTTTTCTTAACAAAATGCTCACACTTAATAAAAAGAAACAAAGTACAAAACAATTAGGAGGAAATCAAGCAAGAGGACACAGATAGTACCCTGAGGTTGGACTGTGAAGGATGTTGCTTCATTACAGATTTCATCTCACACAAATGGAAACAACATTGAATCCATCCCTATACTCAACAAAAAGTGAATTCTATCATGTCATAAATGGAGTGCGCAATGGCTCAGTTGAAATTTCAAAGTTCAATCTCATTGATCAAGATGAGGAAGATGATTTCTCTTGAAAATTCTCCATAGGGGCATCCGGATGAATTTTAGAGCCCACAAACAAAGAGAAGAAGAGGACATGAGATATCTCTTTCATGCATATTCAAAGCGGTTTGGCACTATATGCATCCTAGTCAAGGCTCTCCCAAAGATTTTTCCATAGGATCTAAGAAATGGATCCCACTAAGAGGACGACAGGTTTATTAATTTTTTTAAATTCAGTTTTTTTACATAAAAGAGGATGTTACAAGAGAATTAGGGGGGATACAAAGCAAAAAAAAATTCAAAGGAAGTTCGATCATTGAGATCTACTCTTCCGAATTAGCTTGAATTAATTTGAAGAAAAACAGGCATAGTGCCAATGAGACCCCACAAATCCCACAAACTAGGGGTTGAATGCCTAGTGACCAATAGGATAAAGAGCCTAAAGGCCCCCTAAGTCCAAATGAGATAACTGGTTTAAACTAGGTAACACAAAGGCTCAATGGTCCGCAAACGAGCTAGGTTTAACATCTCACCACCCAAGTAATGAGGAGTGTCGGGTTCCAACCTGCAAAGGTTGAACCTCTGCCCCCATCCTTGAAAGGGGAAGGGCCCAACCATTTGATCTAACACACACGAACTTTTTATTGTAAACAAAAACCACAAACTTTTTACTGTAAACAAAATAGACTTTTTATTGTAAAAAGAAACCCACACAATCAAGAGAAATTGATCTTCATGATATTTCAAGGTATGCGGCTAATAAGAGATTTTCTGTTCTCAATATGTGTGATGCTTAAACAGTCGCTTAAGATCAACACTCTGCTGGCCAATTCAAATTGCCTTATCTAAAGAGATCTTCGATTGTACGCATCTGCTTTCTGTCTCCGCAATGAGGGCCGTATGATGACTTATTTTGATTTTGTTTGAGAATCATAATGATGCCAACAACAATAATTCTAACAGCAATGATAAACTCCTCCTTTCATGGTTCGCATTTGAGAAGAGAGAGTCTATTCTCTGATCTGTTGCGCCATAGCTGTCTATCGATTCAGTGTGGTTACCCACATGAGGTATACGCATATACACTTACAAAGTAATTACCACACGATCTTGCTCAACAGCTGTTACGCGATCAACGAGCTGCTCAAATCTTACTTGTAGGACATCACTTTCATTGAAAGATCTGCTGAAATCTTACTTGTAGGGCCTGCTGAAATCTTACTTGTAGGGTGTGAAAGATCTGAGGTTGAAGCCGGCCATCATTTTCATTGAACGAGTAGGAGATGCAGAGGAAGCGTAGTCAAAGCGTTTAAGCAGATTTTAATTGTGTATTTGTGAGTTTGCGCGTGTCCATTTGATCGGTCAGCATTGACGAAAGTGCGAAGGAGAGAGACGGTAGGCGTCGTGGCTCATGAGTGTTCACTGTTGACTGAACTAAAATCAAACATCCGTGCAGGATACGCACTTCCCCGACTCCCCTATAAAAGAAGAGATCGAGATCTTATGCAACCGCAATTTACGAAGATCTACAACACAGAGAGAGAGAGTCTACCAGCAAGTACTTAAAGAAGCCAGAGGGAGGTGGTAGCCATGCAGGTGCAGTATCAGGAGGTGAAAGGAGAAGTCGAATGCAAGGTCGCCGCTAGGAGGCTATGGAAGGCGGCGTTCCAGGACGGCCATGTCTGCATGCCTAAGGCCATGCCGCATACCTTCTCTCACGTGTCATACGAAGGAGGCCTTGCCTCGCAGCCTACTTTCTCAACCGGAGCGACAAGGACCATGCATCTCCAACCAAGTACCCTCTCTCTCTCTCTCTCTCTCTCTCTCTCTCTCTCTCTCTCTCTCTCTCTCTCTCTCTCTCTCTCTCTCTCTCTCTCTCACACACACACACACACACACGCGCGCCTTCTGAGCCTCTGTGTTTCAATTGGCAGATCAAGTGAAGCCATAGTCAAATGCAACCTTACAGATTGTAAGCTGTACCTCTATATGTCAAGCTGAAATTGCTCTGTAATCATGTATGATCAAAGGCTTTATTTGTACTAATGATATTTCCACTTCATTACATGACCATTTGTGTGGGATTGTGTTACTTTTTCTGAAGGCTATGCTGAGTACTTGTCAACACACACACATTACATTATACACACATTACTAGACAATTATACAACATCCTGAATGAGATACATTCATATGTTCGCCAAACATCTTAAGAACGCATGAAAACCTAACTATCATAGGGATATTTCCATTTCATTACATGACCATTTATGTGGGATTGTGTTACTCTTTCTGAAGGCTATGCTGAGTACTTGTCCAAACAGCAACATCCAGGCCGTGTGGTTTACCATGTAAAAGACAAGCTGGAGGAGGTGGACAATGATAATTTCAAGATGAAAGGAAGATTTGTGGAAGGTGGGTTTCTGGACGTTCTGGCAAAGAGCTACACTCAATATGTGCATATCAAGCAGGGGGCAGCTCCCAATACATGTAAAGTTGAATGGTGTATCAAGTTTCAACCCCTTTCAGAGCAGCTTAAGCCTCAAGCCATAAAGGCTTTTCAGGAGTATGTGCCACTTGGCTACAAAGCACTAGAGGCTTACTTGCTTTCTCACAATGACTACAAGTAGAGATTATGAACAAGAAAACAACTATAGCAGAACAATATTAAGAAAGAAAATATCAACTATAGCAAAACATTATGAATAGTAAACTAAAGGTTTCGTTGTCCATCCATCTCTCTCTCTCTCTCTCTCTCTCTCTCTCTCTCTCTCTCTCTCTCTCTCTCTCTCTCTCTCTCTCTCTCTCTCTCTCTCTCTGTGTGTGTGTGTGTAAGCAGTTGTGTATGTGTTCATATTTACTTGCGTGCCTTTATGCATGCATGCATGTCCACACACGCACACACACACAAACCGTGATGAATCACAATGCTTTGATTCTCAGCAATATCACTGAAAATAAACCGCTGACACCTGCATAGACATACACATGGTATAGCAAAAGGTAATCAATTATAGATGAAGAAACTTAAACAAGGAATAACTGATTAAAGTTTCTAATTTCTATATGAAGAGAACTCTAGCATCTATGAAATACACTAAAGTCTAAAGTCTTCAACCACTGCAAGAATATAAAACTTCTGTCATTGAGTGTTTGTGTCCAATGTTATTCATGCTGAAAGAATTTTCTAAATGAAGTTCTGCATGTTAAATAACAGTTCTCTGGCTTTTGAAATTATAGACAGCAGTCGTTTGATAATGTACCCTTGACCATAAATAACACCATACTCATAACCATGAACATAAACCTAACTCCATAACTATAATCACCATCACCATATTCATAACCATATTGCATAATTTCAAGCACCATGATCATAACCATAACCATAACAATAATTCTCATAACCATAACCATAGTCATGTCAATAATTCTCACCTTATATACCATAACCATAACAATGATCATAAACATCATGACCATTCATAAATATGATCGCCAAAATCATAATCGCAACTATAGCTATAGCTTTGTAACCATAAATTCAGAAAAACCAACCCCCCCACAGCAATAATTATAAACATAACTCCACAAACATAATACTGAACATCATAGTCTACATGCTTGTAACCATAAAAACTTACATGTACGTAACATCATAGATAATCAAAATAAACCGTATAACTATATATCATAATAAAAGACATCATGAACATAAGCATGAGGAAAGAAGAAATCAAATAATGCAACAAAGTATAAGATCATCGCTACCATAAGCATGAGGAAGAATAAGTTGCATGCTGCAAAAAAAGAAAGAGGTGAATCACTTTCCTCATGTTTCCTCAAAGAAACTGCAAATTATTGAGAATTACCAACTAAGCTATGAATCACTTTCCTCATATTTAATTCATTGTCTCTTGTGCGACTTATTATGCTTCAGATTTTTGTATAATTTCAACGAATTCTTGTTTGTTTGCTTCTCATTCTTCATATTGAATAAACATCACATATGATTTAGTATATTTCGTTCTCATTTCTTCTATGTCAATTGGTGGTAGATCTATATTATTATTTATTGAACTTGGAAAATCATCAGAAACAACCTCACCTAGTATCCATACCACAATCCCAATGGTTGTGCAGGCTATTTTGCCTTTTTGTGCCAAAGATATATACAGGTTTCGGTTCTCTAGTATAAGCATCTCAAAGTCTGCTACAGGTTTCGCAGGACTCGACATGGTAGTTATGTTTAACTTTTTGAGATACAGTCAATTTTCTACATCAGGGTATTTTAGTTAGTGGCCATGGTTGAAAGCAATAATGTATTTTGTATGTTGGTTGTTGATGATAAGTTGGATGGTATGAATTACCCATTGTGGGCTTATATGATGTGTCATGTATTGGTTGCAAGAGGATTGTGGAATATCGTGCAGGGTGTTGAAAAACCTCCTATTACACTTGCAATATAGGTACTGAAGTTGATGCAGATGGCATCGAAGATGGTGATATTCTACAGATTCCTAATTGCGATGTGGTTCCTATTGCACCTACTGCAGAGAAAATTTGTTGGGATGGTAGAGATGCTCAAACACATGCATTGATAGCTTTGTCTATCAAATGTGCAATTATTCCTCACCTTTGCTCTTGTAGAACAGCTAAGGATGCTTGAGATACACTTACCACATTGTACCAGGCTAGGAATGAGGCTCGTGTTGCTTACCTCTGAAAACAATTGGAGAGTGAACACATGAATGAAGGTGATTCTATGGATAGTTTTTTTACAAAGGTCAAAGATTTGAAGGAACAATTGATTTTTGTTGATGAAGTCATTCTTGATAGTTCACTTGTGCAAACTGTTTTGAATGGTCTTCTTGACTCATATTAGAGTTTTTCCTTTACTCTTCATTTGATGATGAAAGGCAATCCAAATGCCTTAACATTTGAAGAGTTATTTTTTGTTTTGTTGCAGGAAGATCAGTCTAGGTAGAACAGGTCTATTATGTGTGTTGCAGATCAAGCTTTCCTGGCTAGTTAGAAGGGAGCTCATCCACTAGTAAGCAAAAATCTGCAAATGCTACACATTCGAAGAAAGAAGACAAAGATGAGAAGAAATCAGAAAAGCAGAAATTGTTTTGCAAATATTGTAAAGGAAATGATCATGTCATTAAGAGTTGTTCAAAACTCGCTGCAAAAGAGGCAAGGAAAAAAGAGGCTGGAATGGTTGTTGTAGAAGCCTCTACACCAAAAATACAGTCTACTAATATTGTGCAGAATGAAGAATGGGTGTTTACTACTGTTTGTAGTATTGACCCATCTTCTCATGAGCAGTGTATGTATGTAGTAGACTCAGATGTTTGATACTTTGATAGTGGGGCAACCAAACATATGACCTTGCAGTGTAGTTTCTTCACTTCACTTGAGCTTGCCCCTACAGGGAATACTCTCATATGTGCCAACAACTCCTCTTATCGTGTCATGGGAGTTGGTAAGATCACTCTGACTACTGTTGATGGTAGTTCTTTCACATTGTCAGATGCTCTATTTGTGCCAGGGATCAAGAAAAATCTATTATCAATTTCTACATTAGCCAGGATTGGCTTGGTTGTGAAATTTCTTGATGATAGATGTAGAGTTCATGATCTGTCAAATGGCGACATGATTATAGCTTCTAGCATTTTATGTAGTGGGTTGTATAAGCTCATATACTATGAAAGATCTGTGAATGATTCAAGATGTGTAGTACATGATTATCAGGCTATGTCAGATACAAAGCCTTGGCATGCATGCTTTGTTCATTGAATTTTGCTATTTTCTACACCTGCGAAAATCTGAAATGGTGTCCTCTTTGCCCAAACTTGAGGCACCCAAAAAACATGTTTGTGAAGGTTGTATTTTGGGCAAAATGCAGCATTCCTCCTTTCTAAAAGATGGTTGAGTTTGAGCTACACAGAAATTGCAGCTTGTTTGTAGTGATGTTTATCCTCCTATGCAGACACCCTCTTTTGGAAATTATCTTTACTTCATGACTTTTATTGATGATTTTTTCAAGCATGCATGGGTATATCCATTGAAAGCAAAGTCCGAAGTTCTTATGTGCTTCAAACAGTTTTTGGTTTTGGTTGAAAATCTGTGAGCATGTTAAATGGGCACCCTCCATTCTGATCGACAGAGAGAATATATATCTTCTGACTTTAATGCATTTATGGCTTAATGTGGGATAAAACATCAGTGTACAATGTCATATACTTCTCAATAGAATGGAGCTATTGAACGAAAGAACAGGTCACCCATGGAGACGGCGAGGTGTATGGTCAAGAGTCAAGCTTTACCACATAGTTTCTGGCTTGAGGTTGTCATGTGTGCAGCATATGTACTTAACAGGTGTCCCACTAAAGCACTACAGTTTATCACTCCATATGAGGCTTGGCATGGTCGTAAGCCATCGATTCCTCATCTTCATGTTTTTGGTTGTCTGTCATATGCATTAGTGCCTCAACAACATCATAGGAAATTGGATGATAAAGCAGTAAAATGTATTTGTTGGGTACAATTCTAAAAGCAAAGGCTATCGTCTGTATCATCCACATACTAAACACATTTTGGTGAGCCATGATGTTGTTTTGTGGAAGATGCTATTCAACCTTTACTTTCATGTACAAAAGAGACATTTGTTAGCTCCAAAGACATGTATGATACTTTGCTGCCTCTTTTTACAGGTGGACAGTCTAGTGCTCGTCCTAATGAGGCAACTTCTCAGCCTTTTCACGTTTCATGTCATGATGCAGATCACTCCATTTCTCATGCAGATTTAGATAATGCACTTGTTGATGAGAGAGCTGATATTGAGGAGGAAAAAACTATGCCAAAATTGTTGGTGCAAACTTTGCATGACATCAAATTAGATGCACCTCTATCATGTATCTTGGTTGAGCAAGAAGAAGCCTATTGTGCCCACTTCTAGTTGTGAGGCTGAATATAGGGCTTCATAGGGACTGTTAGGTGTGTGTGGCTAAGACACCTTATGCCTGATTTGGGTGTTGATCAATCTTCTGCTACCACCATCTTCATTGACAATCAAAGCACATGGGCAATTGCGAGGAACCCTAAGTTCCATGCTTGCATTAAGCACATTGAGATGCATTATCATTATGTCAGGGAGAGGTTCTTTGCTAGAGAGATCGGCTTGGCATATATGCCCACATAGGAGAACATTGTAGACCTTTTCACGAAGGCTTTGCCTAGGGAGAAGTTTGAAGCTTTATGCAAAGCTTTGGGCTTACTTCCTTTTGTGGATTGATTCCACATAGGTTGGTTCTTCCTTATACATGAGTGATAGCTCCTTATTCACTGCATCACTCCTAGGGGGGATTTGTTGATATATTTAGGTAGTGATGTGCTTGAACACACTAGGACTACTGGGGTACTTCTTTCCCTCTTTAGGAGGTTTTTTCCCCCTGGATTATATATACACCTATAGCCCTAACATGTTACTAATCTTTGTACATTCTAGTGGTAATACATTCAGTATTATGTGTTGTGCTCCAAGCTTCTCCTTCTTCCTTGTGTTGTCCGTGTGCTTCCGCAAACGTCTAACTCCAACATTACATATGTATGTATGCATGAATGTATGTATGTATGTATGTGCACATGCACATATGTAGGTATGTGTATGTACATATGTATGTATGTATGTATGTATGTATGTATGTATATATGTATATATGTATATATGTATATATGTATATATGTATATATGTATATATGTATGTATGTATGTATGAATGTATGTATGTATGTACGTATGTATTGAAGTATTTTGATGGCAATGCACCACAATTCGCTCTCCTTCTCGAGAGCTCCACAACGATACGCTCAGAGTAGAAAACCGAGCTCCTAAGGCCGCACACAGTACTCCGCATAGAGGCTACAGAATACGCAAAAAACACAGTACACAAGGAGTACGAAGTCTTACAAATGCGATCGAACTTACATTCCGTGACTGACTAGACCACTATATGTTTTATTAAAGAACATATACAAAGAAGTGTCAAGTGGCCATTTGTCCTTTCACATGGACACTAACGGTAACAATCTCCCACTAAAGGCCAACATGGCCAAAGTAACTATGGGAGAAAAAATAAAGAATGATAAAGAATACCTGAGTGTAAGTATACAAACTATACCTCCCACCTGATGGGCATGTTACACAGTATACAAGTGACTGTGTAAGATCAAGAATCAAGTAACCCCCATCAAGTGACAATAGTGTCGAAAGCTATCCTGTGGTAGAGCTTTAGTCAAAGCATCTGCAGCATTATCTCGAGTGTGAACCTTCTCAAGAATAATGTGCTCAGTGGCTAAGCAATCTCTAATGAAGTGATACCTCACCTCAATGTGCTTGGTCTTTGCATGATAGACCGGATTCTTAGCCAAAGCAATGGCACTCTGACTATCACTAAGCAAGCGAGGTACATGCTGAGGTAAACCCATATCACAAGCAAGACAAGAAAGCCACAATGCTTCCTTACATGCCTCACTTGCTGCAACATACTCTGCTTCTGTGGTGGAAACAACTATACATTCTTGAAGAAAAGATCTCCAAGAGATAGCACCTCCAACAAAATGAAAAATGTACCCTCATGTAGACTTACGATTGTCTACACAACCAGCATAGTCAAAATCTGTGTAACCAATAATGGATGCTTTCCCTCTACCTAAGCATAGACACTTGTCCTTAGTGCCACTCAGATATCTCAAAATCATCTTGACCGCTTCCCAATGTTTCTTGTCAGGATTAGACATATATCTCCTCACAACTCCCACTGCAAATGCAATGTCTGGTCTCGTAGCTACCATAGCGTACATGAGACTAGCAACAGTAGACTGATAGGGAATTTTGGTCATGAATTCCTTTTCCTCATCTGATTTGGGGCAATCATCCTTGCTCAATTTCACATATGTGGGTAAAGGTGTACTCAATGCCTTTCCACCCTGCATATTGAACCTGTGAAGTACTTTGGATATATGCTCAACTTGAGACAAGTATATGCATCTTTTACTCCTATCACGAGTAATGCGCATGCCAAGAATATGTTCGGCATCCCCCAAATCCTTCATATCAAATGTCTGACTTAACTTCTTTTTGAGAATTGACAAGTCATAAGAGGACTTCCCAACAATCAACATATCATCGACATAAAGTATCAAACATATCAAGCTGCCATCTGAGCATCTCTTTGTCTAGAGACAATGATCCTCATTGCTTCGAGAATAGCCTTGAGACTTCATAAAAGCATCAAACTTTTGGTATCATTGTCTAGGGCATTGTTTAAGTCCATAAAAGCTCTTCTTGAGCTTACAAACTAGACTTTCCTTGCCAAGAACTACATAAACCTCTGGTTGTTCCATATAGATCTCATATGTAAGATCTCCATGCAAGAAAGCAATTCTCACATCCATTTGGACTAACTCTAAGTCCTCCATTGCAACGAATCCAAGCAACATGCATAGGGTAGTCATCTTGACCACTAGAGAGAAGATTTCCTCGAAATCAACATCATGTTGTTGCTTAAAACCCTTTGCAACAAGTCGTGCTTTATACTTTGGAGAAGCACTATCTGATGTGAATTTCAGCTTATATACCCATTTACATGGTAAAGCTTTCCTACCATTTGGCAAAGGTACTAAATCCCAGGTACCATTCTTGTGAATAGAATCCAACTCACTCTTCATGACATGCTCCCACTTGACATGATCCTCTGTCTGCATAACCTCTTTGTAGCAAGAAGGCTCGCCGGCATCTGTTAGCATAACAAAATCTAAACATGGAACATATCTATCAAGTGGATGTGAGATACGTGCAGAACGTCTCGATGGTTGTTGAACACGAACATGTGTAGACTGATCTGAATGGACATTCTCTTGAACATCCCTATGTGCAACATGTTTATGCATGCTAACCGGAGGACTAGTATCCTCAAACACCACTCTTCTCACTTCAACCTCCTTAATGGGATGTTTATGCATCTTAGACTCATTGAAAATGACATCACTACTTCTGATCACTGTCCGTGTTTCAAGATCCCATAAGGGATATCCAAATTTTCCTTCTCAACCATATCCAAGAAAAATGCATTTCTTTGACTTATGGTCCAACTTTTGTCTAAGATTCTTGGGTATATGAACATATGCTTCACACCCAAAAACTCGAAGGTGATCATAATATGGTGGCTTCCCTGTCCACAGCTCTTGTGCCACTTTCAGAACTTTGGCAGTACTAGGTGAAAGGTTAATCACATGAATTGGAGTCAATAATGCTTCTGCCCAAAAGCCTTGTGAGAGGTTTGCATGATGCAACATAGAGACTACTCTATCTTGAATAGTTCTATTCATCCTCTCAGCTACACCATTCTGTACTGGGGTATAAGGAGTTGTAAACTCTCTACGAATCCCTCTACACTGACAGAAAAGGCTGAATTCATTTGAGATATACTCACCCCCATTATCTAAATGTAAAGTGTTAAGCTTAGTTCCTTTTTCAGTCTCAACTAAAGCAAGCCATTTTCTGAAAGTAGGGAATACCTCAACCTTTGATTTGATAGGATATACCCAAACTTTTCTAGTAGTATCATCTGTGAAAGTGACAAAGTAAAGAGAACCACCTAAGGACCTAGTGGGCATATGACCAGACACATCTGTATGGATGAGATCTAAAGGTTGAATTGAAGAGTCAATGTGCATTCTATGCATATTTCTGGTTTGCTTTCCATATTGACAATGCTCACAAAATGAAAAATCATAGAAAGATAACACAGGTAAGTAGACAGAACGAGAAGGATTTTCCATTCCACTATGAGATATATGGCCCAAACGACCATGCCAAATACAAGCCATAGGTTGTTCAGTAATAGCTAACAAGTGTTCAAGTTTCTGTGATACAAATAAAGGATAAAGTGAGCCAACTTTGCTTCCTTTTGCAATAACCATATTGCCCTTTGATATACGAAAGGATTGAGCATAGAAGACTACCTTGTAACCAAGGTCATCAAGTTGGCCAACTGACATCAAACTGCATGATAATTGAGGTACATGGTGTACATTATGCATAGTAAATTTTGAACCATCAATGAACTGCATAACCACATCTCCAATCCCCACAACATCACACTAGTAAGAATCACCAAGTATCACGGTGCCAAGAAACTTTGCTGCATAATTAGAGAACCATTCTTTGTGTGGTGTCACATGGGAAGAAGCACCAGAATCTAGCAGCCAGGTGTGGGAAAGAGAATCATCCATAAGTGCCTCAGTTGGCACAGTACTATCAATGTCAACACGTCAGCATCATCAGAAATAGCATTAATTTCTTCAATCTTCACAGTCGAAGTAGATGGTGCAGGTAACTGTTTAACATGCCCATCAACATTCTATCCTTTACCTTTAGCATTCTTTAATGCATAACAATCTTTCTTCATATGTCCTTTCTTATGAAAATAATGGCATTCCATATCCCTCTTCCTTGATTTACTTCTACTCTTATTCCGTTCACCATTCTTTTCCTTGTTCTTGCTCCTACCACGTTGTTGATTCTTTCCTTGGTAAGAATCGCGAACATTATATGCATCTCCACTCTGAGTGCCAACCATAGATTTTCTACAAATCTCCTCACTCAAGAGTGCTCCACATATGTCATCATAGATGAGTTTACCACCAGGTGCACTACTGCTAATAGTTGTGCAGAACGTATCCCATGATGATAGCAGAGTGCATAACAGCAATACTGCTTTCATCTCATTATCCATATCCATTTTCTGAGACTGTAACTGGGAGCATATAGCATCAAAGTCATTTAGATGAGCAGCAACACTATCTGTGTCCTTCATGCAAAGGTCATATAATTTTCTCATCAGATACACTTTATTTGATGCCGTCTCTTTTTCATATGTATTGCATAACTTCTTCCAAAGCCCCTCTGCACTTTCACAGTCTAATACTGTAAAGTAAACATTATCTGCCAGGTGCAAGCAAATGGTAGGCCTGGCCATTTCATCTAACTCATCCCAATCATCTTCATCCATGTTAGTAGGCTTCTTTGAAATCCCATTTACTGGCTTCCATTGCCTCCTTTGAATTAGCACATCTTTAATCTGATTCTTCCATAGAGCAAAGTTTGTGCCATCAAATTTTTGGATCTCAAAATGGTCTTTGCCCTGCAAGTTATAGCTCCTCCTCGGAACACTCGCACTAGACCCTGATCCACCGGATGTGCCTGAGACCTCTGATGCCATGATGGTAGAGAATTGATTAGAATGATAATGGAGCTAGAAGAGTCTGAACACCAAAGAATAAGTGTATCAAGGAGTAAATCGACCACTGTATAGTTGACTAAACCAAAAATCTGGAAAAATTTTGCCAGTGTATCCTCTGCAAAATGAGCATATGATCAGTGTCAAAATATCATAAAAGCGCAAGTACTGACATGTTTTCCTGTATAGTGAATCACTGACTCCACTGCATATAACTAGTTACCCAATAGAAGCCAACTAGGCTTATCGAGCACCTATTAACAACTATCATACATCTCCTATGGCGAAGCTGGGTAAGTCTTCCACCTGCATCACCGAAGAGACCCTGACATCTGGGTGTCTCATAGTTAAGAAAGCCTCACCACGACCCTCTTTATCAAACATAAAAGGCTTTATGCAAAGAACGTAACCGTTATATCAATGACCACATGGATATACATAAGCGATATCCACAGAAGCGTACATGGTGTGTATGTGCTCAATGTATGCAGTAAAATGACACTAAAAGGCTGAATACATAGCCCAAAAACTAGCCAATAACACCTGCAAGTGTCTGCCAACTTTGATGTTTTAGGCTCAAAACCTGCATAAAGTTCTTGGACCTGTGTGAAGAGAACTATGTGCAGAAGTACTCCAAAATGGCTCCAAAAGACACCCCAAAAATGCTTCCAAAATAGGCTTTGAAAGCAAAGGATGAAGCTTTGAGGGACCAAAACATGTTAAAGGTAATGTCAACCTTAGTCTTCCCCTTCTTCAGACACCACAAGAGTGTAGCTTAGTGGCAAGAGATTGCCACTGTTAAGCGAGCTCTGGGGGGGAACAGTACTGGGATGGGTGACCTCCCGGGAAGTACGAGGAACCTCTATATTCCTTGATCGTTGAGGTCCTCCCTCACGTGCAGCCAACAGCGCCAATG